>JAWWMK010000001.1:2485512-2523507 GCA_035047105.1 Galeopsomyia nigrocyanea | reverse complement strand
TGAGGTGTTTAATAAAAAATCACTAAGATAAAAAAGTTTTTGGATGTGTGATTTCAAACTCGAACAATTGGATGTGTAATTTTCCGATTGAAAAATTGGATGTGTGATTTTTTGTCTCGGCAAACTGCGGATGTGGGATTTTCGCAAACTACTCGTTGGATATGGGATTTTTTTCCACTGACCCGACGATATACTTATCCAGAAGCTATTTAATATTCTAAAAAAAAAGACTAGGTATATAGACTATGATACCTGCACTCGCACGATATTGAATCGCTCATCGACTTTGCCTCTTTTATTTACGATATCTCTCGGGGAAACAGCAGCAGCAGCAGCAGCAGCCGTAACCATTTTTCCGCCGCAATGCATTTTAGAAAAATAAGCTGCCGCCGCCGTTGCTACCCGCTCGATATATCGCATGTGGCGCCATCATCTCTATACTCTTCCCTTTCTCTTCTTCTACTTCTTCTTCTTCTTCTTCTTTTTGACTGCAGTCTAATAAATCGAGAGAAAGAGAGGGAAAAAAAGGCACCTGTTACGAACGAAAGTCGAGCGCGGAAAAATCAAGTTAACCAACCCTTGTGTTTACATCCACTCTGATTGCAGGTGAGTTTTTTCTCTCCTTTCGTCTGTCCGTGTTTATCTCTCTCTCTCTCCGATTCAAAAATTAATTTACACTGGTTTACGCGCGGAAATTACTTCTTTTTTTTTTTCGGTTTGTTTGACTTTTATTTGTCGCGAATTACACGCGTATAAAGGCTATAATTGGAGGGGGGTTGAACGTTATTTTTAATCTCCCTACGCGCGTGTATACGTCGTTGAAAAATCGAGTGAGATAGACGTCACGTTAAATTTTATATATACAATAAAAAAATCGATTGCTATTTTGCGTATTTACGTCACGATACGACGAAAAATAAATAGCTAATTATCCGTCGCAAACATCTCTAATTAACCTATTAACGTCGTGCTTGTCAGTTTGATAATAATATTTGTTTTGTATAATCCTCTCTTCTCTCGCGCATATGCGACTGAAACACCTATGAAACTCGCGCGTGCATACATAGACATCAAAACGATAAATTTTACTAGCCGGAGCGCGCTAACACGAAGGATGATTAGTGGAGCCGCGCGCGTCGTCCCCAAAGTCACAAGTGGCCGAGAGAGAGAGAGCGAGAGAGTGAAACGGACATATGTGTGTGTATTATATGTGTGTGTGTGGTTCGCCAAAACTTTTGCGTTCAATTGCGCAATCTGCGAATTATACGCGCTGCAAGTTCAGCCTGAATATGTATATAATACGAACTTCAACGTATGGTTTGATATGTAATTTAGATGGGTCTTTGGAAAGAAATGGAAATTGATATATACGTGCGTTGAAAAAGAAAAGGAGGTCGGACGTGTATACGAAATCCTCCCCTTATGTGGGTTTCGAATTTACAAGCGGTAAATTCAGCGTGATATTTTGTATTTGCTGGGTTAAAAAGAATATTATGTTACATTTTTTTTCGTTCTTATAATATATAAATCCGAAAATTCGCGAAAAATCGCGAATTCTCTTTCTCTCTCGACAATGTTTTCCCGAACAATATTTTTCCCAACCACAGAGATTTAATATATATCTCGCTTTAGAAATATAAATTCTCCTTTTATTAATTCAAATTCAAGCCTGCGAATAAGCTCTTCTCGCACACAGAAAATCATTAAGTGCCATTTCAAGCCAGGGTGAACTCGCAATTCAACCTCCCTTCGCCGTCGTCCATTGTTCTCCTCCAAATAAACGCTTCTCTCTATCTCTCTCTCGTCGTCAATTAAAGCTTATATAGTCGCTTCCACTAACACACACACACACACACAATTGTCTTCTACCCGACCAACAAACAACATTTTATTCATTACACCGACGAAATAAAAAAAGAGAAAAAAAAGCGACCAATGTCACGGCTCGTTGGCCCTTTTTTTTTGCAAAGGCCCTTGAGACTCGATAGCACGGCGTTACACCTCTCTGTTGCTTTTTTTTCCACACTTTTGTACCTCCCGAGAGAGAGAGAATGTCTGGCGAAAGAAGCAGCCGGCCAAGTGCGCGCGGAATATTTGATTCGCGCGTACGTGATTTTTTTTTTTTTGCTTTCGATGATAAATCTCTTTCGTGCTTTTCTAAACTGTCTGAGACTTTCCGATAAATATATTGCGCATTGGTTAATTTCCTTTTTTTTTCGTATTATGATTATATTATACTTGTAAATTACGGTGTAGTTGATATACACTCGATAGTATAAACTCTCTCCCACCCTACTGGATAGCTTGTGTATACGTTTAACAGATTATTAACCCAGATATAGCGACATACAAAGTTTACCTTCACGTGTAAACCCTCGCTCGAAAGAGAAAGCGCTCGATGGTGTGTTTGATCTCTATCGCTGTTAATTTACAAACACGACTTTTACGTACCTTTTTTTTTCGAAAACAAATGGGTTGAATAACTTTCGTCAAGATCAATCAGAATTTGATGATCGATCAAGAGCTTTTTTTAGTGTCGAGTGAACGGTTACCTAACCTCAAAAAACGCGGAGCTTTCGTGCAAGTTCATCCCGTAAACGAAAAAAAAATTACGTCTCTCTTTAGCAAAGAAAGTTTCACCCAGCAGATAATAAACAAACCAAAAAAAAAGAAGAATACTTTAAAAAAGTTCGCAAGCTCACGGCAATAAAAATCTCGTTTCCCCCCTCCGTTCAACATTATACACATCGCACATCTCCTATCATGTGAATCATTAGCAGCACGCGATATATATAGTATGACTCACGAAAAAAAAAAATTCTCGTTTTCGTTAAAACTGTGTGTGTATGCGGGGATGGTGTCTAGTCTCGGCTGCTTGCTGTTGTAGCCAAGAGGGAGAACCGATCGATATGGGTTTGAGCTGTGTGTGTGTATGTGTGTCTCTCTCAAGCTCTGGGATTCGCGCGGCGCACACGCCGCTTGCCTACTACACAGAGAGAGAGCAGCGGTAGACGGAACAATTTTTTTTTTTGTACAGGTATATACTCGAGGGTGGATATATAGGTAGATATAGAAGCTTAAGTGGCCGAGCGGGGATTCGCGCGCCTTCCAGGATTAAACGTTTTGGACTCGCGAGCTTTTCTTGATCGACGATGTATTTTTTTTTCTTCGGGAGGTTGGTTGATTTAGATTACTTTGTTTGTGTTTTTGTTTTTTTTTTAAATATTCAGAAGCATAATAAAAGCTCGCGCGAGTTGTAAATTTAAGGAGAGAATATAAAGAAAGCGAGCAAGACAGTGTTCCACTCGTAAAAAAAAAAACCTTGGGCGGAAGACAAGAAAAAAAAAAATAGTGTGTGTACACTCTCCGCGAGTTTAATACGAAAAGCTACATAAGTTTTATGGAGCAAATCTTTTCTTTCTTTAAAGAGACAATTACAACTTTCTTTTTCTTCTTTTACTTCAAGGTTGCGCGGCTTGTAAAATATATCCTTAACACGACCAAAACTAAACTGAAATTCGTCATCTAAAACGGGTTTTAAGTTAACTTCTCTCTCACGCATACACACACATACACGGTGAGAGAGAAAAATTTTCTTCCAACCGAGGATGATCAAAGAGTTTCGCGTGCTCTCGGACACTTAGCAAAGTTAGCACCCGCGCCAACGAAGTTGCACAAGTGTTCGCTTGGATTTTTGTGCGCAGTGGCGGTCCGATGCTTCATTAAGGATTGAGTTTCAGAGGGAGGATTAACGAAAAAGTTACACACACACATACACACCCTAACTACTACTTCGTTGCTTATTCATGCTGGCACTTCAAAAGAACCCCCCTCTTCTTCTTTTTCCTCGTGATTTAGCTACGCGAAATTCTATATATGCGTTTGGTTATAGGATCGAGAAAATTCAATTTAGCTTTTTTTTTTTATTTCGTGTGTATGTGCTTTCGCCGGTGGGCATTTTATGGGTGAAATTGTCGTTTTAGTTGGAATTTGATTCGTTTTTCTTGTATATCCGACGATATTGAATTTCACGGCTAGGTCGTCGAGGATTTTTTTTTCGCGTTATTTGCAAAATGACATTTCCACTCGTATCGCGTCAAGAATGAAAAATCATAGAAAAATGAAAAAAAAAAGGTGAACGCAACCATACGCCGCGAAGAAAACAACAACAACAACAACATATCTTCCGATAAAGAAGCATATCGATCGCTCTCATTATTAATGGATGATCAGCGTTGCGATGTAACGAGTTTTTCCTATCTTCTTTCTCTTTTTTTTTCTCTCTCCCATACGAGTGTGTAACGCGCCTCGCGCCACTTAATTATCGGGCGCTTTTATACGTTGGCGCTTTCGGTTTGTGTGCGTTGGAGTACAAGAGCTTTTTTTTTATTGGTTGGCATTGTCTCGTTTGCGTAAATTGCTTCGCTATCTTTAATATGTACACACTGCGACGTAATAAAAAAAAAAAGGAAACTACGGGTGCTTTGAAATATAATGAGATGTAAAAAAAAAAAAAACTTCAAAACAACCGCAACTACGACAATAGAGTGCGGCGTAGAATATAACGCAAGTATATATAAGAAAGAAAAAAAAGCTTCAAGCCGCACACAATTCGCACCTGTCTCGTCGTCTCGAGTGCTTTTCTTACTTCTTCTTCTTCTTCTTCTTTCGCGACGAGAAGAGAGAGAGAGAGAGTCTTTCGCACGAGCACGTTTCAAGAATTAATTTCGATGGATTCTACTTCACGTGTGTGTGTGTGTGTGTGTGTGTGTGTTTTACAGCGTTTTTATTTAACAATTGTCGTTGAATTGACGTGAACTTGTTTTGCGAACTATACGCGCTCAATGGGAAAAAATATCCTGACCGACTTTTGAAATAAAAAAAAAACTTTTGTTTTATTTTTTCCTCTCTCACTCTCTCTCTCTCTGACCTAATAAAAGTATTGAAATTTATTACATTTGGAAATAGAAATGCTCGAGCTACTTTCGATATAATCATCGCGAAATTTTCGCCAAGCGAAAAGAAGAAGAAAATAATCAATCGATCGCTTAACTCGCAAAACTCGTGACTCATCATCTTCCCTTCTCCCCCCAAAAAAAACAAGATAAAGCAAAATTTCAGTAGTACCCAGCAACATCTCGAGAGAGACAAATAAAATATACAAAAAAACCCGAAGCAAATGAAAAAAAAAAGAAAGTACATCGACGTAAAAAAAAAACTAGGACAGAGTCCTTGAGGTCGTGTCGCGTCGTCGTCCCCGTGGCGTATGGAGATACACACAGGTGCCCCTTGTGCTTGTGCGCTGCTGTCGCGCCAATCGATCCAACAGAGAGAGAGAGAGAGAGAGAGAGAGAGAGAGAGAGAGAAAGAGAGAGAACGAGCGAGAGAGAGAAAGAGAGAGAAAGAGGGAGAGAGAGAAAGAGAGAGAGAACTGGCGTTAAAAGAAGAAGCTTTTATATATATGTACCTCATCTCCGTCGACGCATCCTTTTCTTGTCCTCACTTCGTCACAACCAAACTCAACAAACCACAATTTAACAAACAAATAAAAAAAAAACAGTTTTTCTTTTTCCTCGATCGCACAAATTGTCTTCCTCGACGAACGTTAGTACAAAAGAAAGGGGGTGGTAAACGGAACAGTTTTTTTTTATGTGTAATGTTTCAATGAAAAAAATATGTGGAAGTCGAGGCGAGGAGCACGGCTCGATCGCGACTACTACTGCTAGGAACTAATTTTGCTTGCTTGCTTGCTGGGTGAGACACGACGAGGGCGACACCTGCAAGGCCAACCCCCTTTTTGCCCGAAAGGGGGTGCGTCGATATGACGATTATTTCGTATCTAAACGTTGCGATTGTTTTGACGTTCGAGAGTTTTCGAGATTTTTTAGGTGTTTTGCGAGGGAACGTTCGATTTGAAATGTAGTTTTTGTGTAAATTGTTTGTTTTTAAGGGTTGTTTTTAGGGGAAAGACGACGATGCTGATAATTACTGTCGAAATTATGACAATTCGTAAAAAAAATAAAGATATTTCACTTAGAAATTAATTTCTTTTTTTTTTCTAATAAAAATCAACAATTTGTTTATTTTCTATACTCTCAATAATATATTTCAACGAGAAATATAAGCGCGACTAAAGCTTCGATTGAACGCCAAGTGGTGGCGCAACATCTATTAGGGCGCACGCGGTTGAAATGATCTACACGCGTGCTACAATTTGTGCTCGAAAATTTTTCTGTATAACATCGCTATAGTTTGCGCCTTCTCCACACGCTTTATAGAAACCGCACGCGCTTTTGTTTTTTTTTAAATAATAACTCAGTTTTTTCTTTTTTTTTACAATTGTGACGATAAATAATTGAAAGTTTTTCTTCGTATAAAAAATAAAATTGTCGAAGTAACTTTGTGTTTCGAGTGACGATGAGAAAGCGTAAATACACGCCTATAAATAGACGTATATCCATTTAAGTACATCGCACCGGTTGCGAGAAGATGGAGTTGCAGATGACGCCGAGAAAGTTATCTGATCTATTGATTTTCACACGTGTAGATCAGATGAAACCCCCGATTTTTATTTCGGCGGGAATCGATGAAAAAAAGCTGGTATGTTAAATTCAAAATTTTACTTTAATTATATATTTTCAAATTTTATCAATTCTATTTTTTTTATTTTACAGGGTGGAATTCACAAATTAACTATTAGTGTATTATAAAACAAGCAAGTATGAACAAGGCAAAAGCAGCACTCTCCGAAAAAATCCAATCAGCCGGTCGTCTCCGCGAAATCACGTTCAAATTCAGCATACTAGAAACCGACGAGCATCGAGTGCTAACGGTCCTAAGAATCATGGAGATGTTCGAAATGATACCCCAAGCAAAATGCAAAACGAAAGACACGCAAGATTCCGCAGATTTAAGAAACAAAGCGAACAACATATTCGTAACCAACAGAGAATTGTTAAAATCATGGGAATTATATTCTCAAAGTATCGCCGCGGCATTGAAAGATTCTCAAGAATTATCATTGGCCTACGCCAACAGATCGGCGATATTAATAAAACTGCAGAAACACGAGGAGTGTATGCGAGACATCGAGAGAGCTTTGCTATTGGATTATCCGGATCACTTGAGAGGAAAATTGCTTTGTAGGAAAATCGAGTGCCTGAAGATTCTAAACAAAGTGGATTTGTTGAACGACGCACTAGAAGAAGTTAAAGACTGGCTCGAAGCTACGGATTTATCCAGCGAGGATAAACACGCGTTCGAGCGGAAATTGAAAGACTTGAATAATGCAAATTATACCAAATTAAAATACACAAAAAACGAAGATATTCAAATAACGATCGTACCGAACAAATTCATCCCGTGCGCTTCGAAAGCGTTGGAAGTGAAGAGTAACGACGAGTTCGGTCGTCACGTTATAGCAGCGAGAGACATCGAACCCGGTGAGATTCTCGTAGTGGAAAAACCCTACTCGAAGATTCTATCACTCGACGAGGTTTACACTCACTGCTCGAATTGCTTGCGAGTTCACTGGGCGATGATCCCTTGCGAGTTTTGTATCTACGCGATGTATTGCTCGGAGGAGTGTAAGAAGGAAGCTCGGATGAAGTATCACGACGTTGAGTGTCCTGTCACCGGTTACCTCGTCGATTTGGGGTTTGGTAAACAGGAGTTGTTTAGTATGAGATTGGCGATCGTCGCGTTGAGAGATGCCGGTTGCGTCGACGGTTTGAGGGAGAGTTTGAAAGGTAATTACAAGCAAAATTGGATTTTTCAAAGCGACAATAATTATTTTCTTAATTTTTTTTTTGTAGGTAAGAACAATTCCTCCGATGAAGAATTGTATCTCAGCGACAACTACGTTAATATCTACAATCTCGTAACGAGCAGCGAGAAACGCAACGTAGCCGACTTATTCGACAGATCACTCAACGCAGCTTTCGTTCTCTACTACTTGTGTACACTGACGAATCTATTCGGTAAGAAATTTAACGTCGACGTCAAAAACATTTACACGAACGAAGATGCGACTTTCATCGGTGGACTCATTCTACGACATATGCAGATTATTCCGTGCAACATACACAGCGTAAGGTTGATTTTATTTTCATGTCGAATGTAAATACACGTCTGAAAATTTATATTTTTCCTGATCGAACAGTACGAGGAGGAGCGTCAGATTGATATAGTCGACATTGGCGCTGCAGCCTTGCCTTTCTGCAGTCTCATAAATCACAGCTGCGATCCGAATGTGTCCAGATGCACGACATCCAGTTGTATGATTGTCTTCGCCCTCGTGCCGATAAAACGAGGAGTGCAAGTAGGAATTTTTTTTCTTCTTTTTTTGGGGGGGGGGGGGGGGAAACTAAGGATTGTAATTTTTTTTGTCGTAGATTTACGATAATTATGGTAGTCATTACGCGGTGATGAGTAAATCGGAGAGGAAGAGCAAATTGGAGCAGTATTATTTCGATTGCCATTGCGAGCCGTGTGAACGTGATTGGCCTGTTTACAAATTTTTACCATCTTACACGGTAAGATATAAACGGTTTTGTTGGATTTTTTAAGACTGATTTTCAGTTTTTATTTGCAGAAATTGGTGAAAGACAAAGAAAGTAAAGAAAAAATCGAAAAATTAATAGATAAGCTGAACATTTACGTGCAATACGCCAAAGAAGATCAAATAGACGATAAACTTCGCATGATAACCAATCTCGCGAAGATGATCGACACGTTAATTGGACTTTTAACTCTACCGTGCGCCGAAGTTAACAACGCCGTTGAAACTCTTAAGAGAGTCGTTACACTGACGTACGGGAATAAGTTTGAAATTCCGAAATTATAGTTGTGTATTATTTTCCCCTATCAATGTTTTTTTTTTGCAATAAAAAGCCATTAAAAAACTTTCGCGTAAAAACTTCTTCATCAGCAACTCCACCCCCTTACCTAATATCACTTAGTACAACACATATACACACACACACACCATGGAGGCAACGTCAAACTTTCATGCATCGTTCCCATTTTCTCTCGCTCAAAGAAGTGCAAAGTTCGATGCGATCGGATAAGTTAGTTCCTACCCCCCTCCTTTTCACTTCATCGATCGAATTAAAGCTTTTTTTCTTTTTTGGTTTGTGTGTGTGTGTGGATCTTGAGCGAGCTTAAGTGGTTTCGCTCGTAAGATCTCACGCGCGCTAAGTGCCTTCGACTTGAATATTGCAAGCTGGAGTGGCTGATTTTTTTTTTTTTTTGAATTTGGAGCGCGAAAGTTCGAAAGCTGCGCGCGGCTAAAATTTGAAAAATTTGAATATTAGTTTTCTGCAGGTGTTTTTTTGAAAAATTTTAATAAAGATAATGTATTTTATTGTGAAATAATGAGTTGAATTAGTTAGAAAATTATAGCTCTAGAAAATCAAATTAGAATTTACATATAGGTATATTAGATCGTCAAACGACATTGTTTTCGCAATTCGAAATGTACGATACGAGTTAAATTGAAAAGTATACACAACATCGAAAGTATATAACTTATCTAAAATAATTATTGGATGAAGCTGTGAAATATCAATAGCCCGCTTTTTTTGATCAAATGCGCAGTGTCGCAGTCTCTCATCGTCTGCTTTAGCTGTGTGTGTTTGTGCACGAAGTTTACATTATTTAGTTCTCTTAGTTGAGTTCAATGTTTTTTCACCCAACAATGGAGTTTCGCTAAACATTGTATTTTTGATATAGATTAGAAAATGTCGACTCTATCAATCTGTGTTAAATCTTTGAGAAGGTCAGTTTTATTATCATAACCTAAAAACTAAATGACAGTATAATATATACTTACGTTATATATACGTTTAAATGTATGATGAAATCTAGATTGATATAAATATAAATAAATTGTTTGAAAACATTCCGTTGAATTTTATAGTCTACTAGAATACAGTGAATTATAAATGTTTCATTCAACATTTTATTTGTACGGAAGAGAATTTATAGATGAAACTTACTGATTGTTGACAGGCTTCCAAGTTCAAAGTTGAGAAGGAATAAAATTTCAACAAGTGTTATCAGATGCAAAATGCATTCTGCAATATTAGAAGCTGAAAAAATCTCAGATTTCGAGACTCTTCAAGTTGAAAATACCAGTCTCGCTTGGCTTCATAAGGTTGCACCTGCCTTTCCTGTTGATGGCTCAAAGGTATTTTAGATATTACTTGAAATATTTACTTGAATTTTGATAAATATTTGTTGTTGATTGTAGGTCAAGATAATTTTTGAGCCATCAGAATTTTACTCTACTTTGATAGAAAAATGCAAAACTGCCAAAAAGAGAATAACGCTTGCATCGCTATATTTGGGTACTGGGAAATTGGAGCAAGAGCTGGTTGGTATATATAGTTTTTATTTTTAAAAAGAGAATATTTTCTACTCACCCAACAATATTTCAGGTGAATTCTGTAAGACATGCTATTGAGAGTAGCAATGGAGACATTGAAGTTAACATTCTTTTGGATTACATGAGAGGTTCTCGAGGGAAATTAAATTCAAAAGAGATGTTGAAGCCACTACTTGATGAGAAATACAAAAATTGCTGTCAAGTTTATCTCTATCACACTCCAAGACTGAGAGGCCTTTTGAAATCACTCATACCAGCTCGTTTTAATGAACTGATAGGCTTACAGCATATGAAATTATATATGTTTGATGATACACTCATCATCAGTGGGTAAGACAAATAAAAAACTTTATGTTAGTATAAACCATCGATTTTGTAAAATAAACGAATTTCAATTCAGGGCGAATTTGAGCAACGACTACTTTAACAATCGACAAGATCGCTATTTCATGATTGAGGATTGCAAAGAGCTCTGCGACTTTTATTGCGACCTCGTGAAAAAGGTCACAGAATTCAGCTTTCAACTGCTACCCGATGGAAACACCTCTTTCAGCCCCAAAGTCAAATCACATCCGTTTGAAAGTCCAAGCAACGAGTTCACGCAGGAAGCGTCCGATAGGATACGTAATCTGTTCCAAACGGAAATTGATAAGCGCTCGGAATTACACAAGACAGGTATATCAAATTTTTGCTCGTAAAAATCACATTTATTTCTCAATTTGGATATTGCATTTTTTTTAGAAATTCCGAAAACCGATACATGGATCTTTCCGTTAGTTCAGATGGGACAATTGAACATCAGACACGACAGTGAAGTAACGTTGAGACTTTTACAAACTGCTCCTCCAGGTGCCACGCTGAGACTTGCCACAGGATACTTTAATCTTACAACTGAGTATAAAAATGCCTTGGTCGACGCTTGCCAAGCTGACTGCCATGTATTGACTGCTCATCCAAAAGCGAATGGATTTTTCGGTAAGTATGTTGTGTTTAAATTAATAACGAACGCTTGATATAGTATTTTATTTTATTTTTAGGTGCGAAAGGAGTAGCAGGTGGAATACCAGCAGCTTATACGAAGATAGAAGAATCGTTTTTCAGATTGTGCGAACAAATGCAACAAAATAGCCGGATACAATTGTGGGAATTTGTCAAACCTGGTTGGACGTATCACGCGAAAGGACTTTGGTATTCGATGCCAGGACAACGAAGACCGTCGTTCACTCTTATCGGCTCGCCTAATTTCGGTATTTACTATACACAATTGCAATAATTTACAAGTAATAAAATATCATGGCCTATAATTTTTTTTGTTCAGGATATCGTTCGGTCGAAAGAGATTTAGAAACACAGATAGCAGTGGTGACGAAGAACGAGGAACTGCGTAATCGTCTGCAAAAAGAACACGAGCGGTTATTCGAGTGTGCGAAACCAGTGACAGAAAGAACATTTTTACAAAAAGAACGTTTGCCACCTGCATGGGTTCGCGTTGCCGTGTTCTTTTTCCGCTACTATTTTTAGAAACGACGAGGGAAACATTCGAGTGCTTCGTTGACCGGAGCAAAAAGTAGCTTCCGAGTGACACGATTAGGTATTTTAGATTAAATTGTACATATTTCTTGTTATATAATGTAATGAAAAAAAAAGTTCTACTCGTCAGAATGATTCTAAACTATTAAGTATCGCGATAGAAAATCCTTTTAGTTGAAGAAGGCTAATGATTTCGCAGTATTGAGTGTGAAAATAAAAAAAAACAATTTCCATCTATTTTTGTTTTACCAACTGGTTGGATGATTAATATATTTTCTCAGTAAACGAACCCATAAGTTGGATTTTTATACTTTATTTGAATATTTTTTTTTATTTAATTAAACAGTTATTATGTCAACACTGAAGATACAAACTTCATGTTCAATAAAGAAGAAAAATTCTGATTCAAAAGTCTAGTTTTTACAATTATTCCCTCATTTGACAAAAACAATCGAATAGAAAAGCGTTTTTGCCTACCTGAAAAATTACAAAAAGCACGAATCATGCTAATATAATTACAAAAATTCTCAAAGCCAAGAACACATTGGCAGTGCATTTCAGTCGAGCAATCTGTACAACAACCTCGTAACGAAGTATGACACATAAATTAATTAAAAGTACTAGGTCACCGAGTCTGAAATAGCTTGAAAAGATAAGAAGAGTTATAAACAGTATGTCCGTGCTATCCTGTAAGGAATATGGTAAAAACCGATGTGATGGTAGTCGTATGAAACTAGCAATAACGTCGTCGATTTCATCGTTGATGATAAAAAGCTTGGATTTGTCATAATTTGCACACCTGTCGTTTAGACGACAGGGATGCTCCGATATTAGTTGGCTTAGCACTTTCGCAGATTCCGTTTCCAGAAGTGAACTCGAAACAGACAGTTTTGAAGAATAGCGTTTGTTCTGGGTGCGTTTACTTGTCATCGACGATAAAAGTTTCCTCCTTGACGAAAAATTCTACTACCTCCTCATCCATATTTTTAGTGTCAGAGTCTAATTCATCAGTATCAATATCTGAAAAAAAAAATCATTACGAAATTAATTAAACTGCATTTATTGAATAATTTAGGGGGAAAAGAGTTATTCTACGTACTTTTACGTAATTCTAGACGACGTTTCTTTTGTTTGTTCCATTGTTCAACGCGTTCGCTACGGTAAGATTCGAACTCCTTCATCAAACTATGTCGCTTCTCAATCAATTCCTAAAAAACGAAAGTAATTAAGGTAAGCATAAACAAAAATAAAAAGTTAAAAATAATTAATTTTCATCATAAAAAATGAAATCGAATAATAACCTTGGAAGCACGTGTTAGTCGCATGCGATCCTTGCTTTCGAATTGAGCGTAGTATCTCTTCAAGTTCTTCTTGATCTCCTTGATCTGCTCTGGAGTAAGTAGAGTTGGTGGTCGTGGACGCCAGAGGAACTGATTGAATTGATTCAGATTGACTCGCTTCAAGATTCTACCTTGGAACGTCCACATCCAGTAACCATTGTCGACGCTCGTCTTCCAGCTTGACACTGATGTCGACACGTAGCTAACAGATAAGAGATTCGTTATTGTTTGTGTAACCTATTGAGATTAGAAAATTGAATATGAAATATAACATACCGGCCAGTCGGATCCCACTCGACGTCGGAAGTTTGGTAGTGATCTGTCAAGTTCATGCTGGTAAAGTCGTTGGTGTCAATGAACTCCAAAGCGCCGGACATGGTGGTAAGACCGGCCATGACGATGAACTGACCCGACGGAGACCAAAACAGGTGATTGCACGCTCTCTTTTCCAATTTTTCTGAAGAAAAGTAAAAAATCTTATATAAAAACTTAAAACTTTTTCGATGGTCTTTGAAATTGAATTTTTTTTTAGACTGGTTGCCTTTGAAAAATGTTCGCTCCATAAAATCTGAGACGCAATAAAATGCATGCGATAGAGTTTTCTCGTAAATGACTTTTATGAGACGTGCTCTTCAAAGTTATATTACCTACTTCAGAATATCTATACTTTCCGGTAAATTACGAAGAGAAATTTAAAAAAAAAGCCTAATAAATTTTTAAATGCAAAGAATCTTTCTAATGAGTAACGAATAAATCTTATTGAAAAAAGATTATTGTTTAAAAATGTGCGCTTACTAAGAAGTACCGGTCCATGACCACAGCGTACTTCATAAAAGCTAACGCTGACGGTCGGCACTTCGCCATGAATAATGGCAAATTTGCTACCAACCGGTTCCCACGCGAAAGCGTGTATCGGTTCTTTGATTTCGACACTGTCGACGGGAATTAACTTCTCACGCATATGGAAGATTTCAAAGTTGTAAGACATTCCCTGAAAGTGTTGCAACGTTTGAAATTTACAACTCTCCTAGAAAACATTTAAACAAAAGATTAGTGCACATTGAAAATATTTAAATATATTGGTAGGGTTCATGATGTGATGCCGGTAGTTGTCCCAAAACTCGAGTTGCAGGAGTCATTAGATGGCACTTCTGCAATCGTCGGTGTCGGTTTTTTTTTGTATTGTCGAGAAGCTGTATCCATCACTGAATTATGCAAGTTTCTAACGACTATTGAATTTTAAACATGACATGCTCAGACCTCAGACGTAATGGAAATAAATAGAATACATGCATATTGTGCGCAAAATAAATGTCATGCTGAGCTTTTTATTTTGATAATCGAAATAATAAAAAATCAATGACTTATACAGTTGCTCTCAAATGAAAATGAAGTGTGAAATATGTAAGTAAATAGTCAAGTAATACTTACGGTGTATTTTTGCTCAGTTTTCTCTTTCTTCTTAGCGAAACGATCGACTTTCACGCAAAGATAGTCGCCAGATTTTTGCCAGTAAATCTTACAATCAGCCACGTTGAAGAGATTGTTTTTACGAACTTCGTTACGGCTGCAATGAGAAAAAAATTTAATTAATTACGTGTTTAGAAATATTGTAAACCTAGATTAGTTATTAAGCTTACCTAGGTATTTCCATCAATGTTACTCGAGCAGGTACATCTTTATCTTCAGGTACCCAGAAGGCAATGATGTTATCAGTTGGAGACCAGCTAAAATCTCTGATACCTTTGATTTTAATAGACTTCTTGTCCAGCAAGCCAAATGACTGAAAAAAATTATCACATAATGTTATAGCAATTGTCTAATGTTCAACAAGTATACATGTATTGTTTATTACTCCAAAGCTCTTAATCATTTGAAGATAACATTTTTATTTAATTTTCTGTAAACTAAACTGTAGTACTGATAAACTCCATAAAAAAAGATTGATCTATCTTTTCAAGTGGGTCAAAGAAAAACTTTCTTCCACAATACTAAAATATTTCATAAACAAATATTCATGATAAATTATACTCACTGGAGTCTCGTAAACACTGAGTACATCATCGGTCATGTAAGCCACGTACTGATCGTTGTGGGACCATCTGAAGATTGGCCAAATGTTAGGTCCCTCTGGGAAGAAAGATCTTTTCTCCTGTCCAGTGAGAATATCCCACATGATGAGTCTCTTGTCGGTGCCTTCAGCGCGAGGAGCGTAGGTGACGAGATACTTTTCACAGGGTGAAAAATCAATGCACTCTACACCACGCTGAATAAATTTCACTTGCTGCGTGAAAGTTGAACCACCCCACAATGCCACTCCCAGCTTGTGGAAGGTGGCTAAGTAAGTGCCCAGTGGTGACCATTTGACATAGGTGTCTGTCCAGCGCTGTAAATGGAATTTTTATTGATTACAATCTAGAGAAAGTTAAGTATTGTTGAGAGTACACTCAGTCAACCATATGGAATGAAATATATTTTGATTTTTTGCAGACGTATGTAAGTATGACTCATTGCAAAAATCAGCTTATTATTGATAAATAAAAAGCGAATTGTCAAGCTCTTAAACATTTCCCACTTACCAGGAACATAATAAAAATACTTGATAAAAATCTACTACTTAATTTTTTAGTGTGATAAAGCATGCCACTCATAAATCATTTGTTAGCTATGACTCATAGTATTTAATTATACTTACAAGACGATCTTCCATAATCACAGGCTCTGGTGCAGCATTCTGCCAGACTTGCACAGTAGTAGAGCCAGGATTGCCAGTAACAATGCAGAACTGATCGTACGCATCTGGATCTAACAAATAACTGTGCAAATCCGAGGCAGCCTTGAATGGTTGAGGCTTTGGTGGTTCCCATTCTTCTGGAATATTTTCATACTTCTTGAAGTCGGTGAATAGATTGACTTTGAACGTGTGAACTTTGTCAATCTTATAGTTGTTGGCATTCTTGACCGCGTTGAGAGCACTCTGAGGACTGTTGTACTCGAAGAAGACGTACCTAAAATAGATTTCAAAACAAGACTGACATGAGCAATCTGTTGATGTACTTGACAACACAAACAATAACAAAGTATGTTTCTCTCACCCCTTGGTCATCTCGTTCTCATCTTGGGGATAATATTTGTTAACAATCTGGCCATACTTGCCATAGATCTTCTCGATGACAGATTGCAATTTCTCCAGTCGCTTGGGTTCAACCTTTGGCACACCATCGATCACGATGACAGACTCGACGCCGTCGGTCTCCGAGGGTTTCGTCGCGAGAATATCCTCCAAAAGCTCTGCAAAATAAGAATATCGTTTAGGTAACACGCCGGCACAGGGAAAAAATGGCAATTTTGAGGTTAACCCAGGCAAGAAACCATATGCTTACCTTCGTCGTCGATGTCGTCGACGAAGTCCTCGCTGTCGCTGAAACTCGGCGGTTCCTCGATGCCGTTGGTCGTCTCGTCGTTGCTCGCTTTGCCGGCCTCCTCGGGCTGCGCCGATTTGTCTGACGAGGATTTCTTCGCCATGGTCGGTGCGCGGTTGGAAAGGATCTTGCCGCCGCGTTAGTCGCGAGACATAACCTCGAGCTACGATGTGCTGTGCGGTTAAATGTAGGTGAGTGGGTGGTTGCAGAGGATCAAGGGGCCATCCGCCCGTCGCCGCGCGCACGTGTCAGCACGCTTTTCCCGCCGACAATTTTGAATAGTTTTTCTCTTATATGTTGCGATCGATATTTTTTTTTGGGTATAATCATGTGGATGGATTTTTGTTTGCATTTTTTTCAACAAAGGCATTTATAGAATCATAAAAACTTATTGATTAACGTTCTATTGTTATTTAGTTATTTTTTCTTTATTTTTAAATAAAAATAAATTATAAAAGTAAATGTAATTGTTTTTTTTAATTGACCTTAGTATTTTCGTCTGCCATCTTATAGTCGCTTCATTGTTTGTTTACATTTTCCAATCTAAACTCACGTAACCTTCTCCGTTTTTATTTTAATTTTTTTTTCACATCACGTATCCAAAAAAAAATCTTCCACTCCCGCGAGAATGTCGAATAAAGCGAAATTGCAATTCGAAAAGAATCAAGAAAGCGGTTCAACTCTGAGTGAGTTATATAAAAAAAATTTTGAACGCATAAAATATCCTCGAATCTCGCCCCACTTTCTTTTTTATTCCAGATGATAAAACCTCGGTAACATCTCGCATGTCACGAGTGAGTCGAGTCGTAAGTTCGCTCTCATCTATGTCTTACAGAAAAAGTTTGGCTTGGAGAGGCGGCGGTGGCGATGGTTTCAGAGTAGGTGAATTTTTTTTTCTTCTAAAAATTCAATTTATCGGTATTTTACTCAACGTACGTAAAAAAAAAGCTTTCAAAACTCTTGTAAAAACCAAAGTATCATTCCAATTATAAACTTACAAGAGCAAAGAGCATATAATTAAACTCGAAACGCGATGATAATTATGAAGTTTCCGCGCAGCGTCAATCTGATTAAATCAGTTGAGGAAACTATCTGTATATATGCATACACTCGTATAGCCAGCAAGTATGAGAGCGTCTCTCATTGAATTTCCCCAAGGTACCAAAGTATCAAAACAGCTACCGTCTCGAGCCCCACTTACCGTTTCGCTTCGAAGTTTCCGACCGGATTCTCGCTCAAGTAATGACCAGTGGCTTTGCCGACATCACCTACAATCCCGAATCTTCGGTCACCCTTTGCCGTGAAACCGCTGCTGATATTCTTGACAAACTTTACAAGACTCAGTTTGACCGGTATAATATATTCTATTAAATTCATGTATATAATTACATATTTGAATGAATCTTTTTTTGTATCAGAATGAAATACGTGGTGACGGTCACGATGTTCGAGAACGCAAACCAATCTTTCGAGTGTGTACACGGCAGATTGTGGGACATCGATCGCGACTCTTACTCCATTTTCGTGATTGAACAACCCTCGTTTTACGCCTACGGCACCGTTCACGCTATCTACTACGAGTAGACACGTGTATATAAAGGTCGTCGAATGATAAAAAAAAATCACCATCACCTCTATGTTTTTTTTTCAATTTTTTGTTTATTATTATTAAATTAATATATTGTGTTTTTTATATATATATTTATATATATGTATATAACAGCGACAAGTACATAATGTATCGTTATGATTAGGTAATGATAATCATAGTCGAAGATCATTTCCGATTACCAGTTTTGAAATTAAAGCGGCGAAGTTTATCCTCAATCTCATATAATAATCATCATCGTCACACATACGTACATGCATTCATTCTCTCGCGAGTTTTTCTCGATCATTCACACGTTAAACGTTATATGTATAGTACTTTTTTTTTTTTGTTGCCTCGTATAGATACAGGGATACAGAAAAATAATACCTCGCCAACGCGGTGGAACGTGCTAATGAATTTTTTTTTTTTTAACTTCGCCTTCGACGACTCCGTTCGCCTTCGTTTTTTGGTTTTTTTTTTTCTTTTCAATCATTTGGAAAATAATTATATCGAAGTCGTGAAATTTTTTTTTTCGAATGTATATAGCCGCGTGGATTTTTCTTTTTGTTAAAACGCGATTTTCCCATGCACTTGGTCCATTTATTTTTTTTGTATGCTTGTTTTTTACGCATTCTCTTTAATCCTTTCTCTTCGTTTTTCCGCTTTTTATATGTACAAAAGTGTTTTGTGAGTTGTGTGCACGACCGTTAATTGTCGAGAAGATTATGAAGGCGAGCACATTTAAAACACGTTCCACCGTGTTGACGTAGGTCATGGAAATATCGAAGATTCGCAATTTTCACTTTGCCCCGTAAATCCATCGTGTTTACTTAGTTTCTTTTTTTTTTGCTGAACACACTCGTATGTGACACATTTACAATAAATAACAAGACTTCACTCGCTGCCCGATGTCTTGGAGAAACGATTGCCATTTTTTTCCGTAGAGAAAAACACATTGAATAAAAAAAACTAATAATACTTTGGAGGGAAAACAACGCAAACCATCCCATATCAATAATAATAAAAGTCTCAACATTTGTCAACGAAGAAATACGATACATCAACTATAATTCAACATTCGTGCTCTATTCTTCCTTCATTATATAAAAAAGATATAATGCTGTATTGCTTGGATAACGTTATTTTTCTTTCAATGAATGAACACGTTTTTTTTTAAACGATTTGGCAAGTTCTCTTCTTTTTTTTTCTCCTTCGGAAAGATCATATAGTAGATTATAACAGAAAGTCGAATAACAAAAGGACAGATCCGTTATTTTCTTTCTTTTCCTCGTGTATTCTTTTTTAATATGTACAAATGCAAAGATTAAGTATACACCGATAAAAAAAGTTGCGCTTTGAAACATGTGTGCGGTCTTTTTTTTTTTTGCAATTCAGACTTTGTTTTGAGAAAAGTTTCGAGTTTTACGTGTGGAAAAAAGAAAAGAAAAATCGTCATTGCACAATTAAATCCCATCTATATTTGTATAATAATCGATGGCGGCCGCGCATGCTTAAATAAAAATCGAACGATCGCGCCTCTCCGTTTTCTTTTTTTTTTTATTTTGTTATTATTAACTCGATACGTCATTGCAACAAATTGATAACGCTAGTATAAGTACATATTGTGTCTGTTTATGCCGATTATACAAGAAAAAATTCGTGCACCGATGGTCCGTAAAAGAAAGCTCGGGTGAAGACGATTAAATATATAATATATAAGTACATTGACAAAACAATAATACAATTCGTCATTTATATTTCCTCGAAGTCTTTGTTTTCATTACTTTCGTTTCAAGGCTCTATCGACTTTATTTTCGTGTTTTTTTTTTCTTATCGTTAGAATTCAACCTCATTACATTTGCGTGACAGTTTCAATACGTCGAAACGAAACAAAAAAAAAAAGAAACAAAGAAAAATGTCTTTTTCCGAGCATTATCTTACGGACTCCACAGCCAATGACCAAGTTGAACAGTGACGGCTCTAAGAGTAAAAACGCTAGTCGTGGCACAATTGATTCTTCCTTTTTTTTCTTCACTCTCATACACCCTATTGCGCATCTTGTATTTGCCTCGCCTTTCTAACTCCATTGCATCCGTCGTTCGGCAAACTTCCCGTCTCTTTCTCAAGGCGAAGCAATTCGACGCACAATACCACTCGATTATCATTTTTTTTTCCTTTACTTTATAATAAAATACACATTCACGACATTACAGTATGATTATTCATCATTGGTTTTTTTTATTATTTTTTTATGTTTTGGAAATACTTAAACAACGTTGCCGCGTGTACTTGTGTGTGTTTCGTGTTTTTTTTATGTCTGTGCGTGATAATCCTACGAATCGCTAATACCACTTCGTCATCCACTTTTTCGTAAACGTATTCCTTAAATCTTAAATTATCATTTTTTTTTCTTCTTCTTCCTCGTTAAATCGTAATTCCGTATATACAGTCGCAGACAAAAATTGATTAAGAGTTTTTTTTTCATCTTCTTGATATATAATTCCGCAATCACTCACACACTCGTACGTACATTCGCATGCGCGCAAAGTATTTATTTTTTTTTTTTGTAAAAAAATGCACAATCGAGATCACCTCGTTTCTTTTTACCCCAAAAAGTCTTTTGACCCTTCGCGGAGCCTTTTTTTTCCTCGTTGCTGACAAGTCTTTTTTGTGGTTTATTTTATTTTCTTCTTCTTTTTTTTTGCTGTTTTTATTTTTCCTTTTCATCTTTATATACGTTTAAGTGTCATTGCCATTCTCTCTTCAATCCTTGGTTTACAAGTTATATACGTTTTTTTTTAATCCTACAATATTATTAAAAGTCATTCTTATATGTATAAGGTATGTAACAAGAATCCACAAGTTTTTTGTTCTTATCTTTACTTCACCGCTACTTTGCTTCTTTCACTTATTTACAACTCTCCTCGCCTTTCGTTCTCTCTCTTTCGTTTTATACTTGCGTAAGTGTGATCGAAAGACTTTCGTTTGCTCACTGTGTTCGAATATCCTTCAACCGGCTCTCTCGAAGGATCTTACAGCGGATATTATTATGTACTTCGCGTCCAGAGAGGTAAACGTTCAAATTGTCTTTTCTCATTCTCTCGAATAAAGTAGTTTATATAGTATATACCTAAGAAATATGTACATTCCTTCGGGCAAGATTAAGTTCATTCCTGAATTAAAACCCTATGTCACCATTTTTTTTAATTAGATCAACAAGGTTTTTTTTTATTTTTTTTGTAAGGCATGGTTTCTATATATGTCGAGCGCTGACAAATGTCTTTTCTTCGCGAGAGTTTCTCCGTTATTTTTTTTTTGTTAGCTTGATTTTTTTTTTCTTAATTGGCAGTAGCGAAATAAAGTCAAAGCTATATAAGACTTTCTATAATCGGACAGTTTATTTATTTATTTTATGTATTTATTTTTTGCTTTCTCTGTGATAACTGCAAAATCGAGTCGGCATCAATTGTCTTCGCAATAACAATGTCGAAGCTTTTAAATTTTATTTCGGATGATGTCTCTCACTCTCTCTCGTCGTGCGTCTTTTCCGAATAACTCTGGATCCATCGTCGTTAAAATTTTGTTTTTTTTTTCGTTATTTTTTTTGTTACAATTCACCGTTGCAAAACGTCAAAGACTACGAATTTATTAATTTTTTTTATCAGGCAATCGCGTTATAATTCAATAAAAAGGTCAAATATCGTTCGATCTAATTCAACTACTTTGCAAAAAAAGAAGGATCTATTCACGATTGAGTATCAAGTTACAACACTACGAACGTTTAATACTTGTCTTGTTTTGAAAAATAGTCATGTGTATTATGTATATACGTATATAGAAGATACAATTCGAAGAAAGATCAACTCGTCTATCACATTATACAATCCCGTTAAAAAAAATCCCCCATCAAACCCAAATTACATTTTTTTATCACAAATTCACAAAAAAAAAAAAATCATCTCAACGGCATTGAATTCTCTTCCGAAATTTGTCAGCCGTGACGAGGGCCAGTTTTCGCAGTCGACCAACGAATGAGGAAAGACGAGCGTGAAGGTAAACAACGACGGGGCCGAACGGCTGCACAGCGCGCTCGACCGGTGGCCGCGGCCCCGTGTGTCATACCGGCTCCTCCCTCTTGAAATTGATGTTCTGCGAGGCGCAAAAGTCGCGCGTGAACGGCACGCAATTGAACAGTTTGCACACCTCGCACTCGTACATCGGCACGTTATAAAACAACGCCAGTAATAATCCAAATAAACCGACGATCAAGATAATGCAGATCCAGATGACGAAGATCTTGCGTTGTCGATCGTAGTGACCGAACGAGATGAACGGCATGAGAGCGTACGCGGCCAAGAAGCCAAAGATAAAGCCGAACAGGTGAGCGTAATTGTCGACCCATGGGAGTATACCAAGGAGGAGCAGTCCGAACAGGATCATCATTAGCTTCATCAGTGCTCTTCGCGGATACTTGAGCATCGGCCAACAATGCAGTACTTCGACCACCAGCGTTGCTAGCAGTGCGAAATGTGCACCGGCTGGACCGACCTGAAATCAAAGATACGATGACGAGATGTAATTGATAATTTCTTCTTCTTTTTTTTTTTAATGTATTACTTACGTCTGCCCTGTACGGCACGAAGATGGCACTGGCGAGGTTACCCGCGAGAGCGCCGGTGAAGTATATGAGAGCGATGCGTATCGAGCCCGTAAGCTTCTCCAAATCCCTCATCAGGAAGTACTGCACGAACAGCGTGATCGCGATGTGGAGAATCCTAAACCCATAAAAAACAAACTTTATAAAACACTGACTAAAATAAAAAAAAAATAAGAAAAAAAAGTTATTTACCCAGCGTGAAGAAACATGGTAGTGAACAATCGATAAAACTGATCTGGCCATTCGGGATTGAGAAACGGTATCATGCCGCAAACGTCGTGGAGACATTCGACTTGCGAGCACAGCGAGGCTTCTTCGTGAAAGTAGCCGTGGACGAAGTCGCAGTACTCTTTGGTGGTGATGCGACAGGTGCCGTGGATTCCGATGCAGCAGGGGTGACCGATCACTTCGCATACCATGTGCTCGGCCATTTTATCCTTGTAACGACCAACCGGGAAATTGGCGTTGCCGTGCAGACGCGATTCTTTGCTCCTATTTTTTTTTTTATTTGATTGGATTAGACGTTTATTGCATGTATTTAATTTATACAGACGAGGGTTCCGGATTATGGATTTTTCTGAAACTTTGAGGGATGGTCTCAACTATCAAATTCATCTCATAGGCCTTTTATCTATGTGTACACTAGTGTGAAAATTGATTTAAAAATGGGCAGATTCTTTTAATCATATAGCTCATGTGAAGATCGGTTTAGAAGATTTTGTATTAGCTATCTAGAAAGTAGAAATAGAGAGCTTTCATTTGATACCTTGCACGATTACAAATAATGATTGTCAAGTAAATTGTATCGTAAATTTTAAAAAACCATTAATAATCATAAAAAAGCTTATATTTTTCATAAAGTGCCTTCCGACAGCCAAATTTTATGACAAGTTTTGTTCGATGCTAGCTGCGTCAAATATTATTATTTTTACTGGTGCAAGGTATCAAATAAAAGCTCTGTAGCTCTACTTTTCATAGATTTATCTAAAGTCCTTTACGTAGAACTCATCTTAATCTAGAATCAAAAGAAAGTCCTATATTTGCTCAATTTTAGTAATTTTTTCACATTATGGGCTCTAATATTAGGATAAAAGACCTATGAGATGGATCTGGCACTTGTTTCGATTATTGTAGGCTACAAGAAACCATCCCTCAAAGTTTCAGAAAAATCCTCTCCTTGAGAGTATGATACATTTTACATAGAATGTATATTTTGAAAGATAAGTTTATCATTGTTTCTAAAGACAACTGGATCGATTTTATCACAAAATATCACAAGCATAATTCGAAAAAAAATAGAATTTTCGTTGATAAAGCACGATATCTCTCTGGAATAATCCGTACGAACAAACGTGCAAATTTCGAGCTATAGAATTCTATCCTATCTCGCGGAGAGAGAGAGAGAGAGATGAATTGAGATGATTCTTCGCGAATAGGAATATAATGGCATTGAAATCGGTGGTGGACGGGATTTAGCTTTTGAATTTGAGCGCGCACAAGAGGCCAAACATTTACCTAAAACGCTGGCTGAAAGGATTCATCTTCCGGCAGATTGGCCACTTGGTTATATCGTCGGGCCACTCGTATGGCGCAATGCTCGCCGGCGCGTCGCAGAATTTCGGATCGAGACCACAAACCGAGCCGCTAATTCGCCCACCTGGTCCGCTGTCGGCTGGTCCCCATTTCTTCCACGTCGATAATTTGTCCTGTTGGGAATGCAAAGTGGCAAATGTTTCAGATTTGGTTTTTGTGGATGAAAATTAAAACGTATATAAATTGAGAACAACTAAAACTAATATAATTATACATTTTACAGGGAAATAAAACTACGACGATATTACACTCATGCAATTTTGTTCTCATTTACCGTAGATGTCGAACTCATCCCCCGGACCAGTTGGTTTTAAAAAAAGAGAAGAAAATTCAACATTATCAATATTGCTCGACGATAAGTTTTTCTGCCTACCGAAAAGAATAAAAAAAGAAAAGCTCATTGAATATATAAACTCACTGAGCACTCGGTTTTACTCGACTGCACGCAGCCGGAATCGTCGTTTCTTATGCAACACGCGGTGTCGCGCTCCTTTTCCCGCCAGACGTCGATCTCCTTCAGAATTTTTATATCCCTGCGCATGCACGGCGCGAACTTCGCGCCCAAGTGTATCAGATCCGCGGCTCGTGGTCCTATCCAGAAGTTCGATGGCTCTTGATACTCGACTTGTTGTAGCGATAAACTCGTCACTAGTACCTGTAAATTAATTAGTTTTATTAGAGAATATGTCGTGCATCTAAAATAGAAATATACAAACGCTATTTGACGGAATATTTTCGGCTACGAACGAACACACATACAGGCGAAGCTCATCCGAGCGCGAAAACGTCACGGCTCACCGAGCGCGAATGGGTATTAATTCGCGCGCGCGAAATGGATTAAATTTCAGAAATTGACAAAATGAATTACGGTTATACGCACACAAAAAAAAATTTTATCAGCCATGCAAAAAAAAAAATTCAATCGCGATTTATCCTCGAAAACAATGGGACACTTACCAAGCTAGATCTGTGATGAAGATCGAAACCAACGGGTCCGAATCCGTAGCACGCCAGCGAGATTATGAGAATGAGAATTTGCACTGTGGTGATCCAGTAGGTGAAGTAAGGACGATGATCGTCGATGTCGTCCAGTTGCCTCCTCACATCCGGTTTCTGAGCCACGCTTTTACGGAACGACCTTCTGCGTATTGTACAAAAAAGAAAAAAAATCTTTTGCTGTTAAAGTGCTCGCGTTTAAAAGCTTGCCATGCATTTTTTAATTTCCGCGACGTTGGTTCAATTTGAAGGATGAAGTTTTCATTCGCTCGTTTGACAGCGAGAGAGAAAAAAATTAAAGAGTGGAAAAACAGCGTTTTCTACGAATTTTTCCCCCCCTTTCTCTCTCTCTTAAGAGTCAAACGAATAATTAAAGAAGCAAGTAGTAGAGAAACTTGTTTGGTCTGGATTAAACGAAGCGAAAGACCACGGGTAAAAATAAAAAAAAAAGGAGAGCGAGAGTTATGAAAAAGCGGGGGCGCGGTCGGGAAAGCTCGAGAAAAAAAAAAGGATTGAGAGTCTAAGAACGAGAAAAAAAAAACTGCGCGAGTTGAAAAATGAATAATAAGGAAATGGAGTGTAAAATGACGTGTGTGACAAAGACGAGCTGTGCTAAAAACCCTTCTTCTCCTCTCCCCCTACACCGCCTCCCAAAGTAAAGGAGCAAGAGATGAGGGTAGCGTAAAAAGTAGGTCACGTGAAGAGAGAGAATTCGTGCGAGGAAAAGTGGAGCGTCGATTGTGGGAGTAAAACGCAAAAAAAAGGGGCTAAGTGCCCACCTCCCTCTCCGAAAAAAAAGTGAGAGAGAGAAAGAGAAAGAGAACGGGCAGGTAGGAAAAAAAAAGAAGTAGAGAAAGGAACTTTTTTTACTCTCTCTCTTCAGCTCGTGTCCTCGTCGTCGTGATATTAGTATAATCAAGTGGAATCAAATATCGCCTTGCAAATTACGCATAGAGAGAGAGAGTGGGGAAAAAAGACGAAAGAGAGAGTGAGCTCGGAGCGCTGTCAAAGCGGCTTTTCATTTCTAAAGCTCCTTTAGAGCCCATTAGGACATGCGCGTCCGCCGCTAACTTTAAAAGCTCCTTATATTATCCTTTTAGTCGCTTTTTTTTTAACCTTTTCTCTCTCTTTGTGTTTCTACTTTGCAACGGTATAAAAGGCTCTCCATAAATATATAACGCAACGTTTCAATTAACAAAGAAGAAGAAGAAGAAGACATACCCGAAAAACCGTCCAACAATACCCATTCCATATTGCCGACGGTTACTGTTGTCGAAGACACGGTCGATGGTCGACGGTGAAATCCTCTTGCCGCCGAAAGCCGCCTTTGTTCTCAGACCTACGTTCTCCGCTATGTGGATTGGATGTACGTGCTCTTGTTGCTGATGCTGCTGCTGCTGTTGTTGCTGCTGCTGCTCTTGTCGCGATCTGTAAAAAAAAAATTAATTCTCTGTCCGTTAGTTTTCTTTTCTTTTTTTTTAATTTCGTTGTCGAGGATAAAAATATAATACCTTAAGGTATAATGGTCCCTTGTCGGGATGGCACGAGTTTGTCTCCTTCCTTGTCCGTCGATGCTTACACGTTCCTCGCTCTGCTTGTCACTCGCCATCCCCGAAGCGCTCCTGTGTTTCGTAATAATTGGGTTCGTTAAGTACCTTCGTCTTCGATAATTATAAAACAGTGAAAATTCGTAATAAACCCTACCAAATCCTCGTCAATCCTTCAGCTCCGTCAACGGCAGAAGCACCAGTAACATTAGCAGCAGTTCCATCGTCGACAGTCAAACTCGCCGCCTGAAGTTCATCGGCAAGTTCGCCAACAGTCGCCGTCACTGCCACTGGTGCAGATGACTGTACAGGTGGCCTGAAGAAAGCTTCCTCTTCCTCGTCGATGCCAGCGTCCGTCATCGCTCCACCCTCGTCGCCCGTCTGCAGTTCGTCCATGTGAATGGCACTCGGTGGAAAACTCCGCGACTCGCCCAGAATCGTCGTGTGCTCCGATGGCCTCTGACGTCGTAATGTCTGTGTCGGATTAGAAAATAAAAAAATAAGTTTTATTTATTTATTTTGCTAATTAACTAACGCAACACGGCGAGATTTGTTTATAATCCGTCGCTTGTGCAAACTTCCGATAAACCGTCCCCACTCGTGATTATCCTAAGCTTCCTAAAACACCCACGAAACTTTTCATTTTTATTCTTCGTTCGTTACGTGTCGTTGCACTCTCGACGATACGAACTTTCGCGAACAGTAGTAGTAGTAGTAAGTGAGACATACAACGCTCGCGAGAGAGAGAGAGAGAGAGAGACAAAGGAGTTGTTCTCGTCGTCGTCGTCGTCGTCGTTGGTTGTTGATGTTGAGCGGCCGTACGTGTGTAGTGCCTTCAACCACTCCAGCACGTATGCGTAGTTTATAACGCGGCCAATTTATGGCCTATTCTCGCCGCGTGTGATGCCATGCCTTTATTGTTTTCTTTTTTCTGTTCTTCAGATTTTACACGCGCGCTCGTCCGACCGCACGATTACTTGTACTACTTGTAAGGTATTAAAAAGAAAAGAAAGGAAATTAAATTTTAGCTGGATGTCCGTATGTGAATTTCCAAGAGTCGTGGAGGAGAAGAAGAAGTAGAAACTTTTGCCTCGTTAAACGAGGATTAATTATTGCGCTACTACTGCTGCTGCTGCTGCAGTATAGTGTTTACCGGCGAGGGGTAGGGGTCTCTTGCAATTAAGTTTGCAAGCTCGAAAAGGAGAAAAACTCATTTTTTTTCCTTTCTCTCTCTCTCTTTCGTATACGGTGACTATTTCCGTACATTTTTCCTTTTATTTTCATTTTTGTACGCGAGAGCGAAAATTTATCAACGTATACATTTGCTATAGACACGTACACTCGAAACTTAATTAACCTACTACGTCTTAACGATCTTCCAATCGCGTCGATCTCTTTCCGAAACACACACACATACAATTTCGTGAATATTCATACTTTCGTTTACACGTCCCTTCGAGAGATATACAACCCAACCCCTTGATCCTCTTTCGCTTTCTTTTCAACTCGATGAGAAACTACCGCGACGACGAACAAACTCATCAATTAGACTGCTACTGCCGTAAACAACGACAACATACACTTACACTTACACACACACAGGGGCAATTAGAGGGGTGTAGTAGAACGAGATTTAGTGTCGTGTTAGCTATACGTTCTTTCGTCGCAATTGACCTGTTTTCAAAAGCTGATACTATACTCGCTAGCAAAGCTAACTCACGAGAGAGAGAGAGTTGTAAGTTTTGCCTTTAATAAGGAGTAACCCAGGCCCCCGCCGACAATGGTGCATGTAGTGAGAGAGAAGCCTTCGAGTTTGCGAGCTACTGAAACTTTGGAGTTTGCCTAAAGGAAGCTTCTTTCCGAGTGAGAGCGGCAGGGCGGTGTCGTGGTGGTGGGAAGTTGTATGCTCTTGTGAATATTAAAATACACAAGTTACAGAGGCGAATTCATCAATCAAACTTTCCCTCGAGTGTGTATGTGTGTGTGTGTGTGTTTCACTCTCATCTTTACACGCGACGGTGCTTTTAATCGATACACGATACTTATGTGTGTTTATGTAGAAATGCGAGCGATGCATCTGTCAGTGCTGTACGAATATGAGTTTTCGTTAAACGTGTAATTGACTCGTATAACCCTGTTAGAGAAATGTATACGCGTATACGTTGTAAGAGAGAACCCCTTTTCAAGACGAAAGGGAGCGTGCTCATTAAAATCAAAGCTCTGTGTGTGTGTGTGTATGTATGTGTGTGAAACCTCGTTAGTCTAATGGACGAGCGAGCACGCGATGCATCACGCTGTATACGTAGAGAGAACTCCCTGCTGCTAAATTTTCTCTCTCGAAGTTAAAGTGAAAGAGAATTTAAAAAAAAAAAATTTTTTTTTTTTTATGTACACTTACGTCGACCATGTATTGAAGTCCAGACAGTGTCATCCTCGCGACGGAATCTTTCCTCCTTACAGGTCTCTGCCATTTCCTCAATGTGACGGACTGCAACGAAAAAGAAAAAAAAAAGAGGGTCAAGAGATAGTTTGGAAGTGTGTGTGGAGGGGAAGTGAGAGATATATAAAGGGGTTTTTTTTGCACGAGCAGCCGCGCCGAGTAATCACGACTCACACGCGAAAGAGAACGAACAAAGCTAGAAGACAAGGGAGAGAGAGAGGAATCCCTGATGATTAACGTAACCGCTCGACGACCCTAATTTTCACAAAGCCATGCTCCGATTGTTAATTGGAGCTGTTTCTTTGTTTTTTTTTCTCTCTTCCTCTATTTTCGTTCTCTTTCTTGCCTTGCTTGCTTTTCTTTTCTTTTTTTTTTTCTTTCGTTTTTGCGTGTGAAACCGCGTGTCGGCGAGATATATTTGAAGCTTTTTTTTTGTTTGTTTTATATAGCTCAGATTATTAGCAGGATATTTTGTTTTAATAACTGAGTGTTATTTTTTCTAATCATCATGGGTAACGGATGTATAAATTATTTGGACGTATTTTTAATCTAAGAACTCATATTGTATTTTCGACTTGTGAAAAACTATCGGACTCAGAAAGTATAAAATAGAGTACGTCGTATTTTTAATGTAAAAAAAAACTCATTTTGAATTTCCCCTTATCTTCCTCATAAAACGTTAATCCATCTCGAGAAACTGTGAAACAGTAGTCATCTGGTGGCACTCATCATCAACAATAATTAATTAAGTATCACGCGATAGAAACTTAAAAAGATAAGTTCAAATCATTCTCAAACATTTGAAAAATCAAAAAATAATCATAAAAAGAAAAAAAAATCCAACACTCACATCCGGAATCTCCATGGAATCCGGCACGTCTTTGGTAATATCGGGATCGGGAGCTCTGTATTCGGGCAATAAAGCGCCGTATTTTCTCGATGCCATGCGTCTTCGTCGATCCAGCCATTTTTGCTTTTCATTCGCTTCGCTCTCCTCGTCAACACCGAAGAAAGTCGCTGTCTCGCGCTTGATGTAACTGCAATAAAAAATGCACGTAAACGTACATTCAATTTAAAAAAAAATAATAATAACTTACTTTTTGATAGCCTCAGTCTTGCTCTGATCCCTCCTGAGTTTGTGAGGTCTACCAACGCTTGCACTGCTACCAGCAGTACTCGGCAATTGTGGTCTTGGTCCAGCGGGCGCGGAGACACTTCGGGTGATGTTGGATGGTGTCGAGGAGCTGCTGCACGTTGCTGCTGTCGTTCCTGTCGATTGTGCCGCGACTGTACTCGCACTTGGTATCGTCGTCGTCGTCGTTGTCGACTCCAATGACGTGTCTTGGCTTTGTTGTACCATCGAGGATGAATAAAGTGGGGCATTTTGAGCGTTCGACTCGTTGTCGGTGGTGCAACTCGTCGAGGCTGTCGATGCGTTCGTCGTTGCTGAATTTGGAGATGGTTGCCTGTATCGACAAAGAGAAAATTATTATTTTTTTTATTTCGTTGAATCGAATTTTATATTCGTTGTTCGCAGGTGTATTTCGAATTCATATTCATCCCTTAACAGTATCGAGTTTACTGCGTCGTTGTTGCGTTATCAAAACAGGATGTAAAAAAAATAACAACTCTCTTTGTCCCCTTCTTCGTTCACACACATTCTCAACCTTTGAATGCTATCCCAACGTCTTATCTATTCATGAGCGAGTAGTAAAGGGAGAGAGAGGGCTGTTTAGTCAACGATTGTGTTGCTCGCGATATGGCTCAGCAAATTTTTTTTTTTGCCCTTCCTGTCGATACTACGAAAAAAAAAATTTTTTTCCCCTCGATATGGGGGGATTAGTAAATTGCACGCGCGGTTATTGAAGTTTTGCGAAAAGTTTCTTACGCGAGGAAAAAGACGAGTAATTAATAGCTATAGAAAGGCGAAACGAAGTAGTAGTAGGTCGCGGACGAAAGAGAAAGAGAGATATATATATACGCGGAAAATGGATGAAAGAACGCTCGCGCGGGCAAATCGACAAAGAGGCCAAATGAAAAAGTAATTGAGGCTGAAAGAGACAAAGAAATTGGAATGGAGGTTGCTCGAAAAAAAAAAAGAAAAACGAAGAAGAAGAAGGAGAAGAATCCTCGAGGAGATTGAAGTGTAGGATAAGTGGCAAATTAAATATCATTCGAATATTCGCGGCTTTACTTTTTTTTTGTTCTGCGAACGAATTACGGAGATTAAGTTTTTTTCTGAAAATCGTAAATTTTTCCATTCAACAGATTAGCCAGAAAAAAAAAGAATGCGAGTTTTCGATGGAATTAGCACGACAAACGAAAACTACGCGTGGAATTTTCAATCATTCGTTCGCGTGGCTAAATACTTTCAATTGCGACACGCCCCCCCCCCCCCTGATATATATGTATATCTATATATGAGCTTGCGAACACCACCGGAAATTAAACCTCTCGCACCAACCCATCGTTGCGTGGATTTATTGGGTGCGACGCGAGATATCGAGGGGAGAGACGCTTGCACGAGAACACGCGTTTACGTATTTTTTTGAAAAAAAAAGGACACTCGTTCATTCTTGATTAACTCGGTAGTTTATACGTGTTTGTAGCTATTAAAAAATTAAGATAAACACGCGTACAACGTCAGTGTGAAAAATCAGGAGTAACGAGTGTGTCGCTGCTGCTCCTGGTGTGGTACGACGATGTATCAATCAATTATACTTTCTTTTTTTTTTTAACAAAAGCCATTTTTTTCTCTTTTGAAAGTTGACAAGTTTTTTGTTTAGGTATTCTCTACACAGTTCGTCGTTGTTAGTTTGCTAATTAGCCAAGAGCCGAGATTTATTCCCTTGTACTCTTCTGTAATAGTGAACGGTTATAAAACCATATAAAATATATATAAGTTGTTAATTAACACACGCTAGGAGAAAATATAATTTTCAAACTTTCAAACGTGTAACGAACTTCCAACGGAAACCTTTTGGTCTTTCGAGTTTCGTTAATGATCATTAAACTTTGGCTCACGGAGCTTTTTCGAAGAAAAATCGCGAAAATATCGACACGGCGCCGCAACGATACAATCAAACGAGAATATATATATCGTGACTTTTCGAGTTGAGTAAGAAAAAAAAAACTCAAATATTTTTTTTCTGTACGTCAAAGTCGATTATATACGCTTGGGCGCAGTGTAGCGCGGATACTATACAAAAGAGATTTTCTTTTCGATATGTATATTCTCTTGTCAGTCGTTCTCTCTCTCTCTGTTTTTTTTTTCAGAGAAAGAAAATTCGATACCGTGCCAAATATGGATTGCGTATACGTCTGTATGTATGTATTCGACTTTTTCAATTTTTTTTTTATATTCTGTTTTTTTTTTTTTTTGTCGTTCGATAGCTAAAAAAAAACAGTATGTATGTATGTAAAAATCGGAGTATCGGTGCGGATGAGTTTCGGATTTATTATTTTTAACGAAGGTAAAATAACCATCTACAGTTTCAAAATTCAATTTCGAGCGCTTCCAGTAAAGAACAAAACGTCGTATATTTCGTGTATATACCAAACCCCGTGGAATGCGAATTAGATTGTCTCTCGACGATAGTCTCCATTGATATAAGTAGTCCTTCAAGTCGAAGAAAAGGGAAGTTAAAGCAATATACCCGGGTTAGATAAACCTTCATTTCCTCGCGAATCTCGGGAGAGTATACACCGGCACTACGTAACAAACAAAAAAAAAAGAAAAGAAAAGGAAAACAAAGGAGAAATTCCATTTTACGAGCCGAGAGAGAGAAGACCGTAGTCGAATAACTAAATTCGTGGCGCATATAAAAGGAGCTTCCCTTTTCGGTTTTCGAATCACGCGCCAGTCAGTTTCCTCTCCCGAGATGAAAGAAGAAGAAGAAGAAAAAAAAAAGAAAGACTCCGACCGATCTGTCCTTATTACCTTTTTTTTTTTGTTTCTTTTTTTCGAAAAGCGGAAAAGCGCGGTAAATTGGTTATTTAGAGATTGAAGGACGAACTTGAGAGAGTGAGAGAGATAGAAGAGACAAAAGGGGAGTTACTGGGAAATGGGTTATTATCGTCTTTCTATCTCTTTTACTGTTAGTTTCCTGATCCATTATGTGCGCGAGATAGCGCAAGAGCGCGAATGGCAGATCGATTTATCCCTGTCTTTTATTGCATTTCTCTCGCTGACGAAAACCTTCTTCCTTCTTATCCTTTTTTTTTTGCGTTTTTTTTTTGGGGTTGATCCGTCACATTTTTTCTTCAAAGTTTGCTTTGGGAGATTTACGCTCGAACGACAAATTTGGAATGAATTTCCACTTTGGCAATATTTTTTTAAAATCAATTACCATCCAACATAAACATTCTAAATCAAACAATATTCTATGCAAAAATATCGGTAAAGAACTTCCCTGCAAAGCATGCCACGAGTCAAGAGAGAGAAATGGCTGCGCGGCGATTGACCCCGGCTTCGTGACCTGACCCGTCGTTCGGCAATTCTCGGCAAGCTCCACTCGGTAAAGCTCGTGTTTCGACCCGTCTCTCTCTCTCTCTCACCCTCGTCGTCGTCGTCGCCGCGCGCGCAGCCACGAGCCGTTAGCAACAGTTGATGATGCGTCGATATGTATACTACTTCATCCCCCCCTTAATTATTATTTTTTAAATTATTCTTTCTCTCTACTTGACCGCTTTTTTTCTTCTCTTCGTTAAAAAATTTTTTTTTTTTCATGATTCTTCTTCTCGCTGTCGAAAAACGCTTATGCATTATTCAGCCGCATAATTGAAAAGCTCTGCTCCCCCGAAAGAGCGCGAGAGGTAACCCAGTTGCGGGTGGTGATGTTATTTTTTTTACGGAGGTTTACTGGATTGGAAAATTTTCGGTAGATGATCGAGATTTTATTACCGAGGAATTGGATCTGCGATTAAGAAGTGAATATATATATGTCACTCTGGTTTATCTTTGAGAGGGTGAGAAAGATTTATGGCGTGTCTCGTAAAAATTTTGCATTCGAAGGTTCAAAGTGAACGTAATTTACGAGTGACTGTTAAAGTAAAGAAAAAAATTCAAAGAGAATCCTCTGAATAAAAGTACACACGCACGAAATGGTCGTTAGCCCGAGAGAGAAAATGAAGTCGGTGAATGCGCGAAGCTTTCGCATAAATTGGCGTCTTGGGAGTAGGTAAGCCCACCTTTTTTTTTTCTTTCGTCTTTGAAAATTCCCCAGAATTAGATTAAATATTTCCCAAGGTATACGTTTTTGAAAGTTCCGTGATTTATAATTCCACGATTGCAATCAAAAGTCACAAAAAAAGAAGAAACGTAACGTTTCGATTCTCGAGTTAAAGCGTTTATTCAACGCGAACTCTCATACACGTCACGGTAAGACCAACAAAAGACAGCAGCAGACAGCAGCGGAAATTACGCTAACTCGTTAAGTTAATAAAAGTTAGCCAGCCTTCGTCGTGGTCGTCGTCGTCCGTATAATAGTGTGAAAGTCATCTTCTCTGTTCTTACACAATCGAATTCTCGTCTTTTCTTTCTTTTTTTTTCTATCTGGGTCGACGCGAGTAATTACACGCACATCTTTCTTTCTTTTTTTTTCATTCCCCCGCAGCTTGTGAAAATTAAAAATCAAGCCGTGCGCGCGATGGGAGGTCAGCCACGATGAAAAGCTTCTTCTTCTCCTCTTCGCGCGAGCGAGAGAGAGAGAGATGCCTCTTTTAATATTCTCCCTGTGTATAGCTGCATATACGGCGTAATCCTAGTTTCTTTTTTTTTCTTCCTCTCGTTTGTTCAATCTTCTGCGAGTGCGAAACCTTCTTCTTCTTTTTTTCAAGATTAGATTTTTTTTTCAGTGCGAGAGATATCGAAAGGGTAATTAAAAAAGCTTTTTTTTTGTATTTCCGCGATGTCGATCGGAGAAATTGAATGACGAGTCTATACAGCGTATTGAAAGGAAAAAGCTCTCCATTCATGCATCGTCCGTTATACACATAGTGGATTGGAAAGAACGATTGAAAAGTAATATAACGGCTTTTGAAAAAAAAAAAAAGAAAAGAAAATATCAATCCCGCACTCGACAATTTTGCCACTCGAGAGGAAAAATCTATAATAATATTCGAAGTGTACTGTATACCTACAAGCTCCCTTGTTTTCGCGTCGTGTGGGCGCGCGAGTTGCTCGATTATCCGTCGGTTAACCGCTCTTCCGGAAGCCGCGCTAATCAGCCCCTCTCTCTCTCTCTCTCTCTCTCTCTCTCTCTCGCAAGCGTGGGTATATGGGAACTGCTTGCGCCAAAGCTTATCGATTATAACGCTCTTCTTTGTGCAAATCTGCATTTTTTTTGTTTTTTTTTGAAGCTTTGATTTCTTCGTACGTTGCTTTCGCGAGAGAGTACACAGAAAAAAAGGTTTATTTGATCCTAATAATATTTATTAACAGTTAATAAATGATTTTGTGACAAAAATCAAATGAATAATTTATTAACTGTTAATAAATCATTTATTTGATTTTTTCAATTTTGTAACAGTTAATAAATGATTTATTAACTGTTAATAAATATTTTCAAAAAAAAATCAAACAAATCTTCTTATTTGATTCAAAAAATTCTTTTTTTTTATTCCTGTGTACGGAGTTTCGAAGTGCAATTTTTCAATTAACGTCAAAATAAAAAAATACATCGTGCAAAATCTCCGACACGAATTTTTCATCATCATTTCGTAGCAACAGTAGCAATAAAAAAAACATTCAGCATATATTTTCGCGAAAATTTCACGTATAAAATTCCACTTTTCTCGCAGTAGCGGCGAGCGGAATGTTTTAAAAAATTCAGCTCATTCGACAAAAAAAAAGTTTCATAATTGAAAAAAAGCTCACATGCAAGCTTGCAACGGCAATATTTCGATTAAAGCTACTCTCGCGCAACCATACAGAAGTTACATAGAACTCTATAATAATCGCGCGCGTGGAGGCTAAAGTTTTCGCATTTTGCCGTTAATAAGCAGCTACGATGTTCATGCTCGCGCGAAAAAAAAACCTTTTACTTACGAGCTGGTAATCGCGAAGCTGAAGTTTAGTTTTCGAGAGACACTTTTTTTTTCTTCCTTACCCAGAACGATGCTTTGAAAGATTTTTTTTTTATTAATATTTTTGGCAAAAAATGTATACAATATTCCGACGTTTTTCACTCGTTGCCGCGAAAAACCAACAAATCGAGATTATATTAACTGTACCGCGAAGTAAATTCCATCAGAGCTTTTTCAATTCTCTGAAAAACGGAGAGAATGAAAAATAAATCCGTAACCTACTTTAACAATTCGCGCAATCTTTATAATTCCCTCGTCACGGTGAAATAAAATAACTGAGGTTTTTAGATTGAAAAAAAAATCCGTTGTATTTACATGCGAGCGACGGGGGAAAAAATGCGTTCCTCGGAATTAATAATATTTTGCCAAGGGATACAGAAAATGATGAAAGTCGAGAGAGAGAGAGAAAATAGCTCTAACGCAACGATGCTTGGGATGCCATTTCTAAGGTAATTAGCAGGAGCTAAACCATGCTTGGCCTGTGTGTGTATACATGTGAGGGAGAGTTATGCGAGTGCGAGAATTCCTCTCGAGGTCAAATCGTCGACGCGCCTCTTCGATCCTATACTGTTACCTACTTAACCAATCGATTACATTTTTTTTTGATATTGAAATAACAAACGTAAAAGTAGATTTACGACAAGTACATATATACTATATATATATACGAGAGAATAAAGACGATGCAAGCGTCTCTCTCTCTCTTTCCTTCTCCATATATATATAATCCGTGGAAACGCGTCTCTTGATTTACGAGAAGCACGCGCGGAGCCAGATAAATTTTCTATCCTCTCCTTGGCGACGAGCGAGCGTAGCGAGCGATTTGTTGCTGACCCGCGCAAAAATCCATAGCGTGATTTTCTCTTCTCTCTCTCTCTCTCTCTCTCTCTCTCTCTCTCTCTCTCTCGTGCACGCGCGAGATGCCCATAGTGAATGAAATGCATTATTATATACGTTTGTCGATCGAACGAGAGAAAAACAAAAGAGCTTCGAAGAACAAAAGTTATTTATTTTTTTACGCGGAAAATTGCATTTCGTCTGCTTTGTGTGCGAAAAACAAATAAAAAACAATTTTTTCCGTAGTATATGGATATTTTTTTTTGTTCTTTTCAAATTCTCTGTTGTAATAAACGAAAAATTATTTGCGCGTGTGGGTGTGCTTTATTCTCTCTTCGATTTCAATAAAACGTTCAATAGAGCCCGATACGAACTATTATTTCGCAATACGCTTTTGTATGGTACAATCGAATTCTCGGAAAATGATATTACTAAAAAATCTCTCTCGGTCGTCGTATTATTTACTCGAAAGTGTACGAAAAGAGCACATCCTTGCTAGAGCCTCTAAAACCGTCACTGCCAGAGAAAGAGAGAGCAAGCAAACAGGAAAACACCTTTCTGTATATATA
>JAWWMK010000001.1:2433341-2485412 GCA_035047105.1 Galeopsomyia nigrocyanea | reverse complement strand
GAGAGAGAGAGAGAGAGAGAGAGAGAGAGAGAGAGAGAGAGAGAGAGAGATTAAAGGTGAGCGCGTAAAATTTTTTTTTTTGAAAGCTTGAGTGTGTTAAAGGAGAGGGGAGAGAGGGCCGAGGACAGGCTTCGAGGAGAGTAAAACTTCAAAGGACTCTGATGGTTTCCGCTGCGAGAGATCGCGATAAGCTTCTCTCTCTCTCTCTCGCTCTCTGCCTTGGCATTATACGAGAGAACCAGTTTTTCGAAGGCGCGCCAACGTATACACATACACAACACACAGACGTAATTAAATGCGCGCCAGGAAAAATTGCTATAAGGGAAATGTGAAATTAATGACGACGATCGAGAGAGAGAGACCCAGGTGAGGCACATATACAAACTTCAAACGGATGGCGCCGCACGCACACACGACAGAGGAAGCAACAACCAAATATGGAGACTGATGAATTATTAATCAAACATTTAAGTCCCTCCTGTCTACCTTCTTCTTCTTTCTTTTTTTTTTCATTCGTGTCAGGGCTATTTTGGCAATGCGTAGGATGTTTATGGGCCTCTCTATATTCTATTAAAAAATTTTTTTTTAATCTTTTGGCGCAGAGCTATCATATACGTAATGAAATTGAAATGTATGATATACAAGGTTTTTTTATTATTATTATTTGATAATCTCGCGTACGAAATGCGTTTATTTTGATGTACGTTTATCTCGCTGCCAAGTTTCCGGCTATTTTCGTATATATAAACACGATTATTCTATTACTCGCGCTGATAGCGTGCTTTTCTAAACCGAGACGCAGATAAAAATTCAAAGCTATAAATAAATTTAATATGCTATTTTCTATACCCATCAAGATTCGCTTATGGTATATACAAATCAAATCCTCATAATTTTCAAAAAAGCGCCGAAAGCCCAAAAGTATATACGTCCTCGAGCCGAAAGAAGAAAAAAAAAAGAAAGCCGTTTTGTTCCGCGCGTCCTAATCGCTGTCCGCCCTTCATCCTCGAAAAACGGTCACGTCCTGTTCCTCCTTTTTGAAAATCGCTCTCTACTTAATATAGCGTGCACTCGAAAAAAAAAAAAAAAAATCGCGCGCACGGGGCGTTAAGACGTCACAGCGCGACAAATTGACGCGACGGTTAACAATGGCTGCACACAAGTATATAGTAGTTCGTCTGCCGTCGGCTCTCTTTCCTTTCATCTTTTTTCACGCGTATTTGCACCGCTCGCGAAGTATATAGTACATAGTAGTGGGGGTCAAGCTTCTCTCTCTCTCCCCTATACATATATACATATATCCTCTTGTAAATACATACACAGACGCGTGTTGCAAAAGGATGAAAAGAAGCCGCCATACGAAAAATAAAAAGGGACTTTTACTCTCTTATCAATTGACGCCAGCTGCTGTATGTATATGTGTATACACGGCTCATTAGGCTATACGAAAAATGTCAATTAAATGAGGGGAGAGTGAGGAGAGATGAATGATTAATCGCGTGCGGTTAAGACAGTTTTTCCGTGTTCTTTTGAAGGGAAGATGCCGCCGCCGCCGTTGCTTCTGCTTGAAGATGATTACAAGGCGTAAAACGACAGTGAATGATTACAGACCTTCTTTCTTTTTTTTCGTTATCGACTGGATGTGTGCGAGAGAGAGGCTTTCTACCATTTTGCGGGATATATGTGATTACACGAGTGAAGTTTTAGGGATTTCCGAATGATTTGGTTGCACTGTACTTACGTTAAATCGTCAATTTAGTTTCATCTTTTTTTTTTTGGAGGGTTGGAACAGAAAAAAGAAAATGATTGTCATCTATAAATGGGAAATTTGGGTCTGTACCGTGACGGATTTTAAATGTCACGTGTGTGACGATGCCTGTGACGAATTTCCCTTTCAGAGGAAGCTTGAAATCGATTATACACCTTGCACGGAAAATTTTTGAAGGTGGATTTTCATTTTGAGTAAAGGACACTTGTTCTATGGACTACTACATTGATTAATTTCGTTTCACCAGTATTTTTCCAGTGTGTCATATATCAAAGTAAAAATATCAAACGTTTATCAGTCGAGTTATAAAAAGGGCTTGCTCTGTGTAAATAAAAGTTGAACATATAGTCCTATGTCTACAGCACTGATAAAACGAACATGTAGCCGACGTGGGATATAAAGTTATTTTTCAAAGAGGGGCTACCCAGTCAAAAATCTCGTAAAAGTTTTAAATAAATTGAAAAAAAAATTAAATATTGAAATTTATTTTAAAAATTTCAAGATGAGTAACCCCTCATTTTTCAAGGTCACAGCAAGCTTTCAATTAAAAAAAATCCAATTACATCAACTCATATAAGATCAAAAAAAAATTATGTCGGTAGCATCTTTACAATAATATAACGCAAAAGGTCAAAGCCGCGCGCGCGTGAAGAGTGCGAGTATAAGTCGTGACTCAGGCGCGGCTATCAGGTCCGTTTGATCGGCTTTTCCTCTCTCTCTCCGCTCGAGAAAAATAGCCCGAGATCAAACGAACAAAGATCGCCGCGGCACCTTTGACAATGAAGACACACAGAGACGCGCCTGCTGCTGCTTTTTTTCTCTCTCTCTCTACACTCGCTTTGCTCCCCTTTTTTCTCTCTCTCTCTCGACGCCCCAGTCTTTTTGTCTTTTCATTGCCGGCTGCTCAGTGGATTATTTTTGTTTGCTAGCATTATGACCCTTCTTCTTCTTTTTTAACTTTTTTTTTTCTCGCGAGCTATATCTTTTTTTTTTCTCTTTTCTCGGAGAGTAATTAAAAATAGTGAATTGTTAGCTCTTTTGATCTCCGAGACTGACAGATATAGCTTGAGGTGCATAATTAAGCTGGCTAAAAGTATTTATTCATTGTGGGTAATTGGTGCGATTTCTAGAGGTTTAATGGAATGTGTGTATTAAAAATAACGAGTGATCTTATGTAGGTCATCTTTGACACGAATCGCTCCAAAATAAAAAAATTTGGTAATCAAAATAAATTTATATCAATTTTTTCAGATATAAACAAATCCAAAATAAAGTAAATACAAAACACAACCACCTGCGAAAAAGCGTCGATCAAACCCCGAAACAAATCGATTCCCAGAATATTTAAATTGAAGCTCCCGCAGTAGGTATATAGACAGTCACTTTTAGAAAACGGTAAGTTTTGCAGTTATATACAAGCAAAACTCAGCTTTCGCGCGCGTCTGCTCTTTTTTTCCCATGAAAGATTCAGCCTTGCAGTAGCAGCAGTAGCAGCAGTATAGCAGCAAAACCAGCAGCAGGCAGTATTTTTCGTTTGATGTCTAGGCACAGCGCACAGACTGAAAAGGCTCGGGTTTGCGTTTTTCTCACCAAAAGGATTTTTTTTCTCTCCCTCTCTCTCTCTTGGGTTGCTATATTAGCCTTTGCATTAATTAACGGCGTGTATATTATACAAAAAAAAAAGAATAACACTGACCTATACGCGGCGAGGTTTATATTATTGTTACAGCTGCGACAAAAATATAGGAAATCTTTTTTACTACGCAGAGGAAGGAAGAAGAAGAAGAAGTAAGAAGCCGCTACCGCCAGATGGTTTGTTTCTCGAGGCTTGATATTTTCACAAGGATTCCCGTATATCCTGTCGGGTGAGCTTTAAGTCTTCTTTTGATCCGTCGCGACACAATGTCGCGTTTCTCGCAAATTGAGGAAACGAGGAAATTATTATTTGTATTCGAGTTCCGGTTTTCAGGTTAATTATTTTTCTCGTAACCGACGTAAATTTTTTGCTAATCAACTCTGTGTGATATATATGAAAAATGATGGAATGAAAAAGAAAATCATATATATCGCCGTCTCTTTCTTCGGCGATGTGGCTGCCAATTAACAGTGCGCCTTGTCTGGAATTGCTCTTAATTAATACACTCCGCGCGCGCTCTCCTTTTGTACAAAGCGAGGAAGATTAAAAAAAAATGATTTTTTTTTTCTTCTTTTATATCGAAGATGATCAACCAGCAAAATAATTAAAAATAACATCTTTGACGAAATTACCAATTGTTCCGGACGATTGATTGTCCAATAGCTAACACGTGCGACGCACGAACGTCAACAAGTGCCATCGAGGATTTTCAAAGGACAACAACGACGACGACAAGAAGAAATCTCAGAGTGAGAGGAGAGAGATAAACGTTTGACTGAAGTTCAAGAGCAATGGAGATCGCCGCCCCGCGCGTATATACAAAGTGCACTCGAACAAGTTTCACCGAGGGAGAGAGAGAGAGAGAGAGACAGACACAAAGCTTTGTGTATACATATACCTCGATATCAAAGCGAGTGGTAATCTGTGTCTCGCGCAATAACAATGCGCTTTTGACATACCTATCCAACTCTCTCCCACTCTCCTTTTATTTGGGAATTTATTAATGCGGCACGTCAAGTGCTGCCGTCGTATGTATATACGTGAGTTTCGTCGTCTTAATTTTAGCCACGACGCGTTTCCTCTACTATTACTACTATACTACTACTCGCGCGACTTCAAAAACATCAACCCCCTTAGATGCATGCATGTGCTTTTTATAAATAGATTATGACCTGTTTTTTTTATTTAATCTTTCAAATTTTTTTTCCTACGAGGAATTGTATAGTATTTTTTTTTAAATTGGCATTTTCGTTGTGAAAGGCGCCACACGCTGCACGTGCGTTTGCAAATTATACGTATTTTCGTATATGAATGATATATGCCATTACCGCATTTTGAATTTTTAATAACACTATTTCTGCACGCTTTCCAGGAAAGGATAAATATCTTTTCTTTTACTTTTTTTTTAGTTGGAATTCTATCGAAAGGTGAATTTCGTGATATCGATGTTTCTTTATATACACACGCGTATACACACACCATATTATTATAAGGGGTCGTGCATAATACACGACCACCTGACGTTTTCATACATCGATCAATTTTTTCCCAGAAACCACATATGTCAAATAGAGACATTACGCGGACAGAGCAAAAATTATAGGCTTTGGAAAAAAAAAAATACTTCACGTATAACATACATGAAAAACGCGCTAAAAACGATTTCGTTTTCTTTTTTTTTTTTCTTCTTTGCGAGCGCGTCATGCATTTGCGCTCTGTGTGTTTTTTTCACTCTCGAGACTTGAAGCGCAAGAGCGCGGCCTCTTCCCTTTTGATCTCTCCTTTCTCTCTTTCTCTCGACAATTGGGGTGATTTGCGCAAAGCTTCCCCAGAAGAAGAGAAAGGAAAAAAAAATCGGCGCTTTATTATGGCACAAGCTTCTTTTGTCGCCGAGGATATATAATTGATCGTTCGGTCGATTTTTTTTTATTTATAATTCAATGATTTATAGATTTTCGGCGTATTACGCAGCAGATAACCATAAAAGTATTTTATCATTCGTGAAATTGCCGCTGTAATATTCTTTTATTGGCCAATTAAGTGTATTGATAATAATAAAAAAACGAGGAAGATTTTGATCAGATGGAATTTACAACTTTCCAGATAATAATCGCTGATGAACAGCGTCAATAAAGTAATTACTAAAAAAAAGTAAATGAAGATGATCGATCTTTTTTTTCTTTTCATTTCGCAGTTTGACAAGCGTATCAAAGATTCAAATCCAAACGCCGCGCATCAAAGCTAAATAAACTATGTGGACCAGACACACACTAATGGTCGCTTTAATTACACCATCGAGTTTCAGTGTATAATTCATTCGAAACAAAAACAAAAACAACGTAAACATTGCGATCGTCACAGTGACATGAATCCGAAAGAACTTTTTTTTCTCTTTTTGAGACACAAACAAATAAAAAATGGAACGCCGTTAACCCGAAAAGCGTATATATGCTATATGCATCTCGCATACATATTTACTATTTCATGTGTGAGTGTGTGGAAATCCATGTTGAATATTTGCTTTTTGGTAGGCTTTCACGATGATCATCAAAGCGCTATCCACCGCTGGTTGGATGCATAATGCAGTACAAGTGCATTCAAAATTCAAACGTGATTTCCACACACACGTACACACACACAGGCATATACGATGTGTCTAGTTGGATTAACCATCGGGTTGCGATAACCGTTAGTTTATTGGCGCAAGTCGCGCGCGAGAGCGCAAAAGATCAAAGGAGTCAAAAAGCCGACCGACGCCGCGCCGCCGTTGAGCTGCGTGTTTCACGTTATAATTTTTCTTCCTCGTCTTTCACTTTCGCGAGAGGCAGCAGCAGCATGCAAGCAGCAGCTCCTTTCACGCGCATGCAGCAGGGAGCAGCAAAAAAAAAAAAGGTTCCAACAACGTCGTCGTCGTCGTCGTCGTAGTCGCCACTTTATATACGCCTTTACTCGCCGACACTTTGATGCTCTCTCTGCGCTGCTGGCCTCGCGCGCGTTGATCTTTAAAGGCCGCTTTAACGGATCTGATCTTTCATTTATGATGAGACACACCATCAGCATCAGGCCGCTTCAATTCTTTTCAACGTAACACACACACACACACACGGGAGCGTTCATTTTTTGTGTTCTACTATACGATGACCATCACAGCCTTTTTTTTATATAAAGAAGAGTGGCGCTTTGGTGTGCGACGTGAATGAGGAATTTATGAAAAATTAGTCGCTGAGACCATGCGACGTTTTATACACAAAACTGAAGTGTTCGCGATAAATTAGAATCCTTCCCATATATATACACACATACGTGCATAAATCAAGATGTGTTTTTGAAGAAGAAACTTCAAAAGCGATGAGGAAAAAAAAAACAATTAATCCCGCGGGTACACGAAAAGCATATAGGTATATATAGAAAAAAAATTATCAACGCACGGCGATCGCAATGAAAAAGTAAAAAAAAAGAAGCATCGATGTGTTTTTTTCGGTTTTTTTTCTCTCCTCTCTCTCTCCTCCCGAACTGAGTTATGGCGGCGCGGGTTGTTTGATTCGCTCTCTCTCTCTCTCTTTCTTGATGCGAAGCCGAAAGGAAAGGAATGAAGGAACAAAATGCTGGCAGCGAGCAAGCAAGGCAAGGCAAGGCGAGTGAACGAAGGAGAAGAAGAAGCAGAGAGAGAGAAGCAGACCCTCTCTTGCTTACCGCCGCCGCCGCGACGGAAAAAGATACGACAAGCCGACACACAGAAAGAGAATGACGGAGAGTGAGGAGGAGAGAGGAACGGGGTAACAAAAAAAGCCAAAACCATAAACTCTGCCGACGCTCGCTTCGCAGCTTGGAAAAAGCCGCGAATGCTTTTTCTCGTATCTCGATATATATAAATTAAAAGCGAGAAAAAGAGAGTATTATAGATACAACGATAGCATCTCTTCTCTCTCTCTCTCTCACACACACTGCCGCTTGTCTTCAAAGGAAAAACGGCGCGTTTGTTTACGTCCGCGGAGAAAGAGAAAAGAAAGCGAGAAAAAAATAATAAAAGGCCTCCGCAGCAGTAGCGACGTTTATGAGGAGCTTTTCCAGGACTGATTACATTTTGCCGTCGCCGTGTGGAATCAAGTTCAAGAGCTTCATGTGTGTGTGTATGTTGATGCATTCACGCGATAAACTTCATTGATCAGTGGACGTTTTACACGCCTGGCTTCACCCATTCATCGAATAAGCCACAACACACACACACACACACACACCGTGTGCAATGCGCGCGACGGCGACTCTTTTTTTTCTCCTCTCTCTCGTTGTTTTTATACTCATTTATCTTATCGCCCGAGAGAGCGTGCACGTTTTGTATATATTCCTTTTCGGAGTCTAATTACGAAGCTTTCTTGAATGAAAAATACTTCGGTGTGCGTATGCGTTTCGGAGTAAAGATTCCATTCGCGAGTAGTGTGTCTCTCTCTCTCTCACACTAACCTCCCGCGCTTGCGAATAAAGCTAAACGCGTTGGGTTAAAAAATTACCACTCCCTCGGCCTCAACCCCATCGCATACAGGCAGTAAGCAGCAGCAGCACGATCTGAAGGAGGGGAGGGGGAGAGAACAAGTGTCTCGGAGAGCTTTAAGGGAGTTTCATGCAAATTTATCATGAATGGTTTTTCGTACCTTCTCGTGCAGGTCGTCGTCGTCGTCGTTATCGAAGGCACTGACAGCATCAGCAGGCAAGCACTACGTGTCACTGGTTTGCACTATATTGCTTTGCTCCATACTCTCTTCTCTCGCTTTCGCTCATGCACGGGTTTGTTGTGTCGCCTCTCTCTCTCTTTCGCTCTCTTGCTTTTTAGAGGCTGATGAACCCCATGGAATTCGCGCTCGCGCACAGACACACAAAGAGAGGGACGACGACGCCGCTCTCGCGCTGCCTCTGCTGCTAACAACTCGCTAGCGCGCGGATTCCGCGATCTCCTCGGCGACGACGGCCAAACGACTGAGTGAGAGCTGCACCGAAGTTGCGTTGCCGAGCGACCTCCCGTGGCCAAACTCCGCGGCGCGAGTTCCCTCTTTTCGAATGTGTCTGTGTTGGTGCAGGCGCGGAGTTTGTGTTTTGTGTATGTGTGTATATATAAAGCGTCGCGAGCGCTAAAAGGTTAGGCGCCTGCCTCTGCGCGGCCAATCGACGCCGCTGCCGTTGCCGTTGCCTGCTGCTGCACCGCGAGTTCTCTTTTCTTCTCTCTCTCTCTCTCTCTCTCTCTCTCTTTCCTATTCAGGGCCGCCGACGCCGCCTGCCGTTGCAGCAAGGATTATCCGCTTATTACACGCGAGAGCCAAGAGAGAGACCTCTGACGATTTCGTTGTGCTGCTGCTGTTGCAGTTTTTATTTTTTTTAATGAGGTAACCTGTGCACAGTTGCAGACGAGAAAGAGAGATGCCGAGGGGAGAGTGACGGTTCTGAAAATCTTTTTTTTTTCCTATGTGCTTTCGTTGGAGGTATATATAGTATACCTATCGGAAATGTGTCAGCGACAATTTGGGCAAACTCTCTCTCGCGGAGATAAGAGGGTTTCGCTGTTCGTCGTTTGAAAGAGAGAAGAGTCAGCGAGATAATTCGGGGAAAGCGAACGTTTGAAAGCTTTTTTTTGTTGTTCGCGCGCGACTGTATTTCGGTTGCATTTATATTTCACGAACGGGAAGTGAAAAAAAAGGAATTCTAGAAAAAAAAATCGCGTGGTTTTATATAACAATGGAAAATACTCGCGTGTGTTTTGACCCTTTCGTAACAACATTCAACGAAGCTTAGTCACACAGCGTGGAAATAAAAAAAAAAGGAAACTAAAAGTTCGATAAAAGCCATACGACAAAAGGTCTTTTTTACATCTATATAAAACCACCCACGCAGGTTTCGTCGTTAAAGCCGTATAACAATAAAAGTATATACACAGAAAATTCCCGAAAAAAAAAGAAAGGATCACAGCATAATGCCGACAGAAAATTCATAAAAGCGCGCTTCGTGAGTCACACAGACACACAAGACGCTATCTCGAGTGTCATAAGCTATATCCCCTCGCATTGTAAAAAGCAAAGGAGAATAAACAGCCCCGAGCGATCGAAACGACCGAACAGAGAGAAAAAAAAAGATAAGCGGCCGAATGTTGTATAGAGCGCCGTTTTACACACCTCCATCCGCGACCCCACACCGCGTTCGAACAAAACGTCGCCTGGAGCTTCGTAACTTATATATATACTACATCGCGACGAGCTTTTTTTTTTTAAAGTGCGCGCCGATCGTTTTCCATCGCGCGACAAAGGTTTGAATGACGTTGACAAGGGGAATTTACTCCGTATATATCGTTCGGTTAGTTTCGTAAGTGAAGGAATTTTATGAGTGAAAGCACAATTAATTTATAAATTTGCAACAAAAAAAAAACGCCAATCTTTTGATGAACGTTCGCTTTGATGTACTCATCAAGAAAAGAAGGCGGTTGTTGACCACGTAGTCTCTTCATTTTCGAAAACTCGGCGTCTTACCCTACTTGGCGTCTTGGAAAAAAAAGACCTACTCACCCTCTCCTCCCTACTTCACACCTTTTACAAACGTTCTCGCGAGTTTACAAAAAAAAAAGAAGACGACGACGAGATTCAAGGACAAAAGAAACTAGCACGTATAAGCCTGTAAGCAGCGCAGTAAAACAAAATGAAAAAAAAAAGAAGAGGAGTTTGCCACCGTGTTTATCCCTCCTTCTTTGGCTTCTCTTCAACTTCGCGCGCTCGCTCGCGAAGCATCCCCTTTGATCTTCGCCGCGCCTTTGATCTTCAGCGTCTCGCTACTGTGTCTCACTCTTGCACTACTCGGAGATCATCCTGCGGGCAATCCTCCCACTTTCTCTCTTCACCCCTCCTTGCTTTTGTAATTCGCACGCTACGATGCCAATGTCTTTGACTTTAATTCTTACCCACTCCCCCTTGCTAAAGAAGCTTGAATGAGAGAAAGAAAGATAGCGGCTCTGATAGACACGTTTTGTCACACCTTCAATGACACTCCAAGCGCCTGTACTGTACAACCGAGGCACTTCAATTCATTTCGAATTTCGCGCCTTTGCACGCGCGCTACACACACCGCCGCACACCCCTCCTGTGTGTGTTGGATTTATTCGACCGCGTAATCCGATTTACTCATTACACTGCTGCTGTCCCCCTTTTTTTAAAGAGCCGGTTCGACTGTAATACTCGTTATTACTGTATGCTTGTTTGAACGCAGCAAGTCGCAATCGTCGAAGTTGATTAATTTCGAATTTACGAATTATTCAGCGTGAGCGCGTTTTTCTATTTTCGGATATAGGCTGGAATGAAATCGACGGCTCTCGTAAAATTAAAATATTTATTTACTTCAATTTTTCTTTTTTAATAATATAATAATAATATTACCGCAAATAGTTAAGCATCATTTCCATAATTTAAAAAAGAAATAATATTAATAAAGAATAATGATGTGATAAAATTAAGCGATATTAACCATAATTAATTATCAGCTAAACCTTCTCGTGTTAATCCTTATCTTTAAATCCAGTTCTCAGCAAGTTCTAAAAAATATATATAATCTATGCGTTTATAATACAATGAACACCTTTTTTTTTTGCTTTTACTTTCATTTCGCGTGTAACGCGGCAAACCATCTTCGTTTCGTTTTTTTTTTCCAACAAAGAAAATAATTACAACTCTTAATCGAATTACATGTATAATATATATAAATATGCTTTGAACTTGCCAAAAAAGTTAATTGCGTTTCTTTTGTCAACAGACTCTGAATCGTACGGTTAATTAACTCAGAGCCCGGACAATGAAAAGCGCGCGCTTACTTCCGTATAAAGATATCTGTTATAATATTTCATAACATGAAGCGCTTACAAATCTAGTGACGCATTATGAATGCTATACATGTAACAAACTCAGTCGTGTGTGTGTTTATAGATTGTAGGTCGACACTGAAAGTCCGAGAGATTTGTTCGTTTTTATTTTAAAAACAAAAATTAACAGTAGTTGATGATAAATTCTAGATTATATACAGATTCTATTTACGCATATATAAATATATTTACTCTTTCTTATCAAGTAATACACAGGAAGACTTGTAAAACCGTTATTTACAAGTTGGAGTATAATGCATAACTAATGTAGACATTTGCTTCGTTATTTCAACGGAAGCTTGTACGAGCTAAAATAATATATTACATACTGCAATTTACAAACGATATTTTTAAATAATTAGGGTTAAAAAAGAGTCGATCTTTGCATTGGAATTTTTGTTTGAAAAAGAAAACGCACGATTCTGTATGTGATGGAAAAAGGCACATGTTTCTCTCCCATTGATACGTTCAGTGTCGACAATTATACACTCGATAAAAAAAGAATGCCTTCAACTTTCAAATAGACTTAATAAAAATTGCTTATCTTAATTTTTGATGTTACATTTAGAGAAAAATGCTGTTAGTACAATAATGTATATTAAACGCACATTCTGTTTTGGAATTGTCTCCTCTACCGGATATTTACAGAGAAAAGAAAAAAATATTCAATTAAAATCGATGTTGCTGCGCCGATATACTTCATAGCTGACGATCGGCTTCAAAAGAATTATGTACAAAAGCCGTCTTAGCAATATAAACTTTGACTTATGACTCGAGCTTCATAATATATGTTCCTTAGGTTGCATATATGTAAATAAATATACAACAGAATTTAATTTGAGATACTATCGTTTGCAACAGTGTCATAAATGTACAATCTTATGAAGAAAAAAAAATCATAGACGAAGCTCGTTTAACAAAAACCAAGTTTCTCAGGAGTACAAAAGTAGAAAACTAATTCGTAATGCCATTTTAATTGTTGTTGCAGTCGTGTTATAACAACTCGATTCCCTTTGCTTGTCGTCAACGCGCAAACACACACACATACTCTGTACAAAATACTCGTCGTCAATGTAATTTTTCTTTTAGAGTTATACGCGTACATTTTGTCTATTTTTATTTTGGAAGTCATTGTTTACATTGGAAGTACTCGTAAGCCTTTTGTAGCACCCGAATAGCTTTTTTTATATACAATTTTTTTTTAGCAAACACTTTATTTTTGATCAAAAATTGACTAAGGCTTTGGGCGGATTCAATATTTTGTTTGTCCTCGTAAGTATAATATATGCATATATAGACGCGCGTACATACCGAAAATAAAAGGCAGATTTTTTGTTTGTAATTGATCGTTCTTCGATTTAAAAATTGGTATATCACAGGTATGAGGATATAAGAGAAAAATCTAGCCTTCGCTGACGGACGAAAGCGAGCTACGAGTTGAGCCGCCGCCTGCTGTGTGGTGAGTCAAGTCGGGCAAATCCGGTGGCAGGCACAGTGGCATGGCGCTCGGACCGTACACCAACTCTTGCTCCTCGAGCTGCATGGCAAATTGTTCTTCTAGCTTCTGCAACAATTCCCGGGATAATTGTATTAATTTTTTTTTTGGCTTGTTTTTTTTTATTTGTTGGTGGATTTATATGGATAATTTTTGTATTTCTATGTCGATGAGAAAGTGTCATTTCACTTTTTTTTTTAAATTGTGAAAAATAATCTTAGCTCGATAGATAGCTTTTTTTTTATTGTTATGATGTTCGACGAATGGTGATCAAAAAAATTATATTGTGGGACTAACCTTTATGATAAATTTTCCGACGAGAGACCTTCATCTCTCAAAATCCAAATCCAAATTTCCGTTCATATTCGTGGGGAGTACTTTGCGCGAAATAAGGATCAATTTGTTCTTTTGGACCATGTAAATTTTTTTTAACAAAAAGAGAACACAAAAAAAAATTTTTTCAAGCACCCAAAAACATAATGGGACAATGAACGTAATGATTATATGATCACCATTAGCCCGTTTTTTTTTCTTACCCAAAATGAACACTTACATTTATAAAACGTAGATATTATTGTATTATGACCCTGTGTTACCTTGACATACATGTATACATACATAATTTTTATGATCTACATAAAAAATAAGTAAATGGCTACAAAGACGAATCACATAAAGAGAGATTTTATGACACAGGACAACAACACATTTTTTTCAAGGAACAATCACATCGTAATTAGTTTCACTATAACTAAAGGGATATTGTAATTAAAAAATGGCTCTTATAAAAAAAAATATTATTCTAGGAAGCACGCAACAAGAAACATCGCATGCCTATTATATTTGGCGACAATGAACTAATTCGTGCAAATGGCTTGGTTTTCTTTTCTAGCTAACGAAACAGTACAAATGAAATGTGAACATAGTGGGAATGGAGAAAGCGAAATAACATCACGTCAGCATAGGCAAAAAGCTTACGTTTTTTCGCAGCAAACAGCACGTTGAAAATGAAAATATCACTTTTCAATCTATATATCGTGTTGCAGAAAGAAAAGAAATCAGCGTAATTTATTGTAGATTATAATCTATGCTACTTCTTTTTTTTGGTTTATATATTTTTTAACGTAAATTATTATTATTACATTATTAATCGATACAACAAAATGATTTTTTTTTGTTTCATTAGTAATGAATGTAAATAAATGTTTGTACAATCAACACATTTCTGAGTTTAGGCAAAACTTTTGCAAAATTCGACCAAAAATCTTTGCAGAAGTTTTGGTGAATTCCTCGTTATCATTTCCAGACATAAATCAATGTTAAATCACGAGAAACTCACTTCAAACACAAAAGTAATTAGTGTCTTGAAATTAACGGCTGTGCGAGAAAAAAAAACTCAAATAATAATCATATCTCAAGTGTTAAACCGCACGGCTTAAAATTCTCAAAAAGCAGCGTTTAAATAAACACAATATATATAATCATTAATTAATTGGAAGGAAAACAAAGATCACGATGGAGCAATCGAGTCATTTCGAGTTTGAGGTGAAACTCGAACATTCATTTGAAGTATTTAGTCGTATTAATTTCATTGCTGCGGGAGGATTTTTTCAGGTATGAAGACAACACACGAAGGGAAGAAGCGGAGACGAGACTGGTCGTTGGAAGCTGTACTTGTGCATTTTTTTTTCATCAAAATACGTGACTCTTATTTTTCATTCACCAAAGTATTATAAATTTAGAAATTTTTTTTTCTATTTTACTCGAATCTGAATTTTGCCATTCAACCATTTACACGAAATATTATACAATTTATCAATTATCATTCGCATCGTTATATGTACAATTAAAAAATTTCGATCACCAGCAAAAAAGAATTTATTGTTCCATCCAAACACTCGCGAAACCTTTGAAAAACACACAAGCACAGCTTCGACCAAAAACGCACGAAAGCAAAAAAAAAAAAGAGAGGAAGAAGTAGACACATAGGATCATCTGCGAGGAGACGGTGACGGTAGGAGATCAGGCTTAGTACTGGACGAGTAACTCCTGGGCAAAGTGCCAGCAGTGCCAAGTGAACTCGTATCCGAGCCACCGAAACGCAGAGATACCCTTGGGATACTGAATGGTGAGCTGGGAGTGGAATTGGCAAGGGATGAACGGCGTTTTTCGGGGGATGCGGACGGGCTTTTGAAAGTGGTGAAGGTCGAGTAGTCGAAGTTGGTCAAGTAGAAGCCGCTTAGTCGTGACGGTAGGTAGCCGCGGTACCTAGACTCCAGGGCCTCCATCTCCGATGCCAGCTCGGCTTCTAAGTTCTGTGCAACAGGTTTTATTGTTTTTTTTTTGTTTTGTTTCGTGTCTCGTCAAAAAAAATCGTTCGTTATTAATTTTTCGCTAAGAGCTTTTTTTTTTCTGCTGATTGCGTCTATTCCATCTAAGATTCGCAATTTTGCTTTGTTCAGATACAGAGTTGGCGTAAACACTAGGCAATAGAACATTAGTACGCACTATAAATAAAAGAAAAAGCTTAGCGGATATTCGTAAATATTTAATCTAGCGCTGAGAATTGCCTTAAAAATAAGAGATTTCCGATTTTAATTGAAATTGATATAAATTTCATCGCTTATTTTCAAAACAATCGCTATTTCTAAAATTGTATAGCATTCATGCTAGCAAACTTATAAAAAACCAACTTTCCGATTATAACAATTCATCCATCCCAGTTGAAAATCACATACCTGTTTGCGTGGTTTAAGCTGCGCCTTCCACTCGCGCAACTCCTTCGCGTAGGCCTCCTCTTGCTCCTTGAGCTTAATTGACTCGTGTTCCATAAGCATCTTACGTTTCTCGTTCTGCAGCTGTTCGAGTTCTTTGATCGTCGACTCGCACGACGCGCGCATCTCCTCCAATTGCCTCGCGTGTTTCAGCTCGAAACGCTGCTGCTCGGCGCGGTAACGTTTCTTTTCGTTCTCCTGGAACTTTTTGAGCTTGTCACGCTCGGCGTCTGGATCCGAGACTAGGGTTGATGATATCGAAATTCTCATTGATTCTCTGCAAGTGTAAAGGGAAGGGAAAATTTAGTATACAAATTTTACGCGTTATTATTAATCGTAAACATACCTAAACATCATCTCGCGAGCTTTCATCTCATTTCGAATCCTCTTCGGCAAATTTCTCTTCTCGACGGTTTGTCTTTTGACCAATTCCTCTTCCTTGCGTTGATTCATTCGTTTCATCTGCTCGAGTTCTTTTTCATGCCTGATAAGCATTTGATGACGTTGCAGGAAGAATATATCTTTCAATTGACGTTTGAGAAGCTGCTGGCGTTCGTGTATTTGGCGCTCCTCCAATTCCCAAATCGCTAGCTCTCGCGCACGTAGAAGTTGTTGCTTCTGCTGTAGGAATTGACGTTCCATTAGAGCGATCTTTTCGCGGTGACTGTCGGACAGTCGGCGCATCGATCCATCGTGCGTTTCGTTCAACTTTTCCAAGAAAAGTTTCTCGCGTTCCTCATGCTCGGCTTCTAGCTTTTCTTTTCGCACTTTGAACTCGCTCTTGCGTTTTTCCTGTAACATTGGATATTTTTTATTCTTTGGTCGTGAAGAATGTAAACTATTGAATGAAAAAAAAAATGTATTTGTCAAAAACAAACCTTCGGCATAAGATCGACCTCTTGTTTGAGAAGCCTCAAATCCTGCTTGAGTCCTTCCCTGAATTGTTTCAATTCTCTCTCTTGTTCGGCTCTGATTTTCTTTGATGCAAGCCTAAGATCTGACTCCTGCTGTGTCTCGGCTTTGTCGAGAGCTTGGCGCTGCTGTCTCAAAAGAGTCTCCAGTTCGGCTTCCGCGGTGCGTTCAAGAATTTGACGTTCTTGCTCGCAGCGCTTTTCGAGTTGGTCTTTGTTGAACTGCGCTTTTTGCGACAAGTCTTGGAATTGCTTCTGCTCCATCTTTTGAAGCATCTTGAGTTCACGGAGCTCCTGTTTGCGGAAGATTTGATCGTCGTAGAATTTACCGTTTTCGTCGTCACCGTAAATAACCTGCGTATAAAGAATAAAAATTATATTCGTTTCTTCATTCAAAGAAGATTTAAATTGAATGATTTTAAAATTACCTTTGAAGTCGTGGTCGTAACAACCACCCCATCGATCTCAAACTTCCTCGTGCGTTTCCTAGTCTTCTTTTTCAAATTCATCAGTTGTATCCTCTCGATATCTTCCTTCGTCCTCCTAGGAATTTCTCTGACGTACTCCGGCTTTCTTCTCAGCACAACCTCCTCGTCCATTTCGGAAGACTGTCTGGATTCGGTTCTATGGCTATCGTTAACGCTATTGTTAACATTCTCGCTGGGTCCATTTGTAACGTGGTTGCTTTCTTTGTTCGAGCCTCGGCTGTCTTGACTGATTGTCGTCGAGATCGATTCGGCATCCGAACGGTCGATACTCTTGCTTGGTGTGCGCGAACGCGTCGAGCCGGTTGACGAACTGTCCGGCGATACTCGCTTCGAGGATTTGCCGCTTCCAGTTGAACTCTTCGATTTCGCGGGTGATTTTGCCGAGATTGGTTGGTCAAGCGATTGTCGTACCTGAAAGAGGATCACAAAAAGTATGAAGTGATGCTTAAAAAATTTGTCCTCTAATTCTATGTAAATCGTAAATTTCATTCTCATTTAATAGGTTTATAGTTCATATTCGTAATTATAAATTTTTTATCTAAGCAATTTTGACGTGTCATGTAATTTAACGAATCAATCAATGAAGTTTAAAAAAAGGAAATCAATGAAATAATTACCTGTCCATTAACCAATTTCTTCGCTCGATCGTCATCAGCACTAGCAGCCAACGCCGACGAGTCCTTGACCTGCTCGCGTTCATCGCCGACGGTGACGACGGACACGTGACTAGTGTCGTGAAGTGGCGGTTGATGTTGATCATCCTCGATCGGACTGACAATCACCACTTCCGACTCGTCCAATCGTTTGCCAATCTTTTTCTGCTCGATCACTATTGCTGCCTCTTGTGGCGTGTACTCGAGGCTGTCGAGACTAGTGAAGCCGTCATCCTCGGCGGAACTTTCATTGACCTAAGCACGAAAGGTTGCGTGTGAAATAGGATTTATGCCAAAACGTCGACTAGTAATTCAAAATGAATACGCACCTGCGTTTTGTTGGTCTCATTAGCGACGATAACAACTTCGGAAGAGCCTCGTCTAGGTGGTGGTGGAGTCGATGTCGCATCGATCAGGACAGGTGGATGAGTAGTCACAACCGTGACTTGACTTACGTTACTGGCTAGGCTATTCGATGGGTCTGGACTATCAGACATTATACGAACTGTCGTTGAGGTATTCGCTCGGTGTTGTTCAGAATCAGCAGGTTGTGGCGTACCTACAAGTAAAAATATCGTAACTCTCTCTCTCTCTCTCTATTTTTTTAAATTAACACGCCAAAAGCTACTCACCAGTAATAACAACAATATCACCACTACCACTCCGCGTCACGTCACTCTTGACCGGCGTGGACGTGATGACCGAGACGTTGACACTAGAACCGCCAACAACGGCATTATCTCTCGCCTTATCCACGGTATCCTCAACCTTCACAGGAGTAACAGCATCGAAATTCTCCAACGAATCGTTCCTCGAGCTACTTCCACCTTCACTTCTAGCTTCCTCGTTACTTCTACGTCTACTGGCAGCTTTGATGTCACCGGTCGACACACTGGCTTTCAATGGACTGCCAGCTTTCGGAGATGACGGATCGCGTGGCGTTTGCTTTCGTAGAACATTTTGTTGCTGTTTCTCCACTTCGCGGGACAATTGTTTCTCCAACACGGCGTTGAGTTTCTCCTCGACGGACTTGCGCTTCTGTTCCAAACTGCGTCGACTGTCACTGCTACTTTCCGTGGGTGCACGCGTTTCGACTTGCTGTTGCGGAGTCGTATCCAAAGATAATTTTCTTTCACTGCAATTTTAAAAAACAATTGTTAATTTATATTTTAAAAGTTATTGCGATTTGTGCTTACCTCTGCTTTTCTTCGAGTGAACTCTGCTTGTTATACGCGGGTTTCTTCCATTCCTCGATATTCTCCACGGGTTTGATTGGCGCGGATTTTCTTTTCTCCTCGATATTTCTGTTTTTACCCTCGACACTCTTGGACCTTGACTGATCGGGTTTCTCGGGGATAAGCGGTGGTTTTCTTCCCCCTTCTGAACTTCGGCGTTGCTTACTCTCACCGTTTACCGGCTTCATCGCCGCTTCCATGGCACTTGGTTTCACGACCTCTTCGGGTTTACTCTCTTGTCGGGCGAGCGATGGAGGTGGTGGAGCTGGTCCTTTCGACAGACGTCGCTCGTTGCTTTCCACGCTGGCGACTGGTGGTTTTGGAGCCTGGACAATAAATAAATAATATTGTTAGAAAAAAATTTTTCATTATTTAAAATATCTATAACTACTAATGACTTTTCTACGTTTTACGTCGTTCACTCGCAACCGCAAAAATATCACTTCCCCTCCCGAAAAAAAAAGTTTAATCTAAGCCAACGGTATATCACGTCGAACGAAATGAAAGAAAAACAGTCAATTTCCGCTTTTAGCGGTCCATCCCACATGTCAATTTGTCACGGGCGTGCTCGCGCTTTTACATCCGAAAGAGAGACGATCATTACCGGCTTCTTCTCCGTGGACACGGGAATATTTTCCTTCGACTCGGCCTTCCGGAGTTTCTTGTTGCGCTCCTCCTTCTCGCCATCCCTGTTGATTTCTCTCTTGTTACTCTCCTCTCTCTTGGCTGCTGCTGTTGCCGGTACTGCTGCCGCTGCCGCCGCCGCTGGCGCTGGCGCGACGTTGCTGCTTTCTTTCTCCGCAACTGTAAAAACAACACGTTTCGTTGAGAAATCAGTTGACTTTCTTTGACAATTTAATTTTCTCTTTTTTTTTCTTGCATAAACTTAGCAAAATAATTGAAAAAAAATCGTTTACGCGTGTCTCTTAATTGAGATACTTTACAGTCATAAATTTCACTATACGACCAGTATATCAACTCTTCGCGTGCGTAATTACGTAAGACAAGAAAGAAAAAAAAAGTTACCTTTGACGTCATTGTCGCTGCGTACAGATGCAGAGTCATCTCCGATTTGATCCAATTCCAGGGGAAGCTGTGAGGTGCGATGCTCCTGTAAAAATTAGAAAATCAAAATTAGAAAAAATAATTTTGAAAAATCTCTGAACCATCTACGTAATCAAACAACTGCAAGAGGGGAATTATCGAACTGAAATTGTAAAAAATAGTAAAAAAACGAAATATATATGTATACTCGAGCACATAACAAGCGGAGAGTTAAACGTACAGCCAACAGAGTTGTAGTTTTTTTTTTTGGTTGTTGTTCTGATTACTAACCTGGCGATGATAGTAGTTGGCATCAGAACCGGATTGCACATTCGTTTCATAAATCGGCATTATCTCTTATGATCACACAGTCAAATGAGTTAGTAAAGATACACATAGAAAAAATTAGTTTTTTTTTTGGTGCCTCAATCTACTGAAGGGTTTCAAAGGAAGATGAGAAACTACAGCGAAATGTTTTTTTTGTGTACGAATATCGTCAAATTTTTTTTCTTTTTTTTTATTGATAACTGTACAAGGCAAAAAGGGACAAATGACAAATCTCTTACCTACAGCGGCGTCGTTGGGTCATGCAATTCGATTTTATATATCTATCGACTAAAATTATTTTTTCACTTCGGCTTTGTTTTATATTCTTTTTTTTTTACGTGTTTCCAACATGTCAATGTTTGATTTGGTGTGTTTGTAAGGCTACATGGTCGAAAAAGTTTTTCTTTTTCGATTAAAAGTTGAACGTTCTCTCTGCTGAGTTTTGATTTGAAACTTTTGCAAGCTATCACACTATTATAAGCTTTTTTTTACGTATTTTTTATTTATTTTAAATTCGCTTAAGTTTAGTATTAAAAACGTTATATTTTCGTAAAATTTCCATTAAAATTTTGAATAAACATCGATTAAAAACGCACCGTCATTGAATTACTTACGGCAAAAATCACGTCATGAACACTTCTCAAAATTTATTCTATAATAATTCTAAAATACTTATTTTTACTAATAATTTAGCCATCAGTAGAGAGAACGCTGAGTAGTAAAATTTGTCAAAACCAACGAAAAACTTATTATCATCAACAGTTATAATGCAACCATCGCGTCATAAAAAAATACCATATTTTTTTTAAGTTTGATTAGTCATGGAAAAAACAAGTAAATTCGTAACAGTTATCGTCCAAGCTACGCAAATATGGCACTCTAGCAATCGTCAAATATAAAAAACGCAATTAACAATGTTTACAACAACATAGTACGTTCATTCGTATAGATATCTATTGATAAAAAAATCATGAAAAAAAACAGACATAATATTGCTGCGTGCTCAATCTACAGAAATATCTACCCGCCAAAGATACAAAATACAAACGAACGCTTATACAAAGTCTATCACCTTTACGATAAATATATAAATATATAGTTCAGTCGTGTGTGTCTCCTAAAACCAGTTAAGGCAAAAAGTCGCATTGTTGTTTTTTTTTAAACCTTCGTTATATATAAACTGGCAGATGTATATGTAATAATCATGGCAAGAATGAAAAAAAATTGAGAAAAAAAAAGAAGTAAAACGAGGTATTAATAAGACATAGTATTCATGTGTCGTTCGTCACACAGTGTACTTTGCAAGCAAAGCAGGAGGACATTACTGACTGGCTCTTAGTGAACAGGGCAATCGAGTCACTGGGTAGCAGCTTACCGATCCGTTGATACTGTTCTCGATGCTTTTTCGCCTTTTTCGCCTTCTACAGTAAGCGTGGAAGAAAATTCAAGGCACAATGATTTTTTGTTGTTGTAGTTAAATTTGTGACGGATGGATATAAATCATCTTTGATTTTGCCACGTGTATGTGCGATTCTATTTTTTTTTAATTTTGAACGATATTCAGTCAATTGGTCCGAGAATACAAAGATTTTCAGAAAGTACTACTAAACTATGAAGAACAATCTAAATCACACGAAATCTTCAATTTCTAATTTCAAGAAACTTGCTGTAGTAATTAATAGAGACAGAAAGAGAAGTATACTAATTTTTTTACTTTTGGTTAAAGAGAAAACAATTCATAAGACATCACTCAAATCTGGTTAGTCAAAGCTCTCACTCTTCGTCGAGAAGACTAAGCACATGCAGACATGTCATCTTTTATACAGATTGTCACGTATTTTTTCTTTTGTTTATTTACAATTGCACATTGCGAAGAAGAAGACGTGTATGTACATACTTTGGAATCAATCTTTCGACAATCACATCTCCTCTCGCAAAAATCCATCACCGAAGTTACAAAAAAAAACCCCACACGCAAAAAAAAGTAAACAAACGTACCTCGGCATCGTCGTCAACGAGTTCTTCCTCAACAACGTCGGCCTTGTACTCGAGCAACAGATCCCTAATTGGCTTGGAATCAAGATTACGGTTGATGAACGGATGTTTGAGTAACTCCTCGGAGTTTGGCCTCTGCGTGGGATCCTTAATCAAAGCTTTGGCGATGAAATCATTGAAGTCTTTGCTCCAACGACTCGGTTGCTCAAGTTTCGGTGGATCGCTCTTTTGTATTTTCAGAAGCACTCGCATCGGCGACATCTCGTGATTCGGTGGTTCCATCTGGGCGAATTCTATCAGCGTGATACCCAACGACCAGATATCCACCTGAAATTATTAAAATCATAAATAAAGTGTTCTTTTTCCTCGAGTAATAATCGAGAAAATTATCGCATAATTAGTCTTGATAGTAATGAGTCTAGCGATAATTATCTAAACTAGTTGCGCGTTAATTACCTTAAAATCGTAGGGCTTATCCCTAAACGTTTCGCATAATACGACCTCCGGTGCCATCCAGTATGGCGTACCGATGAACGTGTCACGCTTCTGCAGCGTGTATTTGTTTTTCGCTGACACTCCAAAGTCCGCTACAAAAAGAATCGTCTCGTTAGACATATTATATCACAAAGTATTTTCAGAACGAAAAAAAAAAGGAAAGTTTCTTCTTACCAATTTTCACGCCACCGGCCATAGTGAGCAGCACATTTCCCGCTTTAAGATCCCTGTGTATGACCTTAGCCTTGTGTAAAAATGTAAGACCTTTGCACATCTGCTGGCAGACGTAGGCGATTTGCGGCTCCGTTAATGCTTTCTCCAATTCCACCATTATCGAGTCTACCGCACCACCATCGCAATACTCGATCAACATCTGCGAGAATAATTTTTTTTCTTTCAATTTTTCATCATGGGTATTAACTCGAGTTTAAAGCGAGGATGAATGAATAAAACACCGAGCCTTAGTCAGCGATTTAAAAAAAAAAGTTATTTCTACGTGTTATACGCTACGCGAGTTTCGCTCCTTCTTTTTTTCTCTCTCTCTCTTTGATAAAGTATTCATTGCCACGCGATGTGTGCGTTTTAACTTATTCATTCGAATTGCACTTTAAAAATTAATTGTCTCTGTCGGACGCTGATGAATTGATAACGACGATATTTCTTTTTCTTCGTTTCAGCGATCAAAATAAATTGAAGCTGAATAATTCCTCAATTTCAACAAATTAATTCTGAAAAAAAAGCTCGAACTAACCCAGAGTTTGCCCTCGAGAAAATAAGCCTCGTGAAGCTCAACGACATTGGGATGTTTACACTCGGCGAGGATGTCGATTTCGATCATAAAATCGCTGAGGTCGTCCTCGCCCTCGAGGGCGCACATTTTCGCAGCAGCCAGCTGATGCGTCGTTTTGTGTTGTGCCTGCAAAACAAAAACAAAAAAAAAGGGAAACGTTAAAAATAGATACGTGTATAATCGGCTTTGTAGGTCGAGAAAATCGCCGAAGCGGAAGCAGGATAATCCTGTTGTGTCATCGCGCAATTAAATTATGAAGCCTTACGGTGCCGTAAGCTCAATGAGGTTGTATACTACCCTCGTTTTTTTTCTCTCCTTTGCTTTATTACACTTCGCTTTGATTCGTCGAGTGGATGATTCGAGAGACGCGGTAATGTATTTCGAGATTTATTTTTTTACATGAAAGTAGGCCTCGTTTGTGATTGATTTGTCATAAAAAAAAGAAGAAGATACATACGACCCCGTTTAACGCCAGGCGAGAGAGAAGAAGAAAAAAGTAATCAATATTTCATAAAAATAATGGCGCGCGCTTTTTTTATACATCGGAGAAATCTTTTCATCTGCGAGTTTTCTAATCGTAAAAAAAATAATTGTCAATGGTTTATGAATACAAAATTAATATTTTAGAATTTACGATGCAATAAAAAAAAGAAGAATCAATCAACAATTTTTCTCTCCGTCGGCGTGCAAAAAAAAACACGAAGGTTTTCTCCGGTTTGTTATAATACCTTGTAGACTTTGCCGAAGGCGCCGTCGCCAAGTTCGCCCACCATATCCCAGAACTCCTCCGGGCTAACGTCCATCTTGATGTTGTTGTAGAGCTTCTTCTTCTTGGCGTCGTTGCCACCGAAGTGGAACGCCTTCTTCAGATTCGACAGGAACGACATGATTTTTTTCTTTTTCTTTTTCAATCAAAAAAAATCGAATAAATTCCCTTTTTTTTCTCTCTCTCGGAAAGCGAGAGTTTTCTCAGATCCCCAACGACGACCAGCAGCAGCCGGGGACCCAACAATCCGCTAGCTCCCGCATCTTTTTAGCTGGAAGCTTGTGACGACGATGCTATGCGAGTGAAGCTTGAGTTGGATGAATTTTTCAAACTAATGCCATTGCTGCGTGCGAACTTGTGAGTTTGCGCTGATCGAGTTCCATCTCTCTTACAGGATCTGTAATATAAAAAAAATGCGTTTTGAATACAAAGCAAAAAATTACAATGGAAAAGGAAGAAAAAATAACGATAACGTTCGCCCTATCTCGCGTCTCTGGCATCAAAGTCCAATTTTAATTTTAAACGAACACACACACATACATTTGAAAGCCGCTTCCCTCTCTGCAATTAAAATCCTAACGATTCCAGACTGCACAAAGAAAAAAAAAGCTGACAAAGGGTTGTTTCACTTCTTTTTTTTTCTCTTTCATTTCTTTGAAGAATAACATGCCAGACAGACGTGTGCATTAAAAAAAAAGAGAAAGGGGGTAGAGTTGCAGTCTCGAGAACGAACTTTTTTGTACGCATATTTATTCGTGAAAAAAAGTAAAAAATTTAATTGCGACTACCTTACGGTCAACGAACTTAAAAAAAAAGAAAATGGAAAAGAACACTTCCGCGCCGAAAAAAATCCACCGGTCAATATGTACATACACGCGTTGCGTATACACACATATCCCAAGACGCTTCAATATAGAAAGGGGGCCGAAGTGAAAGAGAGGTTTTGCCGGCGGCGCATAGAAATTCCATCGGATAGAGAAAACTGGGACGCAGCAGCAGCAAACAGCAACAGCAGGTTCTCCTATGTACATACACACACATGTATACGAGTGTGTAACGAAATCGGTGTTAAACAGGATAAAAATTGCCTTTTTGGCGCGACAACTATAGTGAGTCACGTGTACGTTGTGTGGAAATGGATGTTTTTTTTTCTCTCTCTCTCTCTTTTCATTCGCTAAAACAATGAGTAAAGTTGAGTAAGTTTTTCCGATGGAGAAATTTCAATTCGTGTGTGTATATGCTATGACGATTATTACGTAATTTTTCGAGAAAAAGGAAATAGGAAACTTACAAGCCCTATCATTATATTTCTTTTTTCTTTCTCGAAGCGAGGGTAAAAGTAAAAAAAAAAAGAATAAAACACGCGACGAAAGATTGTTTGATCGATGCTTATACATACATATACGAAGAATAGTGAATTGAAGTAACCTTCCGCGAGTAAAATCGAAGCGATGATTTCATATGTATTACCAATCGTTATACTTGTGCGAAACACACGACGACACGAGAATATATAGTGTGTATTCTAATTTGTCGAGGTTGATATATCTTTACACGCCGACACGCTGTGGATTCTTTTCGCTTTTAATTACCCAATAGAATTGACTGATAATCGAATGTGGATTATCTCTCGTTGATAAGGTTTCTTGTTTTTTTCGATGCTCAAGGTTATTTATATCTGTTTTTTTTTATGTCTCTCCGAGAAAAAAAAGAGGCGACAAACTGCCTATCGAATGTAATTGAAAGATGACCTTCGCGCGATGATAACACTCGACCACAAAAAAAAAAAAGAAGAGAGAGAAACGACCAATTAAAACTTGAAAAGAGGATGCACACGTGGAACTTGCGGCTGCTCGCGACTCATTGCTAAAAATATAATTATGTGTGAGGCCGCCTGTAGCGGCAGGTGGGAGGCTGCGTGGAATCCAACGGCGATAAGAAACTTTTTTTTTTTTGGAGTGTCGAGATATACATAAAATGCTCGGCGTGTGTTTCGTAACGTATTTTAATTGTCGCGCGATGATACAAGCGATTTTTCTTCTTTTTTTTGCATAACGTATAAGAGAAGTCGTAACAATAACAAACAAATATATATCGAGAAATGGAATTATTGCCGGAGAGAGAGAGAAAAAAAAAACAGCATCGGCGTGAGTCACGTGAAATTCGTAATAAAAGCCGATTGCCGTTTGTGTGTGTGCGTGTGTGAGACGTTTGCTGATGAATTACTCGAGAGAATGAAAATACTTTTTCGCGTGGATCAACTCTATAAATACACTTGGTGTTCATAATAGTTTTGAATATTAGCGGAAATATTGTGCAGAAATAAATATTGCGTTCCTCGTATAATTTTAATACACAATATTTGACGAAAATTAAAATCAACTATCGCGCTTATCGCGACAAACGAAAGAAAAAAAAAAGATACGCACACACACATACGCAATGAATCACGATCGCAGTAAGGCAATTCACTTGTAAATCATCGAAGCCTAAATCCTTTTTGCGATAAATAGTTTCGCAAGGGAGTTATAACAGAAGAAAAACCAAACGGGAAAGTTCAACGTCAAGGTCGACGTTACGCAAAAGAAAGAAAGATTTTTTTTCCCTCGCAGCAAACGAAGGATATCCTTTTTCGAGGATTAACGGCGCGTGGAAAAACGCACGGAACTTATATGAAAAATTGATAAATATTAATGGTTTTTTGCGTATACTTTTCACCGGCACGCGTTCCACTTTGGCGAATCGCGGCGTGTTTTTATGGATTTTTAATTTAATTTCGTGAACAGACACAGACTTTCGAAGTAACTTTTTGCATATACGAGTTATGTCTTTTTTTTTACACTTTACACTTAACGTGTTTTAGAAAGTTGATATTCGAGAGATATGTATGTATATAAGACCTTTATATAGATTTGCAGTATTTCTTTTCACTCCAAAAAAAAAAAAAAAAACTTTCGATTTCTCGCGCTCTCGGTCAATATCATCAGCACAATCCAAAGTGAATTAGAGAGAGAAAGTATAAGTATTCCAAAAGTCGCGAGAATGTAGCTGTAAGTATATAATAATTCCTTATCGTGGTTCTCTTAAAAAAACACAAAACCTCATCTTTCTTGTGGTGGGCAATGCACACGCACACACACACACACACATACTACACCGCCAAGGAAGAGAGAGAAAGAGAGAGACAGAAAAAGTATCCGCAGCTTTTCCGTTAGCTAACCGCTAGTCGGCATCGATCGCGAATTCCTCCGTTGGCTTGCGTCCCCAAAAACACACCGACGACACTGAACTTTCACGAGTTTTCCATGATAACACAAGAAGACGACAAGACGGCTCTCCTCACGCCAAGTGTATATACGCCGAGCTCTCTCGGGAGGAGAGAGGGATTTCCCTTTCGCGTTTGCTGTATTCGTCATCATCATTCATCGTCATCCCGGAGAGATAGGACGATATTATTTCCTATATTCACTATCGCGCACTAAACTTGCACACCAACCAAATAAATCGCGTATAGTAGGGTAACAGGTGTAAGAAGTTAAAAAAAAAAAGAAACCTGATCTTACCGTCGGAGAAAGAGAGAGAGAAACACACACTCACCTGTACAGCAGTCACAGGCCCCGCACACACAACACACGCTCGCTCTCTCTCGCGCTTCTCGCGTTGAGGTTAGGACGCAGCGGCCATTTTCCAGCTGCGACTGAGAGAGAAAGAGAGAGAGAGCCTCCACTTGCAGGCGCAAACGTCGTCGCGAGGACGAGAAGATAAAAAAAAAACAATAAATCCACTCTTCGATATTTTTTTTTATCCTCAGCAAAACTAATCAGGAAAACTAATCACACACACGTGACGATAAGCTCCATTCGCTTGGATTTTCGTCGGCACTTTGCAGCTAGAGCGACACATTCGCTCGCGCAGCAGCAGCACTGCACACACACTCTCACGTCTTCAAGCTAACATTATTTATACGAATGTTATAAACAAAACGAGCTGTATAGGCACGAGAGACGTATATAAACGAACCGAACGATTGCTTTTCGCGCACATAGAACCGCAGCGACTATCCCAACATCGGCGCAGAGAACAGCAGCGGAGCGCGAGCTGTTTCACTCAACTGAGTTCTCTCTTTGGAGCTTGTATGTGTGGGTTAGTTTACCCCCACCATTCACTTTACGCGGCGCAAAGAGAGAGAGAGAGAGAGAGGATGTGGCTGGGTGTGGGTGATGCACACATGCACATATGCACGTATATACGCGAAGAGAGCAAGTGCAACGCGAGAGATGCGTGATTTTCGAGGAGAGAATTCTCCTCTCTCTTTCTGCCTCTTATATATGTATATACGCGCTTGATGAGTGGACCCGGAGGCTGAGGGTTTTGTTACGCCTGATGAGGTTCCTGTTTTTTTCTCTCTCTCTCTCTCTCTCTCTCTCTCTCTCGAGTTTTGGGCGGGAGCTTGCTATGTAGCTCTGTGGGAACTTTTATTATATTTTCGCTCGCTTTAAGTTATTATTTTCGTCGAAAATTCGCGAGAATTCTACCGAGTGATTTATCATCGGTTCGCCTTGATTGATATTTCGTAATATCGGCTGTTAAAAAAAAAGAAACATTCGCTGCATCATTACAAGCGTTAAATAATTTTTCATTAATATTCTTTGCGAATGAAAAAAATAACGGAGTCATTTTTCATTTAATCGTCCCATTCCAAAAATAATCGTCAACTCTCGCTATAAACACACATGACATTTGCAAACGTGATGTAACCCACAACAATAATCAGCGGGTTTCTCTTAATCACACAGATATCCCGGTGTAATTCCAGAGTTTTCTTCATGCAAATATTGACTTTTCTTTATGTGTGTATGTGTGTGTATATCGCCACGTCAGAGAAGAAAAACTTCTAAGAGTACTTATTCTAATTTCCGACCTAATTCAACGTAAGAAAATTGGCCTTAATTCGAATTAAAGTCGCGTATAAAAGTCTATAATACGCAAATGCAGCCGCACCGACGCTTCTGCTTGCTGATGTCGCGAGACTCGAGTGTGTCTCGAGTATAACAGTGAGGGGGAGAAAAAAAAAGGTGCGAATTGAGAGGTTTCAAGTGTATATACGTATGAGGGACTCTGAATTTCAGGGAATAAAAAGGAGGATAGGCACGTTAGTCACGCTGGCTTACCTCATTGATGGGATCGTTTAGAGTATGTATGCGGACGAGTGGGTTTGTCTAGTGCACAATGCGGTATCATCATGGGAATCTTTTTTAAGAGTACGATGGTTTTTTTTTTCGTTAGATCACTTTTTTTCACGTTTACTTTGTTCGAGGGGTAGTTTTAGAGATTCGCTTTGTGGGGAGAATGGAAAATTATATTTTATAGAGAGGAAGACGAAAATACGTAGGATACAGCTTACATAACTCATCGTTCAAAGCAAAACAAATAAAAAATCCAGGAAGTTATAGAATTTCCACGTAAAACATCGAAAACAACAACAGAGCAAAAAAAAAAGCTTGAACGACCGATTTTAGCATTTTAAAATCGTAAGTCGCGCCGTTGACCTCGATTATCGAGATAAATCGTATTATCGCGCTCTTCCGATTTTCTTCTGCTCGGCTGCGCGCGCATACTCCTGTGTAATTAACTTTCGCAACAATAATTATAACCAAACTTGCTTCTCGATTTTTCGTTGTTTTCGAGTATTAATAATTATTGGCAGAGCTTGCGACGAGTTTTGGTGAAAGTGTTGCGCGAGGACTATTATTTGTGAGTTTGATTTTGGAGTATTTTTGATGTGTTTTATTATTGTGATACATAAGTATTTTCAAAAACTATGTGATCATTGCTTCAAAGATTTATTGTCTATTTGGTGGTTTTTTTAGACGCAAATTATATGATTTATTTATTATTGAAGTATAAAGTCTATATATTTGCATTTTGATCATTGCATCACAAATGTAAGAGTTGTGATAGTCAAATATATTTATACGTATATATACATATCACTACTGATAATTTTACCAATCGGCGATCATTTATTTAAAAAAATATTCCTATATTTTAAATTTTCTATTTTCTAATAAGTTGTCTATTTTAACATTATTGCTTTCTAACCTAAGACAATCTCCTGAAACTAAATGTCCATTTCAATTAAGTTTAGGCAACTAGTTATCCAGGCTAATCTTGTTATACATAAGAGTGCTTATTCAGCTATTCTTCTTGATTAACTTACATTCCAGTAACTGTAAGCAGTGAAGATTATGTGTAATGTGTACATTTTCTTTTTCAGATGACGCAAAAATAATTGTTACCAAACAGAATGGCAAAAGAAAGGGGTCTATTTCAACTTATTTTCAAGGAGTTTATCAAGTCCATAACTCCAAGAATTCCAAAAAAGGTACATGTTGGTACCGATTACATGGGAACAAAGTATTATGAAGTCCTCACACCTCATTCGATTAGAAGGAAGTCTAATCGTTACTTTGAACCTGCAGATAAAGAAGAGTTTGAACAAGAGCTTCCAGCTGAATGGGAAGCTTGGTTGAGAAAACGCAGACGAGATCCACCAACGGAAGCTGAGGTAAAATAATGGAGAATTATTTTTTTCCTTTGTAGTTAAATAATGGAAATTATTGAAACTTTAGGTCAAAGAAAATTATGAGATCATATTACTCAAAAAGAAAAATGCAGCAGAATTAGAAGCTACTTATGCTAAAGAAACTGATAGTGTGACAGTTGTAGATCCTAATGGTAAACCTCTGACCCAGCATGCTTCAATGAATTTTCCAGTTTATGATGAATATAAAAAATTTGGACGTGATTATAAGCCTAAGTGGAAGAAATAGATGTTGCAGAGTAATTTCAATTGAAAATAATGTACATATATAATTGATTTGAAAAATTCAGAAAAGCATGTAAATAGTAGGTTGAGAATTAATTTTGTAATTTTTTTCTTATGTTGATAAAAATAAATGGAAGTTTATTTTTATGAATCAAAGGTAATATTGACTGAGTGAAATTTTATGATTTATGTAGAATTTATTTAGGAATGTTAATTACAAACTCTTAAAACACTTCTCTTTAAACATGTGGTTCGTGTAATACACTTCCAATTAAAATTCACAAATAAAATTATCTTTATAGTTCTATTTTTTTACATTTTTTCGTGAATCGACATTATTTTATCCACATTTAAAAAATCAAAATTACAAAGATTTGTATTAGTGTGAGGTAACAATATACAGTTTATATTCTGCTATTTAATTTAATAATTTTAATATTCAGTCTTGAATGTTGAAAGCTTTTTAAATTTCACTACTACTGTAGTAAAAATTATAAGTAAATAATTGGTAGTGATTTTTAAAAAATTACGGAAATTTCATCGAAACGCTCATGTCCCTTCATAAAATAGTCCAGCTCATCGTTATCGAAATACGTCAAAATATTTTCTAAACAATGATAGGGCAGATCTACTCGAAGCACAAGTGGCAATAACTTCATTGTAGTTTCGTGCATGATTTCGCAAAAGATCGTTTAAATGCAATTTTAGGGAGAGAGCTGTTGCAATTATATACAAAACTTTACGGGCGTGCGCGCGCGCAGCGCGCCTCATCTTAGTTTGTTTTCCAAAATAGATTTTAGTTGTTATTACGAAAATTAAATGAAATAATAAAAGTCGTAGAGCAATTATCCAAGGCCCAGAAAGCTATTACAAAAAACCAAATAATAAGACTCGGATTTATCTTGATAAAAAATAATAGTTTACCGGATTAGAGGTGGTTGAAGTATCAAAATTTATATAGAAAAACAATTAATTTTTATTCAGCAGTATTGATCATTACAAGATGTTTCTGAATGTTGGTACATTTTTATTTCATCTTCAAGACAATCATCACAAGATTTTTACATGCTATTGCACTCAATTATTTTTAAACGGAAAATCTATACGCAATGTCACAAGTGTTTGAATGTTATAAACTAATTAATAATTAACTCTAACATGCATCTACTCGCATTTCTAATCACCAGTGCGGTGCAATGAAGAATGGAAATTCATTAAAGAGAGAAAAGCTTATAAAGTGATTATTGCAATTTAATTTTCTAAAAGATGAAATTCGTGAAATAGTAGATTTGTTTTCTAAAAATAGATGAAAGTTTTATTTTCCACAGGAAACAGTTTTATAGGTCTTCTCTTTCAACGTGATTCATATTTGTTATTAAAAATTGAGCGAAAAAATTTATTTTCATTTGCGATTAATAAAATTTTCTTTTCTTGGATTAGTTATTGATTTTTTTTATTCACATCCAAAACATCAATGTCACAGCGATTTTTTTTATCATTATATTGGTGTGACTTTTTTTATATTATATATTGCGTCCGTCCACTTGATAATTCCAATAATTTCAGTCTTTACATGAATGTTAATTTTTTCAAATTTCAAAGTCATAAATTATTGTGATATGACTATTAATAATGACGAGGTAGCTTATGTTGTTGTTGACAATAGCGAATGGAGACTGATTGGAATTTAATTGATCATTTTTTTTCCTAATTTGATACTAAAATTCGTTTTTCAAAGAGACTTTTCTTGGCAGAAGTTAGATGTGAAAGAATAATGATAAAAATAGTCTATATACAGTATTACAAGAGTAGCTTAATTCCTATATATTTAATTTTTGTATATATCGCTTTGATTTAAGAATAAACAATCAACAAGTATAGTAATCTACAACCACAATTTTCAAACAATCCATATTTACAGGCATAAACTCATGTTCATTAAATACAAGATACTTGCCAAAATAACAAGTTGTACAAAGTAAATGCACCGATTGCAGGATAATTGTAAACTTAAAAAGTTACAGATAATAAAAAACAAAATGCTTTGACAATTGATTGAATATTTCAACTTATAAAGTTGTTAGTTTGTTTTTTCACGTATCACATAACGATGCAGGATAAGTCAAGAAACCTTGCTTCAATCTATGAAGTATCTAAAAGTTATTATCGCGATTTAAATATTTCCTTTCAGCTTGCAAAGACTCTATAGAAAAGTTATATACGTAGTTTATTATTTCAAATTTCTCAAAGTCTACTTTACTTTGTGGCTTTAGAATTTCAAAGGTGTAGTAAGGCAAAGATTGCAAGCTTTCTATTCCATCCTCTCTAATAAAGCTCGGCCATCAACAAGACAGTTAACGAAGTCCACCCAGTAAACGGATGACTACCTTTACCCTCACCCAAGCTATCCCCATAGTTTTCCCACAAATATCCTGTCTTCTTATATTGACTAATAACGTTGTCAATAAGATTCTTCCTTAGATCCGTGTATATTTTCTGAGCTTCCGCTTTGTAGGGACCTTCGATCTGCGAATAATGATGCAAGGCAGCCACAGTTAGATAATTCAAGTTCATCCAAATTGCACCTCTCCAGTATGGTGGATCATGCTCGGTGTTGCGTTTCATGTAGATTGGCGAATTCTTGGCGAGGGATCTCAAACCATATTTAGTCCATAAAAGTTCTGGCTTTTTGAGATCTTCCAAAATCTTCTGCAATTGAACAGAGCTGGGATCTACGACTCTGAGTATGAACGGGAACAGAGAAACATAGCCAAATGAAGAGTCTACAAATCTATTCACAGGCTTCTCTAAAACTACTCTTATTTTGTCTTGCTGGTGTTGGATTTGCCTCGAAGGCTGATTTGGTCTTTGAAGTATCACCTTATCAGTGTGAAGGCCATAATCTGAGTAGGTATTAGTATTAGGTGACCAATGGAGCTCATTCAACAGTCTGTTATCCGACAAATATTCATAGGTATTCTCGTATTTGTGCGATGGTTTGTGCAGAATATCAGCGATAATAGCCATGACTTTTGAAGCCAAAGCCATCCAGCAACGAAGATCGACGTGACGTTCATCTTGAGATGGATGAGAAGCTCTTGGATAGTCATCCAAACCAGAAGTCAAAGTTTTGGGATTCAATTCTCTCGTTGTCTGATCATTCCTACCTTGCCATCTGTAAGAGCTTGCAAGCTCGCCTTTTTGCGTAGTGTTGAACCACTCGAACCAGGTTTGCAATCTTGGATAAAGCTTCTCAAGCAGATGTAAATGCTTGGACAGTAGTTCACCTCGTTTGTGCTCCAAAATGTACTGAAGTGTAATGAAGAAGGTCGGTGGATTGGCGTTGGTGTTGACTTGAGTAACAAACTCATTTGGTACTTTGGCTAAAGCTTCTTCACCTAAAATCATTTCTCTGGGAATCCAACCTTCGACGTTCATCAAGTCAAACCAGTGACTGATAATATCCATTTCCACATCCAAGTCCCAACTCGAGAGTAACAAACCATGGAAACCTTCATCCCACAAGAAGCCTCTGGGGAAAAAGCTTCTACTTGGCACTGCACTGTATAGAGGAGCTTTCCAATATGGTACTGGGACATCTGTGTAAATACTCTGCACCTGAGCCGAACCGTAGAAGTAACCAATAGAACCAAGCATATTTGAAAAAGCTAATTTAGCAAAATTAATTTCATCATCCTTGTAGCCTTTTGCTTTCAATTTGAAAATCTTCTCGAACTTCTCATCAAAGGCATGTTCATAGTTAATCAAGGCATTATCATAAGTATCACCTGTCAAAGTTTCTTTTTGATTGATGCTATTTCTCTCAAATCTAACTTCCAATTCTAAAGGTAGTTCAGCTGTTATCTGAGTTGCTATAAAGTTGGGTGACAGCATTTCTCCATTCTTGAGTCTGAGCTCCTCACCTGGCAACACAATTTTTGGCTCTTTCGAATTCTTTTGCCTCACAGCCCTCAAATTCTGGAAGACAGTTTCCTTCAACAAACTCAAGTTTGGAGCTGCTGTTACCAAGTACGATTGTTCTACGTCAGAGCCTTTGACAACATTGAAATTCAGATTGAAAAATCCCAACTCTTTAGTCTCTCCATCAACACCCATTAGAGAGTTACTCAACTGGTCGATAATAGGATTGATATTACCACTAGTTTTCTCCTCGATAGCAGAATAAAATATGAGTGACATCTTTTTGCTCCTGACAGTTGAATTTAACCTTGACACATGAATTCTAGCAGACCAGTCACCTCCATTCAACCCATGAATATTCTTGACAAATGAAGTCTTGATCAAAATATCATTGTCAACAATTTCTTGAATGCCAAAATTCTTGCCATCGTGCTTCATCCAACCGTACCTTTTCAAACCATCCTCTTGTGTGCACCAATGCCTAAAGCCTCTACCGTCTCCTTGCAAAGTAGCAGGAAAGTACCACATCATACCTGTCACCAGCGAAAAGGGCTCTCTTGTCTTCATGCCAAAGTACACTTGGGGCCTGTACGATCCCCAATAGTAATCATGTTTATCCAAACGACTGATCTCCACCAGTTTATCACTACTAAATGGAGTATTGACGCGCGTCTCGATGTAACCTTTGTAGCCTAAAACTGCTGCAAAAGCCATCACACAGATGGGTACAAATACCTTCCAGACGAAATTCTGAAAAGCCCATTGTCCACTAACTGCATTTTGCAGTTCTCGCTCCTCCTTCTCCGCTTTTATCTTTGACTTCACTTGCTTTGGTTTCTTCATTTCATTGTCAACTACTGCGCTTGTTTTGAGATTGAATTTTATTTACCTAGAGGGTAAAATAACGGTTTTAGTTTTAGCTTGAATGTTGATTGAGATTTTTTTTACCTTTTGTTTTTGTAATAATTTTCCTGTGCATTTCATACACAAACTACCGTTACTTTGTCATTATACAGTGAATATTTTTCTTTGATACTCGAATTATTCATGAATCTCGAAGCTTGAAAAATTTTTTTATTTATATTTACCATATGCCGGAGTAGAATTAAACGAAAATCTTTGACATAATTGTAGGTTAGAATGTCAGCGTGGCAAACGCATGCGCGCCGATTAGAGCTTTATTCAAATCTAACATCATTGATAAATCGATAAATCGTAAACATTGAAACGAGAAAAAGAAAACATCGGGCGATATGTTGATTGAAAAACGATTTATTATTAATTTAATTACTATGATACATATACAAGTTATATTTAAATACAGTTACATTTGCTCTCTCAACCAGTAATTTTTGGCCACCAGCAGATGGCCTGCTTGATTTGATTTTCATTCAATAAATCCTTTTTGTTTGTACAAATTACATTCAGATAATCGTACCGTCAACATAATAAAGACTTTGCACTTAGCTTATTACGATAAAAGCTAACTAAACTAATCCAAAAGAAAAAGAAAATAGAAAAGCATAAACCAATAAACACTAGTATACAATCTCTACTCTTTTATTAGGCTATCAACAGTGATTAAACCACCACTTGTATGTTTTGCATTGTACCGTTGTACCGTTCGCTCTATACAAAAACTGAATTATATATTTTTCAGCGGATAAATAAGGAATCCAGCAGGTATGCCTTTATGTGCTCATTCATTTGTTCTTCCATAGGAGAAAATATCGTCGTCAAAAGGCATACAATTCATAATCCGAATCAAACAGAAAAAGAAAACTGTACGGAAGGTAGGGAGGAAAGAAAAAAGAATACTCAACGAATATGTTTGTACAGAAAAACCAGACAGCTAATATGTCCTGAATTATTACGGTGCGTAAACGTAAGACTCGGTGCGCCATATAAGTTATCTTTCAGCAATGAAAAATTTTTCAACCCGAGTAGTCATTGTTGTCGTACAAAGCTTGATCATACAAATCGCCTTTGACCAGTCGGCCGCCAAAGTAACGTCCGTTGAGTGAATCTCGCGCTCTTTCCGCTTCTGCAAATGAAAATAAAAATATATAAATCATAAGCTTACGTTCTCATATTATCCTCACCAAAACTAGCCAAAATCAACTTACCACTCATCTGTGAGAATTCAACGAAGATCTTGACGATAATCTCCGCATCGTCGTCATCCTCGGACTGCCTCTCATTGTAAATGATCACCTTCTCAACTACTCCAAATTTGGAGCATTCGTCTTGAATCTCCTCCTGCAGACTTTGATCGACATCCTCGGGTGCGACCATGTTGCGTAGAATAACAACGCGTGACTCGACTTTGCGCATAAGCTTCTGCATGACAAGGTGACGTGCACTTTGACCCTTGATCGACATGTTTTCTTGTTGTTGAAGCGTCTGTGGTTCAGCTTCCTCAAGGAGTTTCTTTTGCAGTTCTTCTTGTTGCTTCTGCGCTGCCTGTTCTTGCGCTCGTCGAAGAGCGTCCGGAGCAGCTGCCAATGCGGCTGCTGCTACTGCCATTGGCGCGGTCGTAACAACTGGCAGTGGCTAAATGAAAGAAAAAAGAAAAAAAAAAATAATTTTCAACTCTACTCAAACTTAATTACGTTGATTATCGTCGAATTTAAAATTACTTACAATAGGTGCTCCTACGACGGTCGGAGTGACGATACTCGGTGGCGGTAGCACCACGGGTTGTCCAGGCATGGGTTGAATAATCGCGGGTGGCCTGTTGAGCGTCTGTGGAATAGCGATACCCGGCGGCGGAATGATCGGAGCAACAGTGGCCATCGTCGGCGGCGTTACAAGAGTTGGCACGGCCGTGGCGATCGTCGGTCTAACGATGCCTGGTAACGTAGTATTGAGAATCGGTTGAGCGGTGGCACCCAATTTACTTAGACCTAAAGCAACGGCATTACTAGCAACTGCGTCCATCGCTTGAATCTTAGCGGTCGCTGCAGCAGCAGCTACCGCGGCAGCGGTTGGCATCATGCTGGTGCCAGACGGTGGACCCATCAGTGCATTCGGTGGAGTGATAGCACGACCAACGCGCAAGTACTGACCGCCAAGATCGAATAGATTCATCGAGGCGATGGCTTCGAGAGCCGACTGCATCGACTCGTACTCGATGAAACCGTAGCCTTTGTGACGGTGTGGCGACGAACCTTGCGCCAACTTGCAGTACGTTATCGGACCGAAAGCTTCGAAGACGGATTTGATGTCTTCCTCAGTGAGATCCTGGTGAATCGAGGCGATGTAAATGCGGTTGTAGTGCTTGCTCTCTTCGGTGATTTCGTCGATTACTGACTGAGCCTGAGGCATGTTCGACGGACGACCGACGACCTACGAGAGAAAGACTTTGTGAAGATTTGCTGTCTTTTTTTTAATTAGTGGACAGGAATTTGGAAAGGAAAATTAAAGCAGAGATTACGATAAAAGAATCCTTAAATTGTGGTTAGTAATGAGGGAAGGGTTATCAGTAATTGAACGGTTACAAAGTATCATGTGATAGGATATTAAGGATTCTTACAGTTTGACATGTTTGAATTTGCATCCAACATGTATTCAAGGAGTTCAAACCATGTCAAACAAAACAAAAAAAAAGGATAGGCGAGGATAGAATAGAGATTGTGATAGGAAGAAAGAGACCAAAACCAAAGAAAATTAACCTCCAGGGAGTTGTTAGGATTGCGCAGGGACAGGAAATTGGTTAAATAGGTACGTCCTGCTACCTTGATATTACGTCCACCAATCATGACACCATTCATCTGTTCGAGGGCCAATTGCGCGGCCTCCGGTATCTCGTACTCGACAAACGCGAAACCTTTGTGCTTTTGGGTTACCGGATCCCACGACATGTTGATCGATTTTATTGGTCCAAATGGCAGGAATGCTTGTCTTATTGTGTCCTCCTTCAGTTCGAAACTTATGCTGCCTACGTACACCCTGTTTTGGATTGATATATAGATTAGAAATTTTTTTTTTTTTGCGGAGAGAATGATTGATTGTTGAACATGCTTTTTATTTTTTATCATTCGTTGTGTTCTATAAGGGAAACGTCAATTTTTCATTGAAGAATACATACATGCACATATTGATATGAGGTAACAGAGGTGTGAAGTAACTCCATTGTTTGTCATGCAAAGTTGCGTGAAATTGATTGTATAAAAGTGAGAACTTGGTTGGTTACTTCATATCCTGTTGGTATAAATTATAAACTTCCCACAACCAAAGCTGAACACCACTAGAAATGGAATCATGCAAAAATGAAAAGTTTCGGTATCATGAATAAATAAAATGGAAAATTAAATCTTTAAAAGAGTTTGACAAGTTTTTTAAAGTACACAGATTCGATTGCGAGCTTGACAGAAAAAATACGTAGTTGTTCAATGAAAAATTGATCTATAATTGCCAAATAAAAAAAAACGTGAAAATTTAAAACAAAATAAAAAATCATTTTGTACTTTATTATTATTATAAAACTTCAAATTCACAACAGATGATACAAGGATTTTGACACATGCAAGTTAGTAATTAAAAAAATGGCAAAATTAAATAATAGCTACTAACGATTTCATTTTTAATAAAGATGATACTGCTGATGTTCAAATTAGTGAATACAATACATTTGTTTTTAATTTGCCAAATCGTTAGTAACTTTGGTGCTATATTCTTACAATTAAGAATTTCGTTGACTCTAAAATCTGATTTTCAAATGCTTGAGTATACAAAATTCATCTATTAATAGAAATAGAAAAGAAAAATTTAGGATGCGCGTCTATTCAATTTTAGAGTCGACAAAGAATGAACTTATATAACTATGTAAAATGCTTCATAGGTGAAAAAAGAGATGGGAGATGACATTGGAGTTGAGCAGGACCACGTAGAGGATATGCTGATAAAATAATCTGAGGATAAAACAGATATAAGAGAAAAAAGAAGAAGAGAAAATGAGGATCTTCCGTCGTCGTTTTTTTTTTTCATAAAATTGGCAATTAGAGCGAACAAACCTGCACATGAGGGCCAGAGCCTGTTGTCTCTGCACTTGATTCCGCTGACTAGCCATTTGCTGTAACACAAAGGACCAACGGCCGTCTATTGATTTTCCCTAGCCTCTTACTTAAAATTTTTTTTAATTAAATTCTAAGCTCTTTTACCATTCCTATCTACTTCCTTGCTCGAACAAAAAAAAATACCGATTGAGCTTGGAAGTTTTGAATCTAAGTGGTACAGCTCTGCTCCCGCCAAACTAGAGTTTTTGGGGTATACAATATGCAATGATATATAGGCGGGATACGTCATTGAATTGGTTTTTTAAGACGTTTTTGGCGCAGAGAAAATTTTGATTATTAGACACTAACCTGCACATTAGCAATAAAACTTGCTGCCGTAGGGCCAACTTATTTTTCTGCAGGGAAAGAAACCAGCCATTCAGATTACTTTTTTAACTCGTGGAATTTTTCTTTTTTTTTTATTTTTGCCGATCGGTCAAACGTCAGAATTATCTTCCGAAGAGAATTATTATGACGGGCAACTTGAATTTACGTAACTAATCATGTTTAAAACTTTTTTTTTCAAGCTCGAGTGATAATGTTGTTATTACTGCAAAGTTCTCAATTCGTAGAATTGCATTAATTTCAAAATTTGAAACACTAATCGAAATTGGTAAAGAGCCAAATGCATAAATATTTTTGAGTTTAAAAATAAAATAGTCTTTGTAAGATTTTAGGTGAAATTTCTGGCTTATTTTCAGAATACATTTTCTTAATTACTTGAAAACTATGAGTGATTTATTTGTTTTATACCCTCGACTTTGTGAGTGGAAATGTAATTAAATTTTACAAAGACTATTTTATGCAGCGTAAAATAAAATGAAAAATTACTTGTGCTTTTTGTATACTAAGGTAAAACAGATTATTTAAAAATTGATGATATAATATACTTGCGACAAAAAAATATGTAAAAAAATTATTTTCTTAACTTTCATTTCTCATTTTCAACGTTATACCGTGAAATATAAAAAAAATCTAGATATTATTTATTATTAATATAAAAATGCATTTAAATTGAAATATCAATCGGTTCTCTAAATTACGAATCTATTCCTTTTCCGTTAGAAAAGCACAAGTAAATAAAATAAAAAAACTTCATACTGTTAAGTCAAGTCTTACCTGCTGCTGGTGGGCCAAAGTCTGTTTCATCAGCACCATCTTGATACTCTGTTCCATAGCATATTTCTTAGCCCGCGTCACGGTGTCCTGCTGGTCGGAAGACAGCGATTGGAACTTGGCTCCAGGCCCTGAAGCAAACAAAATCAATCAGTCCAACTTGCCATAATCGTCAGAACATTTGCTTTAAAATCGAATTTATCAGATCTTATCAGCAAATGCTCATCCGGTTAAGGAATCAACCTTCAACATTTGCACGTTGAAGGGACTCGACTTATTTCGTACGTCAACACGAATTTTTTTTCATCATAAAAAAAATTAATGCTGATATTATTAGTGAAAAGAAGTTATACACACCTGCAATCACCTGCCCTGTTTGACTGAGATCGTAAATTGGGCCAGGTAAGAATTCTGAGCCATTTCCTGCAAAATCAACTAATTAGAAATAATTCAAGTATAAACTCACAGTGATACTCCAACCGTCATATTCTCAATAATCAATCAAATACAGTTTATTTATTTTTTTGTTTTTCATGAAGATAGACAAGTTTAGTGAGAAAAAAAATGCATGACGGTTGAAGTATGTGAACGATGCTTTCAAAAAACGAAAAAAGCATCCATTTTTTTGTATTTATTTCAATAAAATTTGGGGGCGTCGTTGGTGCTAGAGACGATATTGTTTAGCTCTGTAAAATTGAAAAAACATTATTTCGAATAAAGATTATCCATGTTGAATGTTAAAAAAAAAAAATAATTTCGTTTTTTTTTGACTTTTTAGAGACATAAAGAAAAAATGTGAATGCAATATTATAGAATGAAGGAAAAATCATGTGGACTTCAGAAATTGAAAATCAACGATGTTCTCTCAGTGGTGCCATATGACGTAGGTACACCTCCATGAAACTGAAAGTTCAAAGAAATTAAAACAATCATAATACGGATAAGTCTCGTCAATTAGCGTCAACTAAGTTGTTTGGATTTCCGCGAGTCTCATATTTTTTTTTTTTTTTTGGCTTTTACGACTTGTTTGGGATGTGTATGTGTGTTTGTATGTGAGATAGAACGATCAGTCGATTGTGAACCGAAATGATTATTATTTACGAGTATTTATTGATTATCAAACAGATCGACGAATCACATAAAATTGAAATGCGACAGTAACAGCTGCATTTTAAATTTAGCAGTTATAATTCAACGATTAACAGCGGACTTCAAAAATACCAATCTATTTATAAAACAGACTCAACTAGACTGTCAACGAGAGAGAGAGAGAGAGAGAGAGATATGGAGAGAGAGAGAAAGAGGGAGAAAAGGGTAATCAAACAATTAAGCCGTTAAATCGAGCACACAATCGACTAATCAGTTCCAACAATGTCTACATGTTCTCTTTACTTTGTCAATAGAACCATAATCATCCGGTTCGTCAACCCTGATCTATACACAGACAGAGATAGATAGATAGAGACAGAGAGTTACGGACGCAACGCAACACACAATCGCATTCGACCGAAAAAGCAAGAGAGCATATAATTTGCTTTTTATTCTCTACCAATTTGGCTGGGCTAGTCATGTTCTGAAACAGAAACAAAAAAACGTGACGCATTGATAAGGTGCTTGATACTCTCTCACAAAGCAAAAAAATCATTCTTTTTTTTTCAAAAAGTTTCATTACGAATTCTCGATTTACTCTCTTTTTCTCTAGTAAACAATTGTACCTGTCGTACCTAACTTATTAGGTATAACGTATCTTGTATAATTGCAAGGAATTATACAGGATGCAATATTGGATACGTAAGGTAGGACAAGAGGCTAACTGGTTACAAAGAGATTAAAAAGAAATAAATGGTTTTTCAAAACACGTGAGACTCTACATTGAAAAGGTTCTGATCATTCGGATAATTGGTCTAACCGTGTGTCAATTGGTGGTTGTTCGCGCACACAAACTATCCGACAGAGAGACTTGTGAGGCGACGAAGAGTTAGATCTGTAAGCACAAAGCAAAGGAGAATACTCTCAGTGCAATTGTTTCTTTTGCGTCGGTTCCTGTGAAAAAGTTTGCCTCATTCCAACCTAACCACACAGCTAAAAAAATGTACCTATGTACAATAATATCTCTTGCAGCAATGGCGATTTCCAGATGGCACAAACAACTTACCTGATTTTACAATAAAGTGCATGAGCGTGCTGACAGAGATTTACATATATCGCCATTGCCTCGTCTAAATACAAGCCTCAAGCCTCTAGATTTGCAGTAATGATATTTGATCAATTCGTATGAGTGTATATGATTATGCGACACGGTAGAACTTAATAAAAAATTGTAGTCTGGTATTATCAGGACTGGCAAAAAACGCGAAATACGATGAAAAAAAATTCTCTTAGAGGGAGACTCGTACTTAGCAAGAAAGCACAATTATTTTGAAAACTAGCCTAAAATGCTGACCTAGCTATTCAATAATTTCTTTGTTTTTTTGGTTTTTCATGAGAAAATTATAGTACTCGAATAATTTTGTTGCCATGAGTCAGTGGGAGAGCTTTCGGATAAACTCAGATTTGTTCTCTTTCGTTCTTTGGTGCGCGTGTCTCATGATCACAGCTGAGTCGAAGGCCACAGATTCTGTACTGTCTCCCCGCTGTAACATCTCAGAACAAAAGGACAACGATACATTAGTTGATTTTTCACTTTACTCAGTACCCGACGCGCGCCTAACAATCGACCTATCCGCGTGATTTTTAAGTTCTATGTTTTTTCTGGTTATTTTTACAATTCAACATTAAAAAACGATGAGGAGCCAAGTGGCCCAAGTGCGATTATGTACAACTGAAGCAACATATACATATATATTTCCTGCTTTTTCCTCTCAAATCGCAATCAAATTAGGGATGATGTTTCTGCGATATTATTGCGATTTTTAAGAAAAACCGAAGTCCATTTTGTAATATTTTTTTAACATGGGTAATCTGTATATCTGGCTTGCTTTAGCAATGTACCTTCAAGTTTCAACTTTTTCCCTGGCGGCTCCATGCTGTTCTGCTGCATAACCGCTGCTGGCTGTAAAAAACAAAATATAAAATTTGTTAATTCATCTTTCAATAAGAACTGCTTTTATTGAAACTAATTTTTTTTAATTAAGAAATAAAATGTAGATTAAGTTTTATTTTCTATGGTCTATTTATTGCAATTATCACCATCGATATTCAATGCATTAATTTCATGCGAGTCAAATAAACGTTAATTATCCAGTAGAATAATTATCATCAATCCTATGGTAATAATCAAGAATGAAAAAAAAATTTCACGAACTATAACTTGGCATTTGTTGAACTCCAATATGTTAAAATGTTTGTATTAATTAACATATACAACCAACAACAAAAAACGCTTCTAATTTCATAATATCATGAAATATCTACGAGGTAATCAAACCGCTTCATTGGCACGAATAACACTTTTCTTTAAAACCGGAGCAATCAATACATCGCGACAGCCTTTAAATCGATAGTAAACAAATGATTTAAATCCATTCATAATTATTATGAAAAATTACCTTCGGTCAAAAGAAAAAAAATAAAAGTGGCACACACTCAGTTAAATGACAACGTCTTATCAAAACGTAAACATCGTCGCGTCGCCTTCCAGAAAACTCTGAAAAACGTAACGGCGTACATGAGGGGGAGAGAGAGAGAGAGAGAGAGAGAGAGAGAGAGAGAGAGAGAGAGAAAGAGGCCCGCCATGATGGTTTGGCTTTATTCGTGGTGCGAACATTTTCGGCGGAATAATAAAAACTTGAGCTTTAAAACTTCACTTACCATAGACATAATTCCGTTCATGACTGCAGTTGTTCTCCTTAGCGAAAGTAGGCGAGAACGAGAATGAAATGCGCAAATGTGTAAAAGAGGCGGTAACGCGAGAATAGCAAGGGCGACGCACTAACTGCACTCACTCGAATCCGCTGAGCGACTGACTAGCCGTAGGGGATTTGATTCGCGTCGTTTGGCGGATGTTTGTATGGACTTCCGGTAATGACGGTCACGAAAAACCAATTAACTTTTAATTGCTCAAGTAATTTCAATGATTTTACAATTTTATTTATATTTATTTCATTGTTATAATATTGATTTGAATAATTGTAATCGAATAGTGAGATCTCAGTTGTTTATGAACATGAAAAAACGAAAAATAATTTTAGTAACTAAGGGGTTATGTGACGGTCAGTGGTAGTCACTGTTATGATTCACGTATTATTCATTGACAACAACGCGAGAGACTAGAGAGCATGTGTTTTGCTTTTGCAGGTTAGATTTTACTACTGACAAGCGGCAGCCGATTATCTGTATTTTTTTTATAAATCATCATGGAATGCAGTGGATTTGAAATTAGAATTTTAAATGAAGAAAAGGTAATTGTTTATTTTGTACTAGCTATACTTTTAGATGTCAATTAAAGTTTCCATCAACACAATGCAAAAGGAACAGTTTTAAAAATATTTATTTTGAATAGAGAGCTTTCAAGGGATATATCATTTGGATGATTTTTACAATTGTAGGGTAAAGGATTATTTGCTGTCAATTCCTACAAAGAAGGAGATGTGATTTTAGAAGAGAAGCCTTTGGTGTGCTGCCAGTTTGCATGGAATGCAGACTACAAGTACTTGGCTTGCGATTACTGCCTTAAACCATTAGAGACAGCAGAAGAAAATGCACGTCGACTGGCCAACAAACCAGATCTCATCTTACCTTTTCCTGAATGCTGCGAAACCAAGAAAGATTTCATCACTGAATGCGAGAGCTGTGGAACCAAATACTGTAGTAGCGAGTGTCTCAATGAGGCTTGGCAAAGGTATAAAGATTTAAAAATTTAAGTTAGTTCAATGTCTAACTAACATTTTTACACAAATTTCAGGTATCACCAAAGGTTGTGCTTGCAAACAAGGCAAAGCACTGAGAACCATCCTATTGTTCAGTTGAAAGAGACATGGAAACAGATGCATTACCCACCTGAAACAGCAACTGTAATGTTGCTCGCTCGAATGGTTGCAATGGTCAATCAAGCAACAGATAAAGCTGCCATACTTTCTACTTTTTCGCAATTCTGCCATAGGACTGTCAATGAGGTTCAAGAAATAGCTCATAATCTTTTGGGAGAAAAGTTTGTTGGGCAGATTGACGTTTTGAGGCAAATGATGCAGAAAACTTTGAATACTGAACTTGTACCAGAGGTAAATTACAATAATGTAATTCTTATTGTAGTAGATTTAATAAAAAATTGATGTTTTGGTTTTTTAGTGGTTTACTCCAGATGGTTTTAGAAGTCTGTTAGCTCTAGTTGGTACAAATGGCCAAGGTATAGGGACCAGTGCTTTTAGCAGATGGGTTAAAAATGTATCTGCTCTAGATTTACCAAATGACCAAAGGATCCAAGTTGACAAGTTGATTGATAGAATATATGACGAAATGGATGAAGGTATGCCTTGCTTAAACTACTCTAAATGCAATAACGTCTAATAATAATTGATTATTTTCAGTGGTGGGCACGTTTTTGAATAACGAAGGCTCAGGACTGTACAGCTTGCAGTCGTGCATCAATCACAGCTGCAACCCCAATGCCAGCGTGGAGTTTCCTCATTCAAACAGCACTTTGGTCATCCGCGCACTCCGCGACATCCGACCCGACGAGGAGATCTGCACAGCTTACCTGGACGAGTGTCACTTGGAACGCAGTCGGCATTCACGTCAGAAAGCTCTGAGCTCGTTGTACTTGTTCGTGTGCAAGTGCGATAAGTGTCAGCAACAGGCGGGCGATCCTGACGTTACTAGCGACGAGGACTTCGATGACGAAGACGATGACTAAACAGTTTTCGTCTGCTTGTGTTCTTATGCTTGTACGTACACACATAGATAACGCTACGTATTATCAAAATAAGAATTTATATCTGGAAGGTTTTCCTTTTTTTTTTATATTTTGTTAAGACGCTGTAAATATTTTATTTTTGTAATCTCTTGCTACACACGAGATCGACACAGAACAGATTCAGTTATTTGAATGTTAAAGAGCAGATTTTGATTATGATATTGAATAATCGTCGGATATCAAAATACATTTTCTACACTTTTTATGATAATGCGATAAGTCATTGATATTATTGTCAATGCTGATAACTTTCGAAAATGTTTTGGCTGATAACAGAAATAATAGAATTATTAATATTGTTTACCGGCAAACTTAGCGTACTAAATCGTTATGCATTTTATTTCATGGCAAATCTAGTGATAGGCTGTATTAATGAAGAGAGTGATCACTAAATTTGCATTGTCGCCATTTTTCTACTACCGATAAATGTCATTACTCAATGTTACTATAACCAAGCATTTTATTGTAATAAGCTCGACTGAAAGTATATTTGGGAGTTTGGTTTGGATAGATGGAGTGAACTTGTGAATAATCAAAGCGCGACAATGCTTATACAATACGCGTTGACTTTTTATAAAATGTTGTTTGATACGAAAGGTAATAAAAAAAGTGATATAATATCTTGTACAATGTTGCACCACTTTATTTTTTATTAATCACAAATTTTCCACTTACTGATCTTCCGATTATTTACAAAGCTAGAAAGTTTCATTGCTAAACATAAAAATTGATAAACATTTATTAAATAACGAACGCGCGTAGCTTACAATGATAATCAGTCAATATTTGCAGTATATTCAACAGTTATTTCAACTTTGCATTGTCTAAACTCGAGTTAACAAATATTAAATATTCTTAAATTATTTTAAGTTTTTACTTCAAATCCAAATTAAAGAAACAGTTCCACTGCGTCAATGATTCAAGAAATAAATACTTTTATCTATTATTATTATAACAATTCAATTACTAATTCTTGTTGCAATTTTATAAATTAAGTATCTACTGAATCTTGAGAACTACTCTACTATTGAGAATCATGTGAAAATTTTGTTCACAAGATTATTTTCAAAATCTATGATGAATGAAATAGACAATAGAATTGCTAGAAAAGTAACTATTAGATCAACTAAATTTTTTTATCGATTATAACTATAACAATTCAATTATCAACTCTTATTACACTTTTATAAATTAAATATCTACTGAATCTTGAGAACTATTCTACTATTAAGAGTCATGTGAAAATGTTCTCAAGATTACTTTCAAAATCTGTGGTGAGTGAAATAGATAATAGAATTGCTAGAAAAGAAACTATTAAATTAACTAAAAATAAACTGAAATCCACGTCAAAATTATTAGTCCTTGAGTTCCAAATCGTTCCTTCCTACATTCAGAACATTGGCTGCATAAAAAGGGAGTGGTGTTGTGAGAATTCCTCTGGTTACAAGAGTTTTCAGAAAATTTGGAACATTTGTACTTCGAAATTCAATCCTAAAAAACGCATGACATTATAGATATACAAAATAGTCGTCGATTCAAATATTCAAATGAAATGAGTTACTCACTGTGTAGAAATCGAAGCATTAGGCAATTTTCGTAAAGCAGTTTGATGTTTCCATTTCTGGTTCGAACATTTGACTTTCAAAGTTTCAAATACTGGTGGATTCTCTCCAAAACACTTCTCAGCATATTGCTCTCGATTCTTGTTCTGGGTAAAATCTAAACCAATAGGACTGAAAAATTTCATTTATTATAATAATTACCAATTTAGTATTACAACTATATATCTTCATATATTACTTACGTTTTCACTGGAGGAGCTTGTTTGTATGGTAAAGGATCTTTTACAATTTCACCTTTCAGTGCTGCATTCTTTTTGTTCAACAACATCTGTACCAACGAAGGAACATCTTTACCTATCAGTTTCAATCTTTTACAACTGGTGTAACCTAAGCCATCAGTCACTGCTGCCAAAATGTTTTTCATACATTTCTCTCTTGAACAGAAGAGAAAATTTTCATGCCTAGCTAATGCAAAATAAGTTGATATGATTGTCTTTCTCTGCTTCTTTCTGGGTTTTTCTTTGATAGATAAAAAAATCAAGTTGTTAGTCTTCACAGCTTTCACTTCCATTTCCATTTGGTATACATCAAAGCTTTCCTTAATATTACTCTCTATTTCCCTAGTTTTGAAATTGCTTGGTTCTTCTCTGCCTCTCAATTCATAGGCATACCAGTTCCTTTTCTTGTAATGCCTACTCACCTCTGGGAAAAAAAATCAATTTATTGCTGTATTATTCTTTTTATGACAAAATTAGTGCTGTTCATGACTTACCAACTACTTCCAAAGTCTCCAAATGGCTTTTTATGAGAGCGTCAGGCAAATCTGCTTTCTAGAAAATAAAAGTGTATGACAAAAATAAGAATATATTGCAAAAATATGATTTAAGATTTATCAATCGTAAGTACATACAGTGATTTCATCTTGAATAATTGGAATAGCATGAGAGGTAGTGAGACTTTCATGATTCTTCACAAGTCTTGATTTGATTCTGTCCCAAGACAATTGAGAGAAAATTGGAAGCACACATTCTTGTAGTTCCTCGAAGCGAAACTTTTTTATTGCTGTATTTAACTGCTGCTTGACGTTCGGTGATGCTATAAATTATTACAATGTTGTTAAAACTAGCATGAGTGACAGTATAATTTGTTTAAAAATCAGCTGTTCTAATTAGTTAGTTTACGAAAATTTGATAATGTTACTACTTTGCAGACAATGAAATTGAATACAATTATCTTTTATTTATGAAAACGTTGATAATATCGAGTATAAAAAACGTTTTCATTCAAGTATTTACGTTGAAAAATATCAGTCGACCCTAACCTCAACTATTATTTTTCCGGCTGCTTTGAAAAATTTCTTTACATACTTATATAATCACTACGACTTACCTCTCGACATTGTGTTGATAAAAAATCTAGAAATCTCAACTTGAAATGAACCACAAAAATAATTAATCAAATACACAAACTTTTATTATTTTTTCCACAATAAATAAAGAGATTTTCATATCTGAAAGTGAAGCGGCTTGCGGCTTTACTTTCCCGCCAAAAACGCCCAAAACCGCATGAGTTCTGTTTTATCGATCGAATTCGCGCGAAAATTTTCAAATGACCGGCGCATTACAGAATTATTTCTTTAATTTAATCAAAACAAAATAATAATCTCGTTTCTTTGTAAGTTAACGAAAAAAAAAGATCAAAAGTCACGACGAATAACGAAAATTGAAATTCCACGGAAATATCAATTTACCATTAAATATTATTATAAATAACACGGAAGTTAATGACGTAAATCAACTCGAAAGTATTAGAAAATTATCTGTTTGTTATTTGATTTCCCATGTCGTTGACAAACGCATAATTGCTTATCAAAATTCGAATTCGCCCTTATTGTACAAAACAATTGCGAAGCATAAAAACATCCGAAAATAGTTGCGAACAGTGACGTCAAACAATATAATATGTTTTGTCGTCTATCAAATAAATAATGGTCCGTAACACATGCCTGATCGTCAACATGTTCATCTACTCTGCAATCGTCATTGAACTGTTCGTCATCATCGATGGTAAAGTATATCATATTCGATGGTAAAGTATATCATATTCATGAATATGATATACTTTACCATCGATGATGACGAACAGTTCAATGACGATGATGTAATCCTCCGAAATTAATACATATAGGCTCCGTAGGATTAAATTTGAGAATATCTGGAGGTACGGCCGATTCTATCTCGAACTATCCTCATTTTCTATCAATTTTGCTTCGAAACCGTCATAATTGCAATCGAGTAATGAATCTCCACTAAAAAAAAAAAGTTCTTAAATTTGCTGCACTCTTAAATCAATTGTACTTAAATTAAGAACATTTTTCTAATTTTAAGAAGAAACAATACTTGATTTAAGAAACACGTTTCTTATTTTAAGAAAAATTTTCTTAATTTAAGTGCGGTTGATTTAAGAGTGCAGCAAATTTAAGAACTTTTTTTTGTAGTGTTTCGAGGATCGATTTAATTGGATTTTTTTTTTATTTTGATGAAATGACTGGTATCGCGCCGTGAGATCGCTCGCATTTTCGCTATTATTGATTGTTAAGAATGTGAAAACAATTGAAATATAAATGAGTATTGTTAATCAGGTAAATATTTTACACACGTTATAGTTCATTACGTATAGTTTCACCCTTTGAAAAGCACTCCTCAAAAAAAAAAAATCCGATATAAAAATTAAAATCTATTCGAACTACGTCGTGGAAAATTTTTCTTTTATAATCGGAAAATTAAGTATAATGTGACAAATGGAATAATAGATATTTGCTTGTTATCTTACTTGGATGCGTCTAATATAATGGATGCTCATTACTTACGGACATTCGACTTCATCGTACTGTACAATTGCGTATGCGAATATTTTAGCGATATATTCACAATATTTGCTAAGAACAAAAAATGCCAAGTAACGTGAAACTAAAGTGTATTGTTCACTTCAACTACTCTTTCGTCGAATCATGCTCATTCTCTTAATAATAGCTGTTACGTTATTCGTCGCCAGCGATGGTAAAATAAATAGTAAGTTTTTTTTGCGTATTTTCGTGACTGTCAGTAGTATTTAATTTTAAAAATCGATGTTTATAGGCTCGAAAAATCTGAAAATGAGAATAGCCGGTAATCAAATCGCATCCACTTCGGACCATCCTTACATGGTATCCATTCAGACTCAATCCCGGATTAATATTTGCGTTGGGTCGATAATCGCCAAAGACATTGTCCTCACTTCGGCGTACTGTGTGTTAGATGATTTTTACCAGTTGAATCTCGACTTGATTATCGTCAAAACGAGCGCCAATGTACATCGCATCAAATCGGCGCTCGTCCACCAAAGATTCGAGATAATACCCGAACGAACCATCG
>JAWWMK010000001.1:2417175-2433241 GCA_035047105.1 Galeopsomyia nigrocyanea | reverse complement strand
CACACACACACACACACACACACACACACACACACACACACACACACACACACACACACACACACACACACACGCACTCGCATCAAGTTTTATCGTCCAAACCCCAGTCGCGGTGATTTATTCGCCGCCGATACGCCTCGATGGCTTTATTTACGGCGCGAAACAATTATTTTATTGTTTGACGGATTTTACCACCTTTTACCGTTCCTTCGCTCCCTCTCTCTCACTCTCTTCGTCAAAGTTGCCACACAAACACGCTGTAAAATTCAATGATCGCTTTCATGCAAACTTTTCTTCGCGAATGAAAAAAAAAAAGAGTTGAACTCTTAATCGATCGACGCGCACTCACGACAGAGTCGACTCTCGCACTAAAGTAATATAACAGACTAGTTTCGTATCGGGTATAAACAGTAAGGCAACGGCGACATAATGCATTATTCTATACCGAGTTAATTGGTATTCTATCAACGGCGCTGAGAGAGAAAGAGAGAGAGAGAGAGAGAGAAAAAAAAAAGATTTCAACCTACTTCGAAAGTAGTACGCCTCGTAGCGACGATATGGTTTATGAGATGTGTATGTATAAAATCGAGTATAAAATACTATCGTTTCGCGGCATAAGAGCGCTGAAGTAAAAAAAAATTTGCAACGAAATAAATTATAACCCAACCAGCTTCGTTAGAATATTATTCCGACGAGTGGTAAGTGATCATTTGTTTTATGAGCATCCGACGACGACGACGACGCACATACCGATAGAATGTTTCATATCCTCTAGTATGCAACTCTTGTTTTTTTGTTGTTGCTATAATGTATAGTTTGTAAGCGAAACTACGTAGCAAAAAAATATTTTCAAGAAATATAATTGTAATTTAAGGTTTTTATTAATTTTAATAAAATAATTATTTTTAAGAAAAATTTTTTTTACTCTGTATCGGCCACAACTATTTATGCAATAAATCCTAAATTCATTGAGATTTATAAAAAAAAGTCTCGAAAATCTTACATCACTCTTTGCTGTCCCTAATCGCAAGGCCACCTTAAAAAAAAATTCAAGGATCAAGCAACAACTCGCGCATATATATATTTTTTTTTGTTGCGTAAACGCAGTGGGGAAACCGGCACACATATCGTCAAAGAGGCGATCGGTCATCGCATGCGCGATAAATAAAACGAGAAGCCGAGAGGAAGAGAGAAAGTCGTCAAAGGTGTATATATACTCGGCTCTCACGGCGGGAGGCTTCCGTGATTGATAGGCCCAAAAAAGCAACTAATAAAACACTTTTCTGCGATGCAAGCATCGGAAACTAGGTTAACCGTTCGATAGTATATATCGATTCCAATCAACCTGTTACAAATGAATCGCAAGATTAAACCATCCTATTTTTTTCTTTTCTTTTCGTTATCGATCGTCTACTCAAAACACTATACGACATTTCAATAAACACACACACACACACACACACACACACACACACGTACACTGGACATTCGATCCCTCAGCAGCAACTAAACAAATCGGTGAAAAGCGCTGCTTTGGAAAAACAATCGTCACTTGAGAAAGCGCATGACTTTCGGTACTTTATAACCGGCTTTCTTTACGTCCTCCACTCGTATACTAGAGATATATATCCTCCTCCCGATCCGACGGGTATAGCGCAACTTTGTGCTTGTCTATACGCGCGCTGAATAATACCTTGATAACTGGATCGTCACTCTTTGGAATTTTCGAAGTTTAAAACGATTACGTAGCTTTAGTTAGTTGAGGGTGGAACATTATAATTTATATATATATACCTAATCGGTTGAATAACAGTGAAATCATTTTTTTGAGATGATATGCATTTCTTTTTTTCTTCTTCTTATTGAAATATCTCACTTCCGCGGTAATACGTTTACGCGATAATGATATTTCTAATTAACGCGTCTCGAACGAATCAATATAATTTTATTGCGAGTATATATATATAGGATGTCAAAATCTCGAGCGACGTGCGCGCGTGTCCTAATCGACTTCCTCTTAATTGAATAACTCGAGCGAACTGCCGCGCGTTTTATCGCGTAATTAGCGCTGATGAAGTTAAATAAATCATTCGGTGGTAGTGGGGATGAGGGGGTATTTATATATATATACACACACACACACACACACCGATAATTGAATTCATATTTATTGGCGTGGTTTAATATGCTTTCTCCATTAGGGTCACTGAATGATGTCAGCGTACTGTATATTATGCGATTGGAATTCCTAGTGCTCGCGGTTGCAGCTTATACATACGGGTTTTCTAATCGCTTATTAATTTATTCGCTAACTCGATCGACGATCGTGCCGCATGAATTATTTGTTTCTCTTTTCTTTATCGATTTCTAACGCTCGATGAAATGAAGCTTTCAATTCGCGTGTTAAAGATTCTTATATATTCATTCGAATTTCACTTACCTGTATTTATACTTGTGATACTAAGTCCATCATAATCATGTCCAAACAATTTGTAAACAAACAATTACATCGAAGTGCAAAATGTATAGTTTTGAGGCGGCGCGGAAGAGGAGAAAATGGCAAAACTCCCGCGCGTGTGTCCATCAACCTCGACTATTATTATAGTGTTATCTCGCTCCAAACAAACGGCGCTCATTTGCATGCGTCACACTCTCGGCGCTTATATATACGTGTTGCACTATTGCTCGCGGCCGTCGCGGCTGCACTGTTTGAGGAGGAAAGTCGGGTCATTGATATAACGGTCATTGATGTGTCATGAAAGTGAGGCGCTCTGCATGTGATTGTCATATTTGAATTCCTTTCGTACAATTTTTTTTATAAATAAATGATTATTTTATACTTTGTTTCGATTCTGATTGTATTTGTTGCAGATTTAACGAAGGATGATTTTAAGTTAAATCAATTGTTAACAGAAATGAAAAAACGCTTTGAGTATCATAAAATTGCATAAAAAATGTTTTTGGTCATTTAAATGAGTCTTTGATTTTAAATAGCATTCCAAAATAAAATCAGTCAATGAAATATTTCGTAAACGGTACAGCAATGACTGCAAATAGTGCAATTATATTATTTTAAAATATGACATTTTTTATGGATTCAAACTGAACAATTGCTTACTTTAGAATTTCAAATTAAATTATTTGCCTTTTGATAATTTTTCTTCATTCGCTTTATGTTATTTATAATTAATATAAATAAATAATAATATAATATTAGAAATATTTTATGGTACAAATTACTTGCACATTTACAAAAATAATTGATACATAAGCATTAAGTTTTTTTTTCTAAAAAGGAACTCATTTACTTACCAACAACGCATTATGTAACAAATACGCCATAACAAGAATTACTTTAGAAGGATTAGGGTAGATTAAGGTGTGGTGCTGAAGATCAAGAGTGCATATAGTGTATGATGGCCTACAAACATTGATTGAAGATGAACCACGCGGTCCCATGGTGTAATGGTTAGCACTCTGGACTTTGAATCCAGCGATCCGAGTTCAAATCTCGGTGGGACCTTAATTTTTTTTAATTTTTATAAAAACTATTTTTTTCCATTTTTATTTGTTTATCAATGTGGCAATATATATAAAATTGAATTGGTTTCAATATTTGCAATGAAATCGTTGCAATAAAATAATTAAAAGGTGGATGAAACACGCCCAATTGCTATCTATATATCTATAGATATAAGTTTCATTGTGTCGGTATTTCAGGATTCTACCCGCGTTGGCACCACTAATCTCTGGTTGTATCATATACTCTGTTAGAAATCAATATTCACTATATAATTTTTTTTCAAATTAACGACCAACACTTTATCGAGCATTTTGACTAAAAGTACTTTGCTTGTTTATTATTCGTTAATTTTCTTCCAACAAAGTACCGATGTTTAATAAATCTAACGTAACAATTTATATTTTATTACCTGAAATATTACTGTAAGCACGCTATCGATAATTAATTGTGTTGTAAGCTGTTGGATATAAAGTAATAATTAATGCTAAGAGGCATTGAATAAAAAATAAGTAAAAAAATTTATGAAAAGCCGGAGTTACTAATACGACAAATCATCTATTAATTGTCGTCTTAAAACAAGCGACTTACTCGCCGTTAACGTCACAGCCAACTTGCAGTTTAAATCAGATAGACAAATTATACAAGAGATTCGAGTGAACACCGGTAGCAAGACTGGTTTTAGCGTCTATGAGTGGAAAAAGTAACGGATACAAAATGATCATGTATACGTGCTTGCTTGTACACTTGTTTTTCATTCACCTCTACTAGACTTTTTCTTTCAAAAGTTATTATTTTAATTTGCATTCGTTGGTTATTACTTTTGCTGAATGAAACTTTAAAATTGTTGTGATTTTTAAAGGTGTAACATTGCAAAAAGATATTTGAAAAGATTACGAAAAAAATATTCTTGCATTGATGACACGCCTATCTATATAGATATACTATTAATCGTACCGATAAGATAGAGTTCTACAGATTCTTTGTGAACGGAAAAATCAATATTCTGCAAGTTGCAAATAAGTCAATTGAAGAAATTGCCATTATTTATATGTATGATAAAGTAAATAACCAGGAATCTATCAATATAGGAATCTGTTTTCACTTATATTCAAAAGTCGCATGTATTAAAAAAATTTTACTGGATAAATAAATGGATTTTTAGTAAGTATAATATTGTATAAAAATCTGATGATATTTCTCCTGTATGATCAAGCATCTCAAGAATCATTTACTGATTTAGTAACAAAAATAGCATGGTTCACGTGGCTGACCATTCTCCCCTCCTAATATTCTTAAAAATATTTTATTTGGATCTATCCCCTTTTTTTGCTCTACAAATCATTATATTTTTCATAAAAACATTAGTTTCGATCATCTGTTATATACATGCGATCAATTCTATACTTATAATTTTCTTATGAAAAATACAAAAATTAAACCCGTAATATTGATTTATTACATGAACATTACGTCTGTAATCGTATAAATATTTTTTAATAGGTCTTAAAATATCCTTGAAAATAGACCACCTTGATTCTGGAATTCGGAAAATAGGGGTTGAAATCTCGAAGGTCCCATGGTGTAATGGTTAGCACTCTGGACTCTGAATCCAGCGATCCGAGTTCAAATCTCGGTGGGACCTGATTTTTTTTTTGCTATTGATTAATTTTTTTTGTTTTCACAAATTTATATACAAAATTAATTAATTTTTGCAATTATCAACGTTGATAATAAGAAATTACAAGATCTCCGATGAATAATTTAATACAAAAAATAAATAAAAATATTAAAATGAATACGTATAATCAGTGACTCAGATAATCCCAGCTGACCGCCAGCTTCATTAAGCCGAGAGTTATACCACCGAACAACACGAGATAAATTAGACAATCACGACGAACTCTTAAAAGAAAATCCGACACATCTATAAAATACGAATCCCAAATAAACATCAAAACCAAAAACTACAACAATCTCACATCTCTTCCTCGAAAAAAAAAATAACAACAACAAAAGCCTTCTCCGTAAATAAAGACAAAAATCGATTTTTATCGACGTCCGCCCATCGTGCCACGCGGCGATATGACCCCGCGAAAATTGTAATCTCGCGCGCGCATCGCGCTAATTTATGAGATGCCGCACCCGCCTCTCGCGAGCGAGGCCTTTCACTATATGTGTGTGTATAATACCATCTGTGCGGGTGTCCGCGCTCTTGCTGCTGCTCTCGATCAGCCCGTCGTCCTTTCTCTGCTATTGCTCTGCCTCATGCGTCGCGTCGCCGTATAGTGTGCAGCAGTGGAGAAAGTATTTACGACCTGCGATCAATCGGCCTTTTTCGCAGGGTGAGAGAGAGACGATCATGTTCCGAGATTATTGTTGGCGGGGAAAATTATAATTTTTCGAAAAGTATATGTATCTTTGTCGTGCGACAGTTGACAAAAAAAAAATGTTCAAGAATTGTTTGGAATTCAAAAAAAAAATGCAGAAGAAAGTATCCCAGAAATCCTGTTGATTTCTACAGTAAATGTAAAAAAAAAAATCGCTCTCGCATCGGTGATCTAATTTCGAAAAGTAGCGGTATATCGGTCAGGCATCGAGTAGACCGCTAATGCAGTAATTCCATCAAACGTTAAAACAATGGAATAACAGGCCGCGGAGAGGGCATCGAAATGCTTTTTGCACTATAGACTCTCGCGATTATCTCTGTAGTTTTGCTTATCTCCACCAAGCGAGTTGGGCAAACACTGTAAAATCGATTACATACCGATAGGCTTAAGTGTATTTTATTGTCGTGAAAAAATTGATAGATTCTCTCTTTTTTTCTCTTATTCTATTTCGTCAAAAAAAAGTTTATTCGCTGTAACAGCGTATTTTCACTAAGCCCGTATTTGGCGCAAACGAGAATGGAAAAGCAAAATTGGCGAAAGCCCATCAAATCATTCAAACATTTATTCAATTAACAAAACACATAAAAGTACAGGCGACTCGACTCGCAATCATCGGCGTAAAGGATAAAATCTATAAGGCAAGCATGGATATTTTCCTATTTTCCCCGAAGGAAATTGGGCGACTTTCTCGCGAAGCGCCGATGAAAGTTATATACATGCGTACATATAAGTTTGCGTCAATTAACCTTTTCCAAACCTTAGGAGAAAAAAAAATGTTACAGGACCCTCCTACTTCTAAGTGGCTTGTAATTTATTAAACGCCGCGTGCGCGTTTTCGATGATATGTCTTTTGACGGTTATTTATTTGTAAATCGTGCGTTGGACGAAACTTTCTTGTATGCGTGGTTTTATCGGCCAATTATCGGGCGTTTTGAATGCGCACTTCTCTCTCTCTCTCTCTCGCACCGTGTGAGATTAAATTTATTTGATAAAAGCAATAATCAAGTTTTGAATTTAGTATGGGCTGATATTATGCTTTCAATGTGGCCTGTTAAGACTTCGCTGAAACTTATAGTGAGAGAATGATAGCGATTTTACAGACGAAAAAGAAACAATAAAAAATAAATCATTAAAAAAACGTAAACGTTATATTACGAAAAAAATTGTTCTTTTTTTTTGCATTTTTAATCGTCAATGTTCTTGATTTAAGTAACAAGAAAATTTCTCACTTAAAGTAATAATATTCCTTAAAATGCGGGTAATAAATATTAATGTTTAGAAAATCAGTTTCTCAGTTTCAATATTACTTCTATAAAATAAAACTTTTTCTTCATTTGCCGAAGGAAATTACTTAAGTTAAATAAGAAAAAAAACAACTTTTTCAGATTAATAAAAATCTTCAGTTTCTCATGTTTTTTAAGTAATTTTTTATTAGCGTAAACCGTTGCGTCATCAAACGAAAAAATTTGCCTATATGTACACGTAGAATCCGTTACAATCCATAAATTCAGCCAAGTAAGAGAACACAGATGGCAATCGAGGCGCAACTATTCGGTAATCGTTACGAGGGTATAACTCTCTTTGGCCGCAACATTGTAAAAGCAAACGACGCACTAATTGAATCAGCAACGCGAAATTTATAATGCCACGCTTGTGTTTCTTTCTTCTTTTTCTTTTTTTTTTAAATTTCTTCTCGATCTCACGTCGCTGATAACTACACACACACACACATACGATTCTCCATTTTCCGTTACCGAACTTTCGCAAAGTTTAATTCATTGCGTGTGTAATGTGTGTATGTACGTGCGCGACGACGAATGAAGACATTTTCGCGCGTAATCGATCGGCGCACGCGGTGCATTGCATAATATTTCTCTATCCGATTGGCTTGTTGTTCTCTTGTACTTGTTGCAGCTCGGTATTTTTTTTTTCGATTGATTTGTTGCAGTTTGCTTGTAGGATTTGGTTTATTTTATTTTTACTTTACTTTCTTTGAATTTTCTCATTGATTCTAACTCGGCGAAAAATTAATTACGCGGTATAATGGCAAACTTCGATTATCCAATTTTTTTTTCTCCTCGCTCGTTGATTTCACACACTAGATTGATACAAATTACCATGCAAGATTACTCACTTAGTGCATGTACTTTCACCAAAACAAATACACATTACCCGTAAAAGCGCCCGCTTATCAAATCAAAAAATTCACACACATACATACACGCGCGCATTGACTTTCAAACCAATAATAATCATTTCCATCTGAATTTCAAAAGAGAGGTAGAGATCGTACGTGAAAATTAATCGCAGTTTCTTTTTTTTTTTATTTAAGCGAAATTCCTCGCATACACTTGCGGGCTTTTCAGTTGGCGTTATAACGGTACATACAAGGCTTACGTAAGGCTGTTTGAGAGTCGATTACTCATCCACCATTCGCGCGTGCATTGTCGCCTCGCATATTGCACCTTCAAAAGACTCGGAAGCAACATCGTGTGCACGTATATATACGCGAAAGTTCTTTTTTAACTCCTCGGCGCCGCTTCGTATATGGAATGCAGCGTTGTATTTTACTCGTTTTCATATACGCGCGAGTGGCTAAAGCTCTTATTGAGAGTGTCATTATTGATGATTATGCGACAGATATTTTTGTGTTCGCTGTCGCTTGCGATTGGCTTCGTAAAGCGTTTGTGCAGCCACTTTAAAGTTTGCGCGTGTGCGCTTATATCGAATGAATACGTTTCTCAGTTAAAAGGTTTACGTTTATGCTTGTAAAAGTTTTGATTTTTATCTTGTCCAATTTCAGTTTTATTTTCATTTGGTGAAGTAACCGTGGCTAATTTTTATGACAATAAAAAATATGCAAGAAAAATTTCTTACTTTGTGTTGCATTTATTCCATCGTTAATATTTTTAATTTAATAAATAAAAAAAAACAAAAAAATTCTTATTTTGAGTGGAAATATTATTTAAAATTAGTAACAACTATATTTTTTTATTAATTTCTTATTACATTAAATTAAAAAGTTCTTAAAATTATAAAATGCTTCCTTCTATTTTATAAAGATTCGAATAAAAAATCTTAAAATCGAAATTATTTTTTATTACGAATTTTTTTTTAAATTTGTTACATGATTAAAAATTGCAACAAAAATTCTTTTCTCCCGATCATCCTACCAATTTATCAGACAACCAAAACACGAACGTTCGAAAAATCCTCATCCCGCCACAAAAAAAAAAGACTCGCTCATCGATGGACGTTCGCACCTGCCAGAAGGCAACAATCTCGCCAGCGAAGCATGGCGAAAAAAAAAGAGTCGCGCGCGAGAGAGGAGGATGCATATGTATATATCGATTATATAAAATCTCAGCGTGGTGCCCGTCTAGCTGTACACGGAAGTAATATCGCGTCCCACCACGCGGGAGGCAAAATGAAAGAGGGGCGGGTGGGGAGATGAGTCGAGAGAATTTGAATTTTCGCGATTGTCTCGCGATGTATATCTATAGCTGAAATGATTTTGATGAGATTCTATGATGTAACTGATCCAGGATATATAACTCTGACAATGAGATCGATTTTTGTGTGCGACTTGGTTTTGTAATCGTTTTGTAATGGGTGAGGTCGATATAAAATGACATTTTTTTTTTTGCAAAATTTTTATTATTTGTATTGTAGGGGACTAATGGTGTATGATAACCGATTCTAAAAAATTATTTTTTTTTTCAACTTTTTATCCAATGTATAGTTTTTAAACTGACGACTTTGTCGTATAGAAGTCGAGTTACTGATAATATTCCTACGTAATACATATAAGTACAAACCGAGTACAAACATACGTATGTAGATAATGAAAAATTTTTTTTCCGCAATAAATAAATAAATAAATAATAATCTTTACGGTGAAGCGAAAAAATAACATGAAAAATTCGATTTATACATTTACATGACAACTTCTGATTTCCATTGCGAATTAAAAAAAAAAGCAAAACTGTCAAGATGAGAGAATACAGCATAGAGACAGAAAATCATGTTTACACTCAAGCTTTCTCCAGCGATTCTCAGCAGCGATAAGCACGCTCAAAAGAGATATTATACTGTATATATACACACGTACGAATAAACTCGTCGACAGAGGCCGAAATCAAGGTCGACCGATCGAAATATTTCCGCAACGATATCTGAATCAAATTTTGAGTGTATAACGCATCGCGAGTAAAAATATAAAGGCGCCGTGGCTTATAGTTGGTTAAAGCGCCTGTCTAGTAAACAGGAGATCGGGGGTTCGAATCCCCCCGGGGCCTTTGCAAAGTGTCGAGAAATTTTTTTTTGTCTTTTACCTTCAGAAAAGTACAGCTATACGCGTAAATATATATGTAGTTTGTCGATACGTAAAATGAAGACGTACCCGAAATGTATTTTTGCATGCGCGCGTTTCTTGTTCATTAAAAACCAATCTCGCTCGTGTGTGTGTATATATTGAAAGGGACCGCGACTTTCACGAGCAAATCGTCAGAGGCGCGCAAGAAAAATCATTCACGATGAGCAATTTGAAGGGCGAACGAAATCTTTCTTTTTTTCTTCTTCTTCTTCTTGTTTGCCGATACTTCCATTTGCGGGTTCGATGAGTTTGACGCTTTGCGAGAGAGGTCACTGCGCTCGAGGATTTCGCTTTGGATGTGGATCATTAATCTTTTGCAATGTCTTTTTCTTCAACGTGGGTAAAATTAGTTTTTTTAGTTGTGGTTTGTATTGTTGGAAAAATGCATTGAGTGACAATCGCAGATGTTTGTTGCAATTATTCAATTTTACAAATAGATGCAGTTCGTTTTTACCACAAAATTGTAAAAATTATTTTAGCAAAAATTAGTAATAATAAATTATTATTCAATGTTCAAATTTTATAAATATTTATTTTACTGGAATTGAAATTCATTCTTACAACTTTTAGAAACATTATGAATATTTTAAAAGTGCATATAAAGTTTTGAATACCCATAATAGCATTCGTACGGTATTTCTTTAGAGTTCATTAAACGAGCTGCAACATAATTAATACAATTTTCGAAACAGCAACATTTCGCTGATTACAGAATCGAATAATGCGAAACATTCTCTCGGTGAACGATCTACAATATCCCGCAAGTCAATTTCCAAACCGCAATAAAAAAAAATGCAATAACGCTCAGAGTTTTAACTCAATCCAAATTCATAGCCGCCATTAAAACAAAAAACTTCATTAAGCACCTCTATTACACGCGATTTCAGCGATTGAACGTTTAAACGAGCTCGTAACTTCGATCGCTCGCTCTCTTTTTTTTTTTCTCTCGCCGTCATAACCCATATCCAATTCCCGCGCGAGGCCGATCTCGTTTTTTTTTCTTTCGGGCGGTTATACTCTCGAGTATATAAAAATTCAATTCCACCTGTTCGTGCGCGAGTTTCACGATCACTTTTGACACCTTTTTCAATTTTCGGGTATGCGTATCACGGTAACCCGATTCCTCGCTCATTTTTTTTTTTCGTCGCCGATAAACACAAGCGCAAAACGCGTATACGAGTAAATTGCGCAATTATCGTTTTAACTCACTCTAATTGACGTATGACGACGTCGCGCGCGATGAAAATTTTTTCAACAGTCGCGAGCGTCAAAGTGATCGATATGCGCTTAATTGAGTTACTTTTGTTCCGGTATTGTAAGTTTTTGAAACTAAAATTGTTTCGTGTCATAATTTATTGTTTTCCTCGTGTAAATTATTATAATGTCCTAAATAAATTTGTTTTTCACTACATTAGTGCGCTTATTAGTTGGAATTTTCTAGTTCAAGAATGATTGCGAATTCCGAGAATCGTTGTACATATATATATAAGTAAGCCTACCTGAAAATATCAACTTGGTTTTATACATCAACGTTTTAGAAGATATTTCAAAGCCCGCATTAGCTTTTTAAAGAGTTGATTGATTGGTATGTGAATATATTGCTTGTCATAAATATGTATGAGTTAAATTATAATTTACTATCGAATTATCAATTTTTGTCGAATAAAATACAGCAAGAACGCAAAATGAAATTCCTGCCGATACTGTTTTTCATGGTTGCATTTTCAATGGCTCTGGTTCTTGCCGACGACCAACCTGGCAAAGATTGGAACAATATAGATGGGCAGCCACGATGTCCTGACGGCACGGTGTGGAAAAATGGCGCGTGTCGTTCTTCTGTGTGAAATAATTGAGTCAGAAAGAAAATGATTGTACATTGAATTCTGGCGTTTCAATTTTTTCTAAGTAAAAATTTTCAGTACCATTTTATTTTGGTGTAACTACCATGAAAGAAACTATTATTGATTAACATATTTAATTGTTGAATTGACAATTTAACGTGGAGAAATTATTAATCAATAATTGTAACGTCAAAATAAAAATTATCAAATTGGTAAAAAAAAGTTTCGAATTAATACTGTCCTTGTTTAAATTGTTATTATGATAATATCCGTTTAGTACATTAATTACTTTTAAAATAGTGAATAAATTTATCTTTTTCTAAATTATTATAGCACGAATTTTAATTGAATTTACCTGTTCTGATAATGTCGTAAATAACCCTAAATCATGGTTATGTATAATACATCCGTCTTCTCAGGTTTGGACGATATTTCAAAATTCCTTTTTTGAGATTATTTGAGAAAAAAACTTATGTGGTCACATTTTTCTCAGGCCAGTTCCCAAACCGCAATGAATAAAATTCCAGTGCCAGTTACTCAATTCAATTTCTCAAACCCTCTTTAAAAAAAATCCTCGTTCCGACCCTTTATCAGGCTCGTAATTTTGAATGCTTGATCTATTTATTTTCGCCGTCATAACTCATATCCAATTCTCGCGAGCCCGATCTCATTTTAGTCGGCTCTCTTGTATACAAATTCAATTCCACACGTGATCGTGTGTGAGTTTCTCGATGCACGGTCACTTTTGACACCTTTTTCAATTTTCGGTATATGACGAAATCCTTAAAAAAAACACACTTTTCTGAGGTCTAGAATGGCAAAAATTTTTTTTAAAGCTAAGGCTTCCGGACCTTTTTCCTCTTCTTTTTGAAAGTATATAGTGTCGGAAAATGCTGGTGAACATTGGAAAAGTTCTCGGGAACTATATTTTTTCAGCATTTTCCCGATATTAATAACAAACTAAAAATGTAATTATTTTGCAATTTGTTCCATAACTTGTCACCGGATAATTATTTTTGAATGAAACTTTTTTCTGCGTAATGGTCTTCTTTTTTGCTATCATTTTGATTGGTCAAAAATGTTTCTAGCGGTCTTAGAAGCCGAGAAATCAACATTTGAAGAAATGCCGTTTTTCGCCTATTTTCTGTGAGAAAAGCCCATTTTATTATAATGGTAAAATGCCGAAAAAGTAGTTCCTGCAGACTTTTCCAATGTTCACGAGCATTTTCCGACACTATATACCTTCAAAAAGAAGAGGAAAAAAGTCCGGAAGCCTTAGCATAAAAAAAAATTTTTGCCATTCTAAACCCCAAAAAAGCGTGTTTTTTAAAGGATTTCGTCGTATACGTATTGCGGCAACCTGGTTCCCATCTTTATTTTTTTTTTGTCGTGGTAAATACGTACAAAATACGTACGGGTAAATTGGGTAATTATCATTTTGCTCACTATAATTGACATTGATGACGTCTCGCGTTAAAGTTTTGAGTTGTGCGTTAACGTGATCGATATTTGCTTGCGGTTTGATTGAGTTATTTTCGTCGTGATGATACGTTTGTGAGGAATTCTTTTGAAGAAAAAAAAATTTCAATTCGGTTCTTTATTATTAGATTTATATAAATGAATTGTAGCATCATCGCACTGAAACAAAAAGATAAATAATTTCGTTTAGTTTACGCAGTTATTTGATACTGAAATTGTTTAACGTCAAACAAAAAATGGTTTTACGTCAAAGTTCTATAGATTATCATAATATATTAGCTTATTACCTGAAATTTCCTGGTTCAACAAAGATAGAGAATTTCTGGAATCAGTATATATTAGTGCACCTACCTAACAATACCAACTCAGTTTTGGCATCAACGTTTTGGACTATACATTTCAAAACTCACATTCAGCTTTTTCAAGTATCAATTCGTCTGTAAGTGAATACACTGTCTAACATTATTAATGGATAAGATAAATTATAATTCAGATCGAAATTTTCGATTTTTGTTACAAAAATTATAGCAGCAACGCAAAATGAAATTCCTGTCAATATTGTTCTTAATGGTTGTGTTTTCCATCACATTGATACTTGCCGACGACGACGATCCCCGGCCTACTTCCATGCTTGCCAATAATGGACATACTATAGATGGAAACGGACGATGTCCCCAGGGAACATCTTGGATAAATGGCGCCTGTCGTAGCGGCGTATAAATTAAAAAAATAAAAATAAAATGAACTGTAGTTTGAATCTGATTACATCTGATTGTAATAGACATATTTTTGTGTTTTACTTTTTTCTATTCCACAATGGTTATAGATGTGAGTTTCCTTTAAGTACAATTTTATTATTTCAAAAATTTGATTTTTAAATTAACAAAGTATCCCAAATTCTTTGTGATAACATTCTTTTCTTTGCACGTAACAATTTCTCATCCGAGAAACCGTCGCGTATTTTACGCGCGATCGAAATTAAAATAATAAATTCAATTAACGCGGGCGAGCGTGCAAAAATGTTTTTCTTTTATCAATCGCGCGCCGAGCATTACGAGTACATAACTCCAAAAAACGAGTTTTGGGGTCACGAGCACGCATATAAAGTTGAAGTGGCACTGGGTTTGCGCGAGAACATTCGTCTTCTTTAAAAGCGCATTTCACACTTTTTTTTCAATGCGCCATTTATTTTCGGTCCAAGCGCGCGTCTTGAGATTCTGAAACTGTTTGACGTGTCGTTATAACGATTATGGTTTTGTAAGCGGTTTTCACGTCGGATTTCTAAATTTATCATTGATATTATGATTTTTAGCAGTTTTCAATACAACAACTTTTGTATTCAAAGATACACGAGTTACAATTTTCCTCGTGATTATTTATTCTTCCATTTTCCGGTAAAAATTAAAAAAAAATATCTTACACTCATAAATTTCAACTTGCTATTAAGATAATTAAAATAGATAGCACGTTGAAGACAATTTGAAGAAAAAAAAACGTTAAAAACACTTTACGACCTTCCATTCAATTCGTTCTCAATAATCCCGCGCTATGAAATTTCACCCGAAACATTTTTTTTCTCGCACAATTGTAAACTTTCATTTCCCTTCCATCGCCATTGATAAATCGATATACCGTATTAGCGATTGTCCCTAACTCGCTCAATCAGAAAATGTTATCCAAGAAGACATAATTAAACAATAGTAAAACACCTTTCTCTCCTCGTAGTATATACTGTCGCTATCTCTCTTGGCTTCCGCGATGAAACTATAATTCAATTTTCCTTCCGTGTTTGTATAAAATCCACAAAAGAGAGAGATAGAGAGAACGTTAATCATCACTTTCGGTTTCCGCGTGTGTGTCACTTTCACTGAGGTGTCGATTTGTAATTCGATTTGATATTTTTTCCCCAAATTTTATTTATCGAATCGCGTATTAGTAATTACCGCACGTGTGTGTGTGTGTGTGTTTGATACATCGCGCGAAGGTGATGAAGCGAAATCGATGCGATTAGATAAGGATTTCTTTTCGATTATCATTCGCGTATCAACCCGGAAATGATGATTTCTTTTAACATTGTCGAAAAATTGTCAAACAAAAAAACAAAAAAAGAACTACGCCTCTTCGCGTGTATATAGAAAGCGTAATATGTCTTTATAGTTTAGCACGTCGCGCGTATGTGTATATGTATGTGTGAGAATGTCGGATTTTTCGATGGTGACGCTTTCTCTTGTAATATAGAGTTACGACGCGAGTGCAGTACGCAGGTGAATAGATCGTCGTGTTTTTTTTTCTTTCTCTCGTATGGTAACTTTGTTTGGCGAATGCATTTGTATGCTCGATGATAATTTTCAATCGCATTTTTCTAACTCAATAAAACGTTTGTTTTTGTTACGCGCAAATGTTGTTGCGCGTCAGAAAGTACTCTTTTAGCTGCGAGGGGTACTTAACCTCGCTGGCCTGT
>JAWWMK010000001.1:2394805-2413984 GCA_035047105.1 Galeopsomyia nigrocyanea | reverse complement strand
TGGAAAATTGCGTTGTTTTTTTCGATTATTTTTAGAGCTTCTATATGCGCGAAAAAAGTTTGTCACACGCCGGTTCGAAAATGGGCACCTGTTTTTTAGGCTCTGTATGTAATATAGATTGAGAAAATTGCATCCCCAAGAGCGTGCACCCCTTTTGAAAATTCGCTCCAACTTTCTCGAATTACGACAGTTTTTTTGTGGATTTGCTCATATAATTTAATAAAAATGATTCATAGAATTTTGATGTAGTGATTCTGGCGTTTTTCACTTGTATTCGAGTGAATTTACTTCAAGTCACTCGAAGCGTTCGAATGGTTGTATTACACTCGCATCGAGTGAAACTGTCATAAAAATCACTCGAGGCGAGTGATTGGTCTGATGACTCGTAGTGAATATTTCACTCGAAGGAAAACAGAGAGTAGCAATTCCAATTCCGCGCGCCTGTTTAACACGCCTGCCTCGTGATCCGCTTGCAGCTGGCTTTGAGCGCGCTGCGGGGTCAGCAGGGCCAGCTCGGGCGCTGGATCAGCGAGCTACAGGCCTGTGGCGGCGGCGGCGGTGGCCAGCAAGAGGACCACCTGGTGTTTGATCTGGTGAAGGAGTTTTTGCAAAACGCCGGCCAGAGCCAAATGGTGGAGCACTGCGAGCAGTCGGAGAGCGAGCTCGGCCAGCTGGCGCTGCAGCAGTCGGTTCTGGTGCGCAACTGCCTGGACCTGCTCAGCCAGTACTCGGCCATCTGCAGCCTCTACCCGCTGAGCCACATGGCCCAGCACCGCTCGCTCGCCTACGCCAGCTGGGCGAGCAAGCTGCTGCTGCTGCTGCAGGCCGGCTCCCCGCCGGCGCTGTCGTCGGCCAGCCTGCTGGAAGCCTGCCGCGAGGTGCTCGGCCAGCTGGAGGCGCTCGCGGCCCCGGCGCTGCCCAGCAGCCCCAGGCTCCAGCGAACCGTGGCCTTCTCCTACCAGATCCAGGCGATCCTCGGCGAGGCCAACGACAAGCTGAGCAAGGCCTACGAGCGCATGATGGTCGCCGAGGGCCTGCCGGACGCGCTGGCGCACGTGGACAAGGCCTACCTGGAGTGCAAGGCCCAATTGTTGGCAGACGGCGGCGGCAAGGAGCCGGGCAAGGCCCTCGAGTGCGTCATTGTCGGGGCTCTATGCGACCTCAACAAGAAGTAAGGGGGGCCGTAGCAATTGGCTCGTCTGTCTGTCTGTCTCTCTCTCTCTCTCTCTCTCTCTCTCTCGAAAAATATGTACAACATGCTGTACAGTAATAACCAACAACATCTTTTATCTAACCTTAATCTCGCGCGCGCGCGCAGGTACCTCATGATGGAGGGCGCGGCCAAGTGCGCCGGCGACTGCCTGGTCGACCTCACGTCCAGGGACGGCGACTGGTTCCTCGACGAGATGAGGCTCATGTCGTCGCTCATCGTCGAGTTGCTGTCTCTACTGCCCCCCGACGTCCTCATCGACGGCGAGTCTAGCGGCGGTGATCAAGTGCAGTCACCGTCAATGGTCATCAAGTGTCTCAAGAGCGCCGACTCCATTCACAAGGGGCTGCAGGAGCTCAACTACAACTTTCACACCATCATACTGCCTGAGGCTACCAAAACCATCATCACCGAGGAGCCCACGGTGATGCGCATGATCAACGAGCTCGACGACATCATCGCCAGCACCGGACTGTCACTCATGGAAATTCTCGAGCAGCTGGAGATGCACATGAGATTCACCATCATGGAGATGGACAGCCCGCACGCCATCATGCAAACGATCGTCAACTCGCTGAGGATGCGCTTCGAGGCCTTGCTCTCGCGCCCGGCCGACATGCAAGCCGAGTTTAGTCAGCAAGAAGAAACCCTCACTGCCGGTCAGATGCTCCTGATGGGCTTCAATGGCCTCTTTGATAAACTTCAGATGGAGGGTAACGCGCTCATCGGAGCCCTCAGCTCTGTGGAAATACCAGCGAGCTGGAAAAAAATTGATCAGATCAGAGAAGCCAAGGACATGACTGTGCCCATCTTCAACCAAGCGGCGCGAGAGGTGCGTTTTTGAATTGTTGATCTGTTTTATAATAAAGAATTGAAATTATTGATTAAACGAATGTGGAAACAGGTGGTGGAGGATATTTTCCTGGTAAAGCGGCTCTACACCATTCAGAGGTTCTTCGCAATGTGTCGCGAGATGGCCGCGGCTTTTCGTAGCGAGCCGGCGAGCGTGTTCGAGGGCGGCCTGTCCGGCGGCTTGTACAGCGACGAGCAGCTCAACAAACCGATCCGCTTCTTCACCGCGGATTACGTGTCGCGTCAGCTGATTGGCGTCACCTCGCAAAGCCTAGGCATCGCCTTGTGCCACCTCCTGCAGCGCATGGGCTTGAACGTCAGCACGGAAATCGAGCAGCGGGACATTGGCGCGGAGAGCAAAGTGCCCCTCGAGGAGCTCTGTCGGAAGGCTCTCGAGGTGAGCCTCAAGAGGGCCCGATTCGGCGGCTCCGCGCTCGCGCAAGCCAACGCGCTGATCAGCACACTCGAAAGCAGCTGGCGAAGGAAGCAGACCGCCAAGGCCAGCCAACAGGCGGTGGAAGTCGCCCGAGCCAGCGTCCAGAGATTACAATTGCAGCTGACCGCCCACTACTGGCTGCACGAGGACAACCTGCTCCAAGTCGGCGGCTCCAGCATCAATCTAATCAATCCGCTCAGTGAGTATCGCGATATCGTATCTCTCTAGCAGCGAACGATAGATACACTAACACCCCCCCCCCCTCTCTCTCTCTCTCGCTGAGTCTATCCATCTTTAGATGGCTTTATCAAATGCGCTGTGTTTTAATCATCTACTTACAATCAAGTTGTTTATTGAAGACGTTTAAATTGCGTTATATTGTATTTGTTCAAAGATTGTAATATGCAATTGCGTAGTTGAGTTGCGTATACATTGCTATGCCGCTATATGGTACATGTAGTTTTCTATCGTATTCAGTTGGTCATTCTCGTCTTGCAATTACTGTCAACTTTCACAAAAATATATTATTGTTACTTTTGTTGGAAAATCTCTAGGGGGGCAAAGGGAAGAAAGAGAAACCGCAGTCTCTCTTCCCTTTGTCCCCCTAGAGATTTTCCAACATATAAATTACTTATTGTATGGCAATATACGGTCCCAGAGCAGAGGACCTTGACGATAATAAATCTGGTTAAATCAAATCTCTCTCTCTCTCTCTCTCTCTCTCGATGTTACAGACCGGGCGACGTTCATGCTGGAGCTGCGCAAGACAGCCGCGGCCCTGTCGACTCTGCAGGCGCGCGTCAACGAGGCGCGCGAACAGCAGCAGAACCTGGTGCAAAGCGTGGCGCAGCGGCTCAAGTGGGCCGCCGGCGCGAACCCCGCCCTTAGCGAGGTGATGGCGGCCTTCGACAGCGCGGTGATGGTCAGCTGCGAGAAGCTCCAGCGGCAAGCGAGCCTGTCCGGCCTGGTGACCAGCACCTGCAACTCGATCCTGCACTACGAGGCGCTGCGCACGCGCACCCAGGAGAGCCTGGCGAACGACGCCAACTTTTGCAAACTGGTGAAGCACTGGGAGGAAAGCTGCGTGCTGGGCATGAGTCTGGCGGCGGGCGGGGTGTTGCCGGTGGAGGAGGGCCTGGTGGAGCTGCTGCAGACCAGCAGCGGCAGTTTGTCGTCTGACGGCAACCAGATCGTGGACGTCAGTTGGCTGCGCCAGACGGAAAAGCTCATCTCGGAGGCGATCGTCGAGGCGCAAAAGCAGCTGAAGGAGCGCCAGGAGAGTCTGGCCGCGGCGCAGCTGGGGCTGCGCGAGCAGGTGGCCCTGCTGCAGGCCATCGTCGCCGAGCACCACCGCCTCATGAACGACGTGCGACTGCCGCTGAGGAGCATGGCTAAGCAGCAGCAGCAGCAGCAGCAGCAGCAGCAGAGCCTCCCGGGCCTGCAGGACTTCTTGGCGAGCTACAGATCGTGTACGGAGAGCCTATCGGCCACCGTCAAGGAGCTCGAGTCCGAGAATCTGGAGCCCGTGAGGGCCACGCTGCTCAAGATGGAATTGGAAGCGCTCGCCGTCAAGGCGCCCCAGCTCTACGACCAGCTGCTGTCGTTTGCCAAGCAGCCTGCGGCGGCCGGCGAGGCGGTGGCGGCGGTGGTGGCGAGCGAGGCGGTGCCAGCGGCCGCAGCCCCGCCGACCTCCAGCCAGCGTGCCAAGCTCGTCAGGCAGGACAGCATATGCCTGAGCCCCAGAAAAGGAGTGCCGGCGCCAGCCCGAGATCCTACCACCGGCAAAGGTAAGCCGTATATCCGACCAGCAGCAATAGCTTTCGCCGCGAAGTTCAAACTGCTTTCTTCTTGTGCAGCGGTGCAAGAGCGTAACGCTTACGCGCTGAACGTGTGGCGCAGGGTGCGCATGAAGCTCGAGGGCCGCGACCCGAACCCCAATCGCAAGTACTCGACGGCCGAGCAGGTCGAATACGTGATACGCGAGGCCCAGAGCACCGAGAACCTGGCGCTCCTCTACGAAGGCTGGACGCCCTGGGTTTGAGCGAACAAGTGGAAGACGCCTTGCAGGGCGTCCTGGGATTTGTAAAACACGCATTATGATAACGACGAGCCGCCAAGCAACGATCAATCAGCCAGCCTGTCTCTCCTTCTAGAAGAGAAAGTCCGAGCTCTCGACCAAGAGCAGTTATAAACAACGAGCTGCTGCTGCTGCTGCTGCTGCTGCTGCTACTACTACTACCGCCGTCGCCGTCGTTGCCGTTACCACGATGCCTCATTCACCGACCGACTGACCATTGCTCTGCATTTTTCAAAGTCCCACTTTCTTTCTCGATCTCTCTGAATTTCATGAAACATCCGTGGGTGATGCCATCGAGACGTTCACACAGCGAGAAGAATCTGACGAGCGAACATCAACTCGAACAATAATTGTAAGCGGGAACGCGGTTAAAGCGACACTTAATCACGACTCAAGAGCCGGATCTTGACAACGGATTATAATATTTTCGTTTTTGTCCAATTTATTCGTTTGTTGCTACTATTATTATCATTATTATCATTACTATTACTACTACTTGTTTATTAATATTGACACGTCTTGAAGATTTTTTTTTTCATTGCTTAGAAAGAATAATGTTGACAAAAGTGCAACGATTTTTCAAGCTCGCATTAATTTTTGCAAAATCTCAAATTTAAAGTACCGAAAGTTTTGAATACTTGTCTTTCTTATACAACAAAGTCGTGACCTTTTTTTTTTTGCAACTGTGACAGTCTACGTATTGATTAATTCAATGATCCATTTAGTTACTTGTTACAAAAACTTGTCATGACAAAATGTAAATTCTTGAATATAAAGCGCTCATGTTGGTTTAATTTTAACAAATATACGCGAAAAGCTTTATAATGTCAATTTTTCAGCGAGAAAAACTTTTTTTTAATCGATTAAATAACCACTACAAATAACGAGTTTCTAAGAAAATACAAAAAATTTAAAGATATAGTCTGTACGTCATTAACTGATCACAGAATTCAAAACCATTATAATTTGAACGTGTATGGATAATTTCAATAAAGATGAAAGATTGTACGCTTAATTTGCTCAGATAAATAGAACCCTTGGCAGATAGAGTTATGAAACTAAAATATTCTTGCATAGATTCTTACACCAGTTTAATATGTATATGACAATTTCTTTAACAATGAATTGATTCACGATAAAGAACCAACTGTTTTAAATTATTTTTAACAATACATTCAATATCACATTATGATCGATGCTCACAGCTCTATTTATACATTCAATGTCGTCTTAATTCAAGTCAAGATATTTATATTTACAATTCCGTTATTTAAATCCGATCTCTCTGCAAAAGTTGGTCTATTTGTGTCTTATACATCTCTTTCACATCTAAAAGATCGAGTTGTAGCTCTTGATTTTCTTCAACTTTTTCGCCGTACATCTGCAGTAACGCATCGTACTTTGTTTGAATATCGTTTAGATTCGCTTTGATTATCTCCAACTCCGCTAGAGCTGAATTCATGTCCTCAACTTTTGAAGCCAGTAAAGAAACTTCCGTATTGAGAGCGTCTCTTTCGAAGTCACGACGCGATAGCTCCCACTGTAGTTGCTGCACTTCACCTGCGAAATTAAATAGACTTTATGCAACACTGGATCAACCATCAAATTACACTTACCTTCGCGTTGTTTCAACTGAGCCTGTAGATTTTCAATCGTTGACGTGCTATTTGGAAATCTTCCGGAGCTGCTCTCAAACATGACATCGCTGATACTCACGGATATAGCACTGCTAACGGATTCTCTCTCCATATCGAGACTTGTTTCGTCGTCAATGCCAGCTATTTGCTGCTGCTGCTGTTGCTGCTGATTTTTTCGTTTCTCAGCTTCAGTTGCTGCCTTCTCCATGGACAATTTATTTCCCAAAGAGGTGATTTCTCGTTTGAATTCCTTAATTTCCGTTGCATGCGCCTCTTCTAACATTTTCATTGCATGCTTGTGCCTAAAAATAGGACGTCTTTCGAAAATGTTGTTTTTAAAAATGTTAAATTGCTAAATTACTCACACTTCTGTTTCATCCGCGAGTTTTCTGTTGCTCTCTTTTAATGTTTCCAACATTCGCTCTAGCTTTTTCTTGTCAGCGTCTCTCGATTGAAGCTTTGATTCGAGAACCGAACATCTGGATTTAAAATTGGCATTCTCTTCGCCAAGAGATCGGTTCATCTCGGTTATCGTCTCCAATTTAGACTGTAGATCGGCTATTTTGTCAGTCGCAGCTTCTTCTTGCCTCATAAACGTGTTGGACTTGTACGTTAAGCTCGACTGTAACTGTTCTATTTGGCGCAGCAAGGGTATCGTAGCTTGTGACACGGACTCGCACATTTCTTCGTTGCGAGATTCCGCGGCTTCTAAACGCTTCAACAGATCGACGTTCTCTTGTTTCAGCAGTTTCTCCTTACCTACGTGAGCCTCCTCCACCAGTCTGAGTTTCGACTTTAACTCCTCAACCTGGGAGAATAATTGATGCGACTCGCCGGCATTTTCCGCTGCTAGTTTCAATTGTTCTTTGGCGTCGGACAACTTGACCTTTACCTCGATCAATTCTGCCTTGGCAGCATCAAAACTTGCTTTGTACGCTTCCATTTTATTCGTAATGTGATCGAGCTGTTCACCGAGGCTCAAAATTTCCCTTTCTTGCCTCTTGCTCTTGGTGGTAAGAGCGTGTACAGCCTCGATTTGATTCCTTTCAACTTCTTCTTTGGCATGCAGGGAGCGCTTCAATCTTTCCAACTCGGTGGACTGCTCCTCTAGATGGTCGTTTTGATTTTTAATCAGTGCATCGTTCTCTTTTTCTTTGGCCCTGAGCTTCTTAATAATGTTGCTCAGCTGTAATTGCTGCTTGCTGAGCTTGTCTCCTTCCTCGCGCAACTCCTTGATAATATCATCTTTTTCAGCATTAATATTGGAAATTTGGGCGGGCGAAAGGCAGCTCGAGGCAGCTTCCTTGCGCAGCGAATCGCGTTCTCTGATTGCTTGCTGAAACTTGCGCTCTAGAGCCGATAGGCGTTGGGTATAGTCATCGGTTATCTGGGTGATGTCTTGGCTGTGCTCGGCGTGCTTCTCAACGTTGTCCAATTGTCTTTTCAAGCTGGAGTTGTGCTCGTGCAGCTCCATATTCGAACGGCTGACTTCGATGAGCTTGGACTCGCGTGCCTCCAGAATTTCGGTCATTTCACGGATACGTCGAAGCAGTCTTTCGATCTCGAGGTTCGTGTCGTCCGAGCCGACGCTTATCTCGCTCAACTCGCGCGAGTGTCCGCGTGTTTTCAGCGGCAGCCTGGTCAGCAGCGGCAGCAGATCCGCGCCTTTGCAGGATTGCAGCTTGGCCGGGCTTTGTCGCGACTGCGTCGAGCAGCAGCTCGAGTCCCCCCCGTTGGGGCTGGATATTATCTCGATGTCGCTGGAAGTCGTGGTCTCCAACTCATCGCCGCTGGTGTGGCCGCTGGCATGATCCGAGCCGATCTTTACGAGGTCCGATCTGCTTTCCGAGGAGACGGGCGAATTGTCACGCGCTGCAGGCTCGGTAGTCTCGCCGCCGCCGCCGCCGCCGCCGCTCTTGTCCAACATGGCCTCGGCGAGCATGCTCTTGACGTAGGCACTGCCGCTGAGGGTGCATCTTGGCGCCTTGGCAGCGCCGCTCGTCGCGTTTTCCTCGGAGCTGCTGCCGATCAGCGTTTCCTCGCCGCAGCTCGAGTCTGTCAGCATGAGGTACTGCTCGCTGCCGCTGCTTCGAGTGAGACTCTCGCTGTTGCTGCTGTCGGCCGCAGCCATCGATTCGAGCGTCGAGCCAGCGGCTGCTGCTGCTGTTGCTGGCTCGATTGTTGTCGCGGAGCATTTGACGAACGGCGGCTTTCGGATCGGCTGCTTCGTTATGGCTTCGATTGGCACCTGATGATGATGATGATGATGCTGCTGCTGCTGCTGTTGCTGCTGCTGCTGCTGATGATGATGATGATGATGATGAACCGATGGGACCTGCAACACAATTTGACATTTTATTTTTTTTCTGCCGCAGTTGATATAGGCGCTTACAACGCACGAGCTTCGGCTTGTTGTCCTTCAGCGGGGAGTCCAGACTCAAGTCCGGGCAAGAATCGTGCGTCAACTGTTGCTCCACGATCGTCAGCAGGGTGCTCTCCGAAGCCGAGGCGTACGAGTCGTCGGCCTGACTTGGTTCGTCTTGTTCATCCTTGGAACGACTTGATCGCCACGATGAACTTGCCAACTGCTGCGAGCCCTCCAGCGTGCTGGTCGAGCTTTTTACATCTTCTGCGATTTGAAAAGTGACTCGCGTTTATTCGCGCAATTCTTTTGTCGCTCAAAGTATCTATACGTACCTCCGTCGGACTCGTTTTCATCCATTGTCGACCAAACGTCGCTTACCAGCTCCACAGAACTTGGTGTTGTGACCAAACTGTCGTCGGCTAATATCTCGACTGACTCCGAATTCACTTTGTGACCTACTGACGCACTTGAAGAATTCACTTCCGAGTCTGGACTATTGGTGCAGTCTGTATTGTTGCTCGATTGAGTACTCAGCACTTCAACGCTTTCTGAACCATTTAAACTAGCATTGCTCTTTTTCATCGATGACAGATGTTGAAGCAGTCCTTCAAACACATTTTAACATGGTCAGTATCATCATTTATTCTTGATAATTATTACAAACATTCTCACCTTTGTCATTACCAGACTCGTCCAAACTGGCAATTGATGAACTTTCTGGAAATGACTTTGAGCCTTTCATTTCTCCTTTTGTATTATCAAAAAACGATCCTGTGAAACTGCCCCAAATGCTAGTACTTGAAGCTTCATCCCGATTCATATTTATCTCTTTATCTTGATCAGCGTCTCCTGCTGCTTCCTTGAGCAGTCCCCATGTATCAAAGAAATTTGAAGATCCACCTGCTGCTCCTTGTGCCATGGTCTGAGCCCGATCTTCATCTTTGATATCTAAGGCTTTATCTATTGTTTTTTGAGCTTCTTTCAGGGCTGTTTTGGCTAAACTAGCGAATCCCGTTGTGTCAAACCAACTCATCCTTCTTCATATCTGCAATACTAATTTCTACTAACTACTAACTTGATATTAAACGAATGTTTTCGTAAACGACGTAAGAAGAGAAATTACCTTGTGAATTTTCATAAATAGCATTGTTATTTTGTGTTGACGTTGCACGAACCTAACCGCAACAGAGATTATCTTGAAGAGTATTCTTGAGAAAATGAAAATTGAAAACAATTGCTATAAGCGACATCATGACCAAATGTTTACATAGTAAAATAGAGACTTGCAAATGTGATTTATCAATGACATTTATTTAAATTCGACTCAAAATGTAATATTTATGAATTTTGTGTACTGAGCGTGGTACTGAGAATTTCGAAGAAGCCTTTTTTACCGGCCGTTCATATCGAGTAATCGCTGAATAGTGCAAATGTCGACCTTATCAGCCGTCATTAATTTATTATTTTGCAAATAATAAAATCGATAGATTTTATGCAACGATTTACATTGACTTGAAATAAACAGACACATTTGACGTGTAGAAAGTGCATGTAAAAGGTCTTGATGTATGTTCAAGACAATACCGACAAGTGTGAAAAGGCACAAATGAACGGCAGCGTAAACAGTTACATTTCTGGCCTTATTCGCCAACAGCTCCAGTGGCGCAATTGGTTAGCGCACGGTACTTATAAGACAGTGTTCGTGAGCAATGCCGGGGTTGTGAGTTCGAGCCTCACCTGGAGCATTTTTTTTAAAACCTTTTTTAATAAAATTGTCAACTCGCGATATTGAAACTTGAAATTTTCAAACGATCGTAATAAATTATGCGTATTTATACTGCGCTATACTTGGATTAAAGTTGGTAAAACAGTCATATCATATCTGTCATTTAATTGTTGCAGCAATTTCGCAGAGTAATTTCAAATGCACTTAATAATTTTTGGACTTTTTTCTAATAGCTCCAGTGGCGCAATTGGTTAGCGCACGGTACTTATAAGACAGTGTTACGTGAGCAATGCCGGGGTTGTGAGTTCGAGCCTCACCTGGAGCAATATTTTTTTTTCATTACGGAAACAATTACCAAACAAATCAGTATTCATTGCAAATCGGGACCCAATAAAACAAATTGAGGGCGACTAAAGGAAAAACTTGGTCATCGATTAGTTGTCAGAGTTTCTCTCTCTCTCTCTCTCTCTCCCACTCCTCTCTCTGTAACAAAAATCAGTCAAGTCCATTTTTTACGCTAATAATAGTTCATAAAGTCCTAATAAATAATAATCAATAATGAAAACGGAATTCTGTCATCACAATCTCTCAGGTAGATATTTAGAGTGCAGCTATGCGCTAGTAATGATCGCTGACCCATATGTCGGCCGACGGCCGCTCCTGCGCGCCATAGAAAAAAAGGTACTTACTTGCCGCATCATTGTGCTTCTCCATCGCCCATTTTCATTGATGGATACTCCGAGTATTCGATTCTTCTTCATTACAACATTCCATGCTAGTACGAAATATCAACCCTTAAAGGTCACACTGGGCCAATAAGATCCCATGGCCTTCTCAGAAAATCTCGAATAATTCGACGATTTATTACGATATCGATTTGAAAAAAATTTTCTCACATATTTCAAATCTTTTTTAATCAAAATACATAGTTAGGTCTACCAAATTTTACTCAAAACATTTTGAAAAAAATTATTGAAAAAAACTCGATTTTAAGTGTTTAAACGAACTGAAAAAATTAAGTTATTTTCCGCCATTTTCCGCTTCGAGCGTAAATATAAAACAGGTATGATGGCACAATTATTAACAACAAGCATCAAGTTTCTATATAGGTCGTTTTTTTTATTGTAATTCATATTTAAATGATGAGTACAAAAAAAGTATTATGAATTATTAAAAATACACAGATAATAATCGGAGACGATTTGTTCCACATCTCAAGTACATAAAACTGTGAATGGAAAATTTGGCGTTGTAATAATGACAAAAACAAATTATGTAACAAAGTAAAAATTGGATGCGATTAGTCTGCCCAGTCGTATTCTACAAAACTACTTTATACTTGGAATAAGAAAAATTCATTGCAGTGAAGTATATTATTGGTGCTTTTATCTCATCCCTTTTCTCTACTTTATTATTGTTATCAAATTTTTAAATCAATTCGCGTTGATGCATAATTTTACATTTTTTTTTCGTAATCGTTTAGATCGTAATAATTCAATTCCTCATATATGGCCAATTCCATTTTTTTTTAGTTTTAGGTTCTATTAGTGTTACAGATAAGTTTTAAATTTGCCGAAACTCGAATGAAATCCAAATTGGCCATATCTAATAACAATAATATATAATGTAGTTGAGCTGGATTTAGTTACGGAATAGAAGCCACTCGTTTCCCGTCTACTTTCATCAAGTGTCATTATTCGTTTATTTACAATATATTATTGTATAATAAATATTTGTTATCTACATATGTCGCTGATAATTGTCTTGCTTTCTCGCTCAAACAACAAACAAATAGTCATTGTATTGTGCACGTCTTGAACACTCTTGTAAGATTTCTTTCCCGATGCCGAGTATAATTGATTTTGTATTACTGCCTACAAGTAATTCTAATTCTGCCTACAGAAAGTCGAGAGAGAAGAGAGAAGTGAGTCGTCGCGAGGAGTGAGTTTACTTTACTCATGTTGTTACGTATATCAGAGTATGTTTATAATTGCTAATTATGTAAAAATTCATAAAATCGGCAGTCTGTTGGCACACGCTTGCTCGCCGCGTATAATAAGAGTATATAAGTATGATGGGGATGGGGGCGCTAAAGGAGAATGCGAAGAACTGAAATTGATGATTGAATGGACGGCTAATAATAACAATGAATAATAAGCAAATTGGCAGTGTTTGACAGAGTGTCTCCGCTCAGACGGTGGTCTCCCGATCGACGTGGATGTACTCCACGAAGCCGGGATGCTGGTGTCAGGAGGGCGCTCTGCGACGCGATATCAGGCTCTCCTCCGTGGCAGTGCGTCGCGGCTGCTTCCTCGTGCAGAGCGTGCCCGCGCCGCCGCCCTCGTACTGCAGCCGCTTGGCTTGCGCCTTGGACCTGCTCATGAGGATGGCGAAGATGCAGGCGGCCGCCGCGAGAACGCCGGCCGCGGCGGCGATCAGCAGCCAGATAGCCGAGGGCAGCAACCCGAGGAGGCGGGTGCCGGCGCCGCAGTCGGCCTCGTCGTGGCCCGACGGGCAGTGCGGGTAGCCGTCGCACCAGAGCGTCGCCGCGATGCAGGCCCCGAGCTCGGGGCACTTGTGCGGGCAGTCGCGCGTCAGGCTGCCGTTCTCCACCTCGCGCTCCGGCAGCAGGCGCAGCTGACTGCGCAGGGCCGCCCTGCTCTTTGAGATCTCCAGCCAGGAGGCGGCCGCCTGACCGGGCTCGCGCGCCACAAAGTCCAGCAGCAGAGCCGCCGAGCGCCCGTACGAGCCCTGCAACATTTTATGATTTATTTACTTTTTGCTGCTTTTGTTTCCCAAATTTTTTCTTTTTTTCCTTATACAGTTTTTTTTTCTTTTTCATATTTTATATGCTTTGACTTTTTTTTTCGACACATGTAAACCATGCTGCGTGCAGTAATATCATTGAAACGTTTTTTTCATTAAAAGTCATGGGGGGAGATGAACAAGTCAAGTTTTTATGGCGTCGCCATGAGGCGTGTGTGTGTGTTTTTTTTTCTACTCGATGGATTTTAATGATACTTGGCATACTTGAACCCTAATTTTTCAGAAATGCTTCGAGGTGGGAGCAGGAATATAATTTTCAAGCAAATCTATCGCCTAGACAAAAGTTTGTAGCTGTTTTCCAAAAAATACATCAAGGAAACTATTATGCGCCGACTGCTGTAACTTGAAAAAATTTGTTTTAAACGTCCAAGTTGATTTGGTTATATCTTGCCCGAATTATCCAACTTGAAGTAACTCGACATTTTTTTTTCAATTCAACGAGAAATTTATCGTTTATTGAAACGTGAAAAAAAAAGAAAAAAAATACACGTGGTGGGACGTGCATCAAACGTGAAATGTAAACGGATGCGTGTGTTGGTAATCTTGATAATTAAAAGTAGGGGAGGGCGGGGCGAAACGGCACCCCTAACTTTAAATTCGGCTAAAATCTTAATAAAACAGATAATCAACTTTTGCACGACACATTCACATTCGTTGAAGTAATCCCTACAAAAACCTACCAGATTTTTTTTTTCGTACCTGTTTTCTGTTATAAAAATCGATTTTTCGAAAATGTCGAATTTCGGATCTCTGAAAAATGTCGGGGCAAAATGGCATCTTCCATTAAAAGACCTGTAGTTTTGTCGATTTTCATTGTTTTTGAACATGGTTCATGGCAATTATTTTGTCTCGATAAGAGATTTAATTTGGTTGGTCGCACGTTCGATTTCGTTGAATATAACGCGATCCACGGCCATTCGAATATAGTCATTTTTTATAAAAATATCTGCAATTCATTCCGATTTTTCTTTTTTTAAGACATTTTCCATTGGGGGGCCATTTTGCCCCGAGTAAATTATTTCGTTAAATCGTGGTTCAAAAATTTTGGTATTGACGAAAATAGTTTTTGAACACGGATTTAGAAAGCTGAAAAGACGACTAATAAGAAATTAATTTTCCGGAAACAAGAAAAAATTAAGTACCATCATTCCTTGCAGAGCAAAATTTTGTAGGTGCATGTCGAAAAATGTACTGTACTATCCTTGACAATATTCTAGAGATCCAGAATTTTTTGGCATTGTCTTTCATGAAAAAACCCCAAGGGTGCCGTTTTGTCCCGAATGCCATTTTACCCCACCCTCCCTTATACGATGTAGTATTTGATAATCGGCGATTAAGAAGAAAACAATTCTTATATCGATTGAATTGAGTTGAAAATGTAGATTTTATTATGAAATGAAAATCAGTTGTTACAAAATGTATATAAATATTTTACAAGGAACCGAAAAAAAATTGGGCCCATCCATAAAAATGGGTGTGACACCCCTTTTTTCGCTCATGGAAGTTAAAAAATTATCGAAAAAGTAAATAAGTTTCTACAGTTTTTTCGAATATAATGAAAAATGAAAAATGAAAGCGTTAATCTGACTTCAGATTCGAATTCTACGTCAAAAAATACGTCGAAAATCATATTTTGTTTTTTTTTCTACTTCAAATTCCGTCCTCTGTATAGCATTGTAAAGCGCAACAGTTAAAATCACGTAAAAACTCTGACATCAATAAAAACGAAAATCTGACTTTTTGTGGTTTTTCATGGTATTTTAGAATTCAATACAAAATGAGAGTAGATAGCGTTGATCTGATTCAGATTCGGATTCTACAGCTGAAAACACGTCGAAAACCATTTTTTTTTCTCTCGTCGAAATTCCGACCATCCTGAGCTATGGAAATACGCAAATTTCATTATACCTGTCAAATTTTCGATTTCATTGATTTATTAGGTTCTATGAACTGTTACACATTCTAAAGCTCTACAGAGGCCGGAATTTGAAGTAGAAAAAAAATAAATATGGTTTTCGAAGTATTTTTTGACGTAGAATTCGAATCTGAAGTCAGATTAACGCAATCTTTTTTTTTTTTCATTTTTCATTAAATTCCAAAAAAAACGTGGAAATTACCTACTTTTTTCTATTATTTTTTTAAACTTCCATCGTCGAAAAGATAGTGTCACACCATTTTTATGGATGGGTCCTATTTTTTTTCGGTTCCTTGTATAATTGAGAATGATATCCCGAAGGAATTAGGAGCGTCGAGTCAATTTGACTTTTTTTTAGCATCGGTGCCGAATTAATCGAATTTTTTTGTGGAATCGGACATATACTGTATAGGGTATGGGTATACTAGCGCGGAGGAGAGGGGAGCCTCTGAGTCACTCCGTACGTGCTAGTACGCATATCTCGCCATATCTCGCCATAGCTCGCTCAGCAGCCAAAGCAGCGAGTTTGCCCCTCTGTCGAGCGTATAAACGTTTCACGTTAAAAAGAAAAATTCGCGTCGATTTATCCTTTTCGAGTGAGCGCAATTGTTACCTGCAGCAGGGTCTTGTCGTCGTCCTGGGCGGCACCGGCGGAGCCCAGCCACTCCTCGGAGAATACGTGCACAGTGTATTCGCGCGCGCCCGGCTCCGCCGGGCAGACCACTTTGTGCAGCCGGGGCGGCCAGCCGGAGTAAAGCAGCAGTCGATTGGTGGTGGGACACTTGACTTGCGGCTGCTGTTGCTGCTGCTGCACCTCGGCAGCGGGCTCCGGCTTTGTCGTCATCGTCGATTCCACGGGGGATGATGACGTCGGCTCCAGGGGCAGCAGCCAGCCCCACGTCAGCACAAACAGCGAGCGATTCTCGCGAGCCTCCACTAGCCAGGGCAGGCCCTCGCAGTAGATGTCGGGCCGCGACAGCGGCGGCGACACGAAGCGCAGCTCGCCACCTTGTATAATATTGTTGTTTATTTGTAAATTGTTGATGTTGTTGATTACAATGTATTTTATGTATGACTCACCCTCGCCCCGTACGCGCTGCTTTCTCGGGCACTCGGGCGCACGCACAATCTCAAAGCTGGCGTTAAAGTACAGGCTGTCAAAGTCCTCGTCGGGGCTCATTCGATCCACGTAAAAGTGCAGCTCGAGGGCGCGGCCCGAGGTCAGGTGGCTGAGCGGCAGCAGCAGGCTGCCAGCGGAGGAGGCGTTGCCGTCGCAGAGGCAGGCCCGCGGCAGGCGCACGTCCTTCCAGGGCGCCTCGAACAGGCTGAGCCGGGCCTCGCGGCTGCCGGGCTCGTGCACGCAGCGCGGCCGGCCGCTGTGCGGGTCGGGCTCGCTCGAGCAGACGGTCGCCTCGCCCAGGCTCACGTTGTGCAGAGTCAGCTTGACACGCTCGCCCGCAGCCGCCTCGACGCGGTAGCGGCAGTCGAGGCGCCGGGCACCACCGCGCCCGTACAGACGCAGGTCCCTGGGCGACGCGAGCCGACCGCTCTTGACGCGCCGCCAGAGCCGCGAGCACGCCGCGCCCTCGACCCACTGCTCGCCGCCTTGCAGGGTGCCCACGAACTCGTAGCGAGCCTTGAAGTTGACGTTGTTGAGGGCCGTGCCGGGCCGGCTCTCCATGCGGATGGTCAGGCTGGGCGTCTGGGTGAGGTAGGACTCGTCGGGCAGCCGGCAGGGCCGGGTGCTGCGCGTGGAGTTGCGCAGGGCCGCGTGGGCGCAGAGCCGCGGGCTCTCGTCGCAGAGCACTGCCAGCGGCAGGCCCGTGCTGGGCGCCCCGTCCCAGAAGGTCAGCCTGACCGAGCACTCGCGCTCGCCGTCGGATGAGGGCGTCGGGGCAGAGAGCGTGGCGTTGCCGTCGGCTATGCCCCGCAGCAGGTCGCGCTGCGAGTAGGAGGCGAAGTAGAACCAGACGCGGTCGCCCAGCTGGCCCTTGAGGCTCCAGGTGCAATTGGTGCCCGGGGGCAGCGCGTGCAGCGGCGCTCTCAGCACACCGCTGCGCGCCCTGCTGCCGCCAGTGCCGTTGACGAAGAAGTAGCAGCCCTGGGCCGTGGGCGCGTAGTCGAGTCCGTCCGAGTCCACGTACACCACCTGGGTCTCGAGCTCGAAGCGCAGCGAGGAGGCGCCGAGGGGAATGGCCAGTGGCGAGCTGACAAAGTGGACGAGCATCGCGGGCCCGCGGGCAGTGATGCGCGGCAGCGGGCCGCCGCAGTAGACGAGCAGCACCGGGTCCTCGAGGCGCGAGCCGTCGTGCAGCACCAGACGGTCCCTGTCCTCGGGGCAGTCCTGCCAGACGCTCAGCACGCTCACGTTCTGCGACAGTCTGACCGACATCATGGCGTGCTTGCAGGTGGGCACCTCCTTCTGGCGCAGCACGATCAGGCAGCTGGCGTTGCGCGGGTACTCGCCCGGGTAGTTGGGGCTCTGCACGCGGCAGCTGCGCTGGTAGCACTCGTGGAAGTTGCGCGAGCAGTAGGTGCCGGGCACGGGGCTGCCGCGCTCAAGGGGCGCCTCGGGGCTGCCGAGGCGGGCCACCGCCTCGAGGCGGGAGACGAAGCGGTAGCGCAGCCGGAACTCGAAGGGCACCGAGGCCGGCGCCTCGAACAGCCGGATCGAGGCGGTCACGGTGCTGGTCTCGCTGTAGTACGTCGCGCGAAGGGCCTCTCCCGGTCCACACCACGAGCCGCCCGTGAACGGCCTTCCCAGCTCAGCCAGCTGCATTGAGCCCTCGGGACAGCTGCTTGGACCGCCGGGACTGCTGCTGCTGCTGCTGCTGCTGCTGCTGCCTCCGCCGCCGCTTCTTGCTTCGAGGCGCCCGATGCTGAAGGCGTCCCACAGCAGCTGCACGAGCTCCCCATGGCCCTGGCCGCCCGCGGTGAAGGTCAGGTGGCAGAGGAACGGCAGCCTGCCCTCGCCGGGCCGCGCCAACTCTAGCCTGTAGGTGCGACCCTCACGGCCGTGGTAGGTGCGGTTGCAGGGCGTGCACAGCGGCGGCTCGTCGCTGCCGTCGCCGCAGTCGTCGACCCCGTTGCAGTAGGCGTCCACGGGCACGCAGTGGCCCTGCTTGCAGCTCAGCTCGGCCAAGCCGCAGCTCGTGGTCGGCGACCCCGTCGCTTTCGATCTCTGCGCCGTTTCGCCCAGCAGGAGCAGCAGCACCAATCGAATCCAGCGCGATTGGGCCGCCACGGCGCCGCGGCTCCGACCGGGACCTGCTCGCCCGACATCAGCTGCTCGCCTCTGCAACCAAGGGAGAGAGTGAGAGAGAAAGAGAGAGAGAGAAAGAGAGGTGAGTAGCGAGCAATGAGCTCGTCTAGAAATCGCGAAAGCTCTTGGAAAATCAATATGCGAACTGCTACGTTGCGCTGAGAGGAGGGAGAGAGAGAGAGAGAGAGAGAGAGAGAGAGATAGAGGGAGGCTGCTACTGCTGCTGCTACGTTGGCTAATAACAGCCCGCATACAATATCAATTTCATCGGTTTTTTTAAACAACTAGATTGTACAACAGTTGTTTTGTTGCTAAACAAAACCAAAAATGGATTGTGATCAGAGAGAGAGAGAGAGAGAGAGAGAGAGAGAAAGAGAGTAGAGTACCATAATCGTGTGTCGGCGGACGGCGCATATCAGCAGACTGCTACTGCTCACTGCTCCCTTTTGCCCTCGGGTCGTCGTCGGGGCAGCTACTATTGTGCGGTGCGGGCGGCGCAAAAAAAAGCTTTGCCGAGAGAGATAGAGAGAGAGAGAGACGGGGTCAGCGGAGGGGCTGCGAGCGGCGGCTGAGTGGGCCGACGCGCACTGCAGTACTGAGTGGTACTGAGCGCTGCTGCCTCGGCTGCTGCCCTCTCTAGCCTCTCTTTTTCCGCCCTCCTTCGCCCACACCCTTGTTTTGCTCCTTTGCTGCTGCTACACGCGCACACACAGCTCTCGCGACAGCTTCCGTCCCGCAACCGCCGCGCCGCCGCCAGCTCAGTCGCCGACCCTATCATCTGATTTGTCTTGTGACCTATATATACACACACACACACACACACACACACACACACACACACACACACACACACACACACACACACACACACAC
>JAWWMK010000001.1:2364665-2394705 GCA_035047105.1 Galeopsomyia nigrocyanea | reverse complement strand
TAATCTTTTCAACGTGTGCTGCTGTACATATTGAACAGTTTGGTACTATTTTTATTTATTATTATAGCTTTTTAAAAAATATATAGCTTAAAGTGCCGTTAATTGGTGCATTCATTCCTTAAGCTGCCGGTAATTGGTACATTCACCCTATTACATCTCAATTTATAACAGCTAAATTGATAGACACCTGATAATATAATTCAATCAAATGCTTTGCATTTCTTCAAACTTTTGAGAACTTTAGTAAACGTGTAATAAGGCATTGACAATAATGAATGCTGAAAGTGAAAACTCAGACAATAAAAAAAAATTCTTTTTACGGGTCAGCTTCATGATGTCCACGGTTGCTAGTACTATAGTGAATAATTAACATTATCTATATAATTATAACTAACGATTAATGGTAAATAAGTGTTCGATTATATTTTAAAATAAACTTTGGAAAATATTGGTTGCATTGCGTTACGTTTACATGCCGTATGCAGGCATTCGTGAGATACGTAGATGTATTTAACATAATTTATGACATTTTTGTTTGTTTGCATTGAAACCGATTGCAGAGGTGATAAAATGAAAAAATTATATCTGAAATCATGCCTGAAAATCTAAAGTGATGTTAATGGAAAGTGTGTTTAATTTGAAAAAAAATGTATTTTCTCGAAATGTGTGTGATTGTAAAGAAATTTTGACACCTGACAAAAATAATAATAATTTGAATGTAAAAGTTTACGATAAAATTATGTGTTATCTTGTTAAATTTTCAGTTGTTTTATGTATAACTTAGCAAATAATTTTTACACAAAGAGAAAATTGGTAGAATTGATTAGATGTATTATATGTTTAACTATATACATAAGAATAATTGACAATATAGCATCAAATTCTTTTCTCGATTGAAGTTTTGAGAAGATTTACTGAAGAACATCGGACGGACTGAGCATAGTCAGAAAAAGTAAACGCTTTTTCAATTAATTTTATCCCAATGAGAATAAATGATTCTGAATTTATTTCGAGGAAGTCTGATTGCAATATCTTGTTTTTTTGTGCGAATGAATTAATTATTGTAAGGCTTTCTTAGGCTAGAAAAAATGGTTATCTCATCATTCATAAAGCATGAAACTTGATAAAATATTGTAAGTAAGAAAAATGTACCATACGACTGAAAGGGAGAAAATAATAAAAATGACAAATATTGGAAGAGAGTTTTTACAAACGTATGTGAAAAAATGAGAAAATTGATGTTTTCCCGAAATCTGATCTAACATTATTTATTTGTATACGAATATGAGTATCTTATATTGATAAAATTTGAAGTTAATGTTGATAAACTCATCATAAGTTGAGATGAGTGTCACCCTCAGTTGTAAATGTTGATAAAGTTGATTGAAAAATCAAACAGATCGACAAGTCGTTTGATTTATCAATCGACTTTATCAACATTCGAAGTTAATTCATTTAAAAATTTCACTAAAAAATATTTTTTCACATTTTACGAAAACTACGTTCTGCTTATATGTTCAAATTTATTTATGGTAACAAGCGCGTTTTAAGAGATAACTACAATAGCGAGAAATTACAATTAACTAAAATTTCTGATAAAAGATCATTGTTAAAAATCTATAATCATTTAAAAATTGTATCATTGATAAATTAGACCATATGGAAATTTTTTTAGATTTGTAAGATATAAATTGTGAAAAAAAATACAAAGTATATTCAATATGTACCAGTTATATTAGAAAAAATATTGAATGCATAATTAAAAAAATGAAAGCTTCAGAAAAACTGAATAGTCGACGAATTGTGTCAATATTTAACGCAATATAATGAAAGTAAAGGAGACTAGAAAAAACAAAAGTGATTCTTGATGAACGAAGAAAGTACACTAAAATATATAAGTATAAGAGTATCATTTCCCGCCTAATGCATTATATATAAAAAGCATACAGTATAGTTAATATAGAACCTATATTCTTTTATGCGGTTTATTGTAAGTAAAAGTAAAAAAAAAAACATTTATTAACAATATACACACAGGCATAATGGAAGCGGAATCAAACAAGTCAACAAGTGACGTATGAATATCAAAAGTACATACATACTAAGCATATCGATGAGAAAATGTCACTAGCTACAAAATGACCCAAAAAACAACTTTTAAGTTTAACCAGCAACATAAAAATGGCTATTGCTATCTCTTCAAATTAAATTTGTTGTATGTTAATTAATGAATGGAAACAGGTCAATTGGTTAAGTTTTCAATGGATCGTTCTAATGTATAAATCTAGTTACTAGAAAAATATTGTTTGATTTACCTTCATCTACTTGTATGGTTGTAAATATGAAGCAACACATAGTTCAATCTTTACAGAAAAAATGCGATTATAGACAAAAAAAGAAGGTTTACGAGATTAATAGTTGAATTTCAATTTCTCCATTTTTAGACCGTTCAATGAACTTTCATATACGTGTACTTGGATCTTGATCGTGTCTTTACAACATCTGTGCCGTGAGCAAAAAAAAATGTTTATGACGAAGAAAAAAAAACAGAAAACTGTCGGTACATTTTTCTCAATGTAAATTCAGCTCTTATTAACAGCTACTTATTACGCATTTAAAAAAATTCAAACTTTTATTAATAAAAAACAAAATGATAATTAAGTAACATACACTATAAACAGTGTACCAACTAATACGCACAGAAAATATAATCTAAGATGATCGATATGGTTTCAGTGCGCTTATAAATCCAGTTATGAATGCATATATTACAAGAACTGAAAACGTTTAAAAGATCGTACACAGAAATAAACACACCTTTGAACCGACTTTTTTCACATTTACGTGTTAGAATAGGATTTAACAAATAAGAGCTATCAATGGAATACTTGAAGAAAAAAAACATTCGTAAAAAAAGTTGATGAACTGATGAATTTACATGTTCCATACTGTATTCAATTGTAAAGTTGCGACAAAGGGTGTCGAAGAATGTATAAGCTTTTTTATCGACCGATAATCGACGAGCTTTTTTATTGTAATATTGACAGATTTTATTAACTGTGTTTTTGAAGCTCAAAAGTAGTTTATTTTTGAAATTATGGTATTTTTTGTTGTATTTTTCGCAACTCCAAAGTAACGTTCAATAATGATAAGTTGAAAAAAATTATTCAAAATAGTTCGAGAAGCTTCGTTCTTCAATTATTTTTAGTAATGTTTTGAAAACATACGACTGTAAACTGGCAATGTAAAGGCTAATTATAAGCAACATTATTGTACATAGATAGGAGTTCAAAAAAATACCAATTCATCTTGAAATCGTTTGATTGTATGAAGATAAGCATTGTTGTAATTTATTTCGAGAGAGATTTTCAAACACAAATTAGTCCTATCGATCCATTTTAAGAAGCATACTACTGGTTCAAGTGCATCAGTATTGTAAAAATTTATTTTCCAACAATTATTAAGATTTATTATGGATCTCTAAAATGGCATTGCAAACAATGAAACATTCCTACCCCTAATGCGCAACTTGAGCGATTTTTTTACGATTGTTGTAATGCATGAACAGTGTCTCGAATAAAAATATAGTGTTCTTGAAAATTAACTGAGATTGTATATTTGACGTCCGTTTCATTCCTACAACTTGTGTAATTGAAATAAATTTTTTTCAGCGAAATAAAATTCAAACACGAAACAAACCGATGGCAAAAAAAAATATATACTTGTAGTGCGTCTAATGTCAACAAGTGTAAGTGAAAGCCAAGTCCTCGGATTTCCTAAACATGGCGTTATTTCGTTTTGATTAGAAATTAGAGGTACTCGAACAATTTTTGATTGTACCTTGTAAATGTATAATGCTGTTTGTGATTGTTTGGTTCTGAAATCGAAATCTATAAGCTTAAAGTAGATCTGATAACGTAAAACTATTTTTTCTACACAATCAGGTAAAATTAAGTTCATTTTTTTGTTAAATAAAGAAAAATTCTCAATATTAAAATTGAAACAAATTTTGTATTCACTTTTTGTGATTAACAATACACTGGTTTTATATAAAAGTGACAAAAAAAATAATAAATGGTACTGCAGTAGAAAAATTACTGTACTCGATTCTCACCAGTCTAACTCGTGAAAATCATTTATATAATTCAATCTATAACGACACTTTTCTCGTTGTATAATATGTACAATGTGAGAATCGTAATATGTTCATTTAAAATAATATACGAGATGATCACAAAGACTTGGATACTGTTTTTATTTGGAGTAACCCCAAGGATCCTTCTTTAGGTCCATTAAAGCCAGAGACGACTCACAAATCTTTTTGAAAACTTCTCTTGATTTTTCTTTTGTAAATACCTGTAACGCAAATATCAAATTTTTACAAATGATGATAAAATATGCCAAAATAATTTTAGAACATTTTGCTGATTAAAACTTGAAACAATAAAATTACTTACTTTATGTAACTGATGTTGCTCTGAAGCTAAAATATCTGCCAGTTGAACGCACTCATCGTGTTGATTCATTTCAGTCATTACAGTATACAGTAGTAGAGTGATTTTCGGGATACACAATTTTCTGAGTTTTTCCAGTTGATGGTCTCTTAAAATTTCATCAGAAGTCGTGTTTTCATTATTTGTAGTATTTCCCGAGTCGATCAGCCATCCGCCATCAGGAAACAGAAGAACGTTAAAGAGCAACTGTTTAACAGCCTAAAATAGTTTTTAAATAGACGATGAGCGAAATTTCATACATGTCGAAAGTTCAATTATAATAGATTATAATATACCTTAGTATGATGCTGCATGGTAGTTTTCCATCTTTCCAACTCATTATTATATAGGGAGGTTTTATGTTCAAACGCTACTTTTTCTGTGAACGTAGCATATGGTGGTGGTTCTGGTACAGGAGTAGGTCTGTTGTGATGATAATGGGAAAACCATTCAGAAAAACCTTCTTGAGCATCTAAATAGGATTTGTAGCACAAATATTCTCGAATGGAAGAAGAAGCTTTTTTAGGCAAAGCATTTGCAGTCATCAAATTTTCAATTGTATTTTGCAGTGCAGGAAAATCATGCATAATTATATCTATAGCATCTGCTGGAATCTGAAATAAACATATTAAAATTTTTTTTTTAATTTTTAGCAATTTTCCAATAAAAGATGACAAGACATTTCATACCTTGTTGAATGCTTTTCTAGCAGCATCTAATTTTTCATTAGTCAGAAAATATCTTATTAAAGCATTGGTTTGCCACAAAGCTTCTTCTCTCTGACTTGGATAGAAAATTAACCAATCAAGTGCATTAATTTTTTCGAAATCAGCTTCTGTCAATTCTCCTTTCATATCTTTTGGATCAAACTCATTATCTTTCTTCCTGATATTTTCAACCACTAGTTTAGTGATTGCTTCAACATTCAAGTTTGCATCCTCAGCTGCATTAAGACATTTTTTGCGTGCATCATAATCTGTAACTCTCTCCAGAAATTGAGCGTATTTTTTTATCTGCGCCTCCCCTGATAAAGTAGATGTGTAAAATGCTACCAGAACTGGATCACCGAGATCCATGAGAACTTTAACGTATTCAAGTAAAACTTTCTCTGATGCTTGTTCATTCAAATTTTTTCCAATTTGCCTAAAAAACAGCATCAAATGAGCAAGAAATCGTAGAAATTGATCATCACAAGTCTTTTGATCAATCATATTGTCTACATCATCCATCAAAGTTGTAATTTCATCCAAAATTAAATATTTTTGAATTCTATTGACTGGCTCTTTAGCTTGGGAACTTATGGCTGGATTTTTAGAAGCTTCCAATTCATCAAAAATATCTTCTAATGTGTTTTCCCCTTTCCAATATTCATCAGGCAAAGCAGTGTAAGCTTTTGGCATGAATCCCCTCACTTCTGCTTCCACTTTTATATCAAGAAGAGTTTTCAAATATGCCCAAAGACCATCTTGCCATGAGGTTGCCACAGCTAATAACTGCTTGACATTACCACAAAGACTAGAATAAATAGCTCGGTAATATGGACCTGTAATTTGCAACAAAAGGAAAAGGAAAATATAATTGATGACAAAAATATAATTTATGAGCTGAGAAAAATCTCAATTGCCACTTACCAACTCGATCATCATTAGACAATTCCCAAGCACATAGCTTCCACAGGCTTCTATTAGGATTACCTTCTACAGGTAATTTTGTGTCAGTCAGAGGATTTTTGTAATTTGGATCATGAAATGGTATCCATCCCAGCAGACATGCTGCACGCCATTGCTGGCCACAATGTATGCCTAGTGATTGAGCTTTTTGTAGTCTACCACAGCGTACCTGAAATGCATTGAACGTGAGTTTTAGTTGTTCAGAGATTATTGTTGAAACAATAGATTCAATACAAACCTCAATGAGCATTCTCTTCTCTAATCTTGCATCGTCTTCTCTATCAAAATCATGTAATGGCTTGCATTCTCTAATTGGAGCATCTGGGTCCATTGATGTTACAATAGGTCTAGACGAAGGAAAAGTAATTCCAGACTTTTTATTTTGTAGCTGATGCAAAGTATTCTCCCAAGCAATGGTCCTGTCTGTGAAATTTTCTATAGAAGGTAATCTATCAGCCCTATCAAGAGCATTCTTCTCTAGCCAATCAATTATGAGCTGATACTCTCGGATCAGTTTACTGTTTTTAAACAAAGCTTCTATCACTTCCTTTTCTGATATATTACAATTATCTTCGATTTCCATTTGATCCTGATCCTCATAATCTGTTGAATTCAAACGATTCTCATAGAGGCAGTAGACCAGTCTCCAAATGTTTCTCTCATTTTCTAAACTTATCTCTTCTTGAGATAAATCTGGATTTTCCACTTTAGATTTCATACCTTAAATTAAAAAAGTTATTATAGAGGCTTCAAATCATTCTCAAATAGTTACAAATGTAAATATTATTCTACTAACCTCTCATTAGATCCAAGGTATCGGTGCAATTCTGAATGAAATCAGCAATGGTTTCAAAAATTTGGAGTTCAGATGTGTGAGCTTGAACGCTACCCAAGAAGTCGTAATACAATTTTGAGTGAACATCTTTCCAAGGCTCTTTAGCTTTTAAAACAAGACCAGTGGCTGTACTATCATCCATCATCTCTCTAAGAGTCATGTCATTTCGCTCCGAACTAGCCATGATATTTCGAAGCTCATGAGGGGCAAGTGTAATTGACGGCATCGTAATGTCAATTCCTTTATATTCATCTGCTCTTCCCATTGTAACATCTCCATCCCTTGGCAAGGTATTTTGCAAAAGTGAGATTCTTCTAGGCATGATCGTCCTACGAAATCGTGCACTCGATCACAATGCTAATGAAATTCTCAGCTTTCTATCAAATCTTTGAATAGTACAAAACACTTTACTGAGTCTCGTAAGAGACTTTAAACGCACTCATGACTAAATATTACATGAATTTATTATAATAACTATACTTTTTAGGTTAAAAAACTTTCCAAACGAAAACCGGTGGTCCGGTGCAGTTGAATCTGTTGAATGATGGCAGTATTGGCAGTTGATGGACAGACAATTAATAATGACAATGACCTTTGCTCGAAGACGGCGAGCGAAATTTGCGCCATCTGACGACGTAAACAAACGTCGGCGTCGTTGCTGATAGTGATAGTCACAAAACGGAAACACGCGAGCGGAATTCGGCTGCTTTATTAAATTTATCTATTGTAAATTAATTGTTTTTATATTGAAAATGATATCGTAAAATTATCTGCTAGTTATTTAATTGTTGATGTTACAAAATACGAAAGATGTCAAACTTTGGGAAAGCACAACTTTTAAAGTATGGATGGACTGAGGGTTAGTATCAAATTGTAATTCATAAAATTATTTATAAATTTATAAAACTTTTTGATTGTTAGATTTATTTTGCAATTTATGCTAAGATTGAAATAATTTGTCATTAAAAATGCATGCAAGATGGAATAGAATTTACTTTCTCTTTTATAGACAACAATGTTCAAAAATAACCTAAAATTTTCATGGCTTCATAAACAGACAAATTTTGTCAAAATAAAAGTTAATTCCTACGTACATTCAGAGTTTTACATTACCAAAATACTTAAGTACTATTTCCATCTATGTCTGTTACAAAAAAGATAAATCAGTTTCAATCAATTATGATTTGATACCAGACGAATTAGATGGATGGCTTTTTATGTCATTATGATAAGCAATATTTCCTCAATGTAGTAGAATATTCATAAAAAGTCTATATTCAATATGATTTTTCTTACAGGTAAAGGTCTTGGAAAAGACAAAAATGGCATTGCAGAAGCTTTGAAACCAAAACTGAAGTTTGACACTAGTGGAATTGGACACAAAGATACTGATTTTCAATGGTGGTCTTCTGTTTATGATAAAGCCTTAAAAAATGTTGTGTCAGAAAATGATGCTGAAAAAGTTTCTATAAATGTTGTCAAAGAAAATGCTTTCAATATTTCTTCTACCCAATCTGGACTAGAAGTATCTGATAAAAAACTTCCACTTCAGTATGGAAAATTTTTGAAAACTTCTACTTTGAAAGATGGAAGTTTGATTAGAGAGAAAAACTGTGCAATAATTGAAGAAGATAAACAAGATGTATCATTTACGCAAATATCAGATGAAGAACTTTTCAAGGCATGTGGGGGAAGAACTGCACACAAAGGTGCTAGACATGGTTTAAAATTAAGTGGCAAACTTGCTAGAATAGCTGAGCAAGAAAAAAAATTACTTGCTGGCAACTTTTTAAAGTCAACTGAAATTTCCCAGAATACTAAAGTAAAGTCAAAGAAAGCAAAGAAAAGGAAAATGGGCATGGATGTGGAAGATCTCACATTAAATACAATTATTGATAAGGTTTCAGACAATGAAGATAAGATAATACCTCCAATACCTCCTATTTCTAATAAAATGACGGATGACTACAAGTTGTCAAAGAAAAGTATTAAAAAATTGAAGAGAAAAGTAAGTGATTTGTCCCATCAACTGAGTAAATCTTCATTGTTAGAAAATGATGACCAGAGTACCAATGACGACAAAGTTGAAGAACAAGTTCCAGATAAACCATCTAAGAAAAGCATTAAAAAATTAAAACGAAAGGTCAATGAATTATCTAATCAATTGAGCAAATCATGTTTGTTAGAAGAAACTAGCGAAGACCAACATAATAACGTAGATGAATGTGAAGAACAATCTCAAAAACTAAAAAAGAAAAGCAAAAAGAAAAAACATAAACGAAAATTAGATGAATATGATGTTTGTGATGATGTTAACAATATTCAGCTGGATAATGACATTATAGAACCATGCACCAAAAAGTCTAAGAAGCAGTGTAAGGAATCATCAGAGTCTTTAAATACAAATACAAAAAGCAATGAAACAGAAACTGATAGAGAAAGTGAAAATTCTAAGTACTCTTTTTGCACATGGCGAAATTCTAAAATTAAAGCAAAGAAATTGAAGAAATATGAAAAGAAAAAAAAAGACAAAATTAGATAGTTGAATTAAATATACAGAATTTCAAAATTTATAAACTTACGAAATATTTTATTTAGGAAAATTTAACCAAGTGATTTATTGCATTTGCACATTGCTTATTAAGAAAGTATGTCAAGTGATATTGCAAACAAATGTGCATGTGTATATAATTTGAATAATTTTTATAAATATCAATACTAGAAAGCTTGGAGTTTGTACATATTGATGCATTTAATCGCGTTAATCAATATATAAGCAATAAACAAAATGAAAGAATTATTTTTTCATTTGCCACCATGTTAAACTATTGTAACTTAGTAAGCTGGGTCGAATAACAAGGAAAGAATTACATAAAATTTGATTTTAATTTTATTGACACTCTTTCTAAAAACTCTTCGTCTCAAAACACAGTTTTTATTGTTTGTAAATAAAAAATCTATGTATTTACAAATAAAATTTGATTTTTAAAAAACTATCATCTTAAACAAATACAACCGTTTTATCGCACACTGTGCAAATTACCTACGCTTCATAAATAACTTTTAACATAACATAAAATTATTTATCCAACTGACTTGACAGAATGAAAATATTTTTTTAAAGCAATGATCATTATTGTACAGGTTAAATGTCAGATTTTATGTCTAAGTTTTATGAAGAGCATATTAAACTCCTTATTAATTTACATACAGATTCCAGTCCACTGAATATATCTATATATATAGCAATTATGAATAGTCATCAAAACTTTATTAAATATTTTATGTAGGTACGAGTTTATTTTAAAACAGCATATTATTTAGTCAAAATATCTACAAAATATGATACTTTTTCAAAAGTGATTGTAAAATATGATTCTTAACTTTAAGTTTATCATTTAATAAGCTGGGTTAAGTTCAACAGTTAAATTTGACAAATTGGAATTTGTATACAAATCATAATATAATTCGTGTCGTTTCGAATTAAAATTGTTAGCACCGAAAGTTTCGCTACAATCGAAATTTAATCATTCATATTCGACACAAGAATATATTTATATTTTTTTATGTAATACGTTATACACGTAAAAGACGTGTCGGTTAGAGTACAATGTAGTTTCTAAGGCCCCCTATGACGCGTTTAACTATCAATTATCTGTATCAAAGGTATCTCCTTTACGAAAAGAAACAAGTTTTAGAATTAAAACAAAAATTAACATTTTCAAAATATTTGCAACTAAAGATTTTGAAGTGGAAAATTATTTATTTCGCTGTATTATCCTAAAATCGTCAAAATTATAAGTGTTGTAGAAACTTGATTGTTGCAACGGAAAACGAGATAAATTAGTACTTGTGGTACAGCTGATTCGTGTATCTCCCTCAATACATCGATTTTTTGTTAATTTTTATAAGTATTGGCAACAAGCATAAATAAATTTACTTCCTGCTGGAGAAAGCTTTTTTGAAAATGCAGAATCAATATAATCGATAAAAAAATCAATAAAATCGATGTCAGTATAGTTGGATTTTTTATCTATTCCACATTTGTATCCTTTTTTTAATTACAAACAAGAACTTGTAAAAGCTCATAATCAACAATACATTTGAACAATAATCTCAGTTCAATTTTGAATTTCAATAAGTAATTCAAATTAACGTATTTTCTCAAAAAGTATTATGCATGTTATTCATAAAAATTTTTTATATCTTCAAAAGTCTCTTCAATGCTGTTACAATACATTCACAAAATTACTCTCTCTTAGATATTAAAATTCTTTTAATCTCTGATAGTCTTTACTTTTAAACATTTTTGTACTCTTGCGCGATCAGTTTGAAGATTTTAATTCAGCCGTACCGCAAGTGCCAATTTTGAAATGCCTAAATTTGAAAAGATACAATAATTTGTAAAAAATATATTTCTATCTATGAAATCATCTATCTACAATGTCATATTCTTATATGTATAAATATTTGTAGAATCATCATAAAAAACTATTAAACCGCAGTTTTGTTTCATTCATTGTATGTACACTTTTATCAGTCGCACTATATGAAAAAGTTTTTTTTTATATTTCATTCAAACTTAAAGATATCGCCGTAATCAAAAGTTTGTATAATTGCACAGATTTTATAGTATCGGTAGAATTGACACGGAAAATCTTACAAATAGCAAAACATACTGTACTCGGAGGATTGGAAGCATTTAAAATGCACATTCTTTGGAAATTATTGGAATTCCAACTTAAATCGCTGCTAAATTGTTTATAAGAAAGCTATTGCACTATATGCACAAATAAATCATGAATAAGATCAATATCAATATTTCTTAAGAATAACAAAAAATTTACATAAATTGTGGTATGTGCCGCTTATTTGTCACACAACACAGCACACACTATTATAGTTATAATAGTGTACAAGATGCATTAAAAAGATTCTCATTTTTGGAATAAATATGACACGTAACCATTTTGTAATTCCGTAAAAAAAGATGTTCATTATTGAAAAATTTCAATTGGAGTGGAAATTGTTCCTGGACTGATCGATGAAATTGTTTAATATTTAATCAAACATTTTTTTTACCGTCGTTTGATTATATATTTTGAGTTAAGCTATGCTCAAATATACAGCAATTGACGGTTAACTAATTGTAAATACTTATATAATAACTGATTAACGCAACGATATTTTTTATTATTATTCAAAATCTAAACAAAAATTAGCTTACTATCACTCAGTATAATAAAAATCTTTTGATTAAAAATTATGATCACAAAATCAACCTTCGCGATGTCTTAAGTATAATACCATCGATCGCGTATAATTTTTTTGTGGAGAAAAGAATATATATTTCACTACTTATGCATTAATTATTCCGATATCTATTACTATTGTAAAGAAATATCACTGATTTAATTCACTTTTACGTGCTTTCTTCTAAATAATAATATTGTTTGATCGCAGTGTACTATTATAGTCAGAAAGTCAGATATACTGAACCGAATGCATTAGAGTAGAAGAGCGCCACAAAAGTAATTAACCCGTTTTGTTTTTCGTAAATTCAAAAAGGAATAAATTATACATTTCAATGATAAAAGACCTAATTGACGTTGTTCACGGTTCTAACGCACTCATTAAAATTTCCATTCAAGCACTCACATAAGGATGTATATTATCCGAAATGTCAACGATTTTCTTTGGAAGTAAACAATCGACTATTCACCACAGTACTACCTTTGTTTCAAGTTACGCTACAATAAACTCACTCGTCGCACACAATTACTTACTCTGTGTTTTTCTTCGTTGCATTTTTCATTAAATTCAATTCATCTAACATTTATGTTTTCATATTTGTAACGGGCACCATCGAAAATTCCACACAGTTATTCGATGAATTTGAAATATTCATTATGCAATTAGGAACAATACTTGATAACAACGTTTTTCTTTTCGCTTATAATCAACGCAAAGTTTGATCGATAAAATTGTTCATTTCTGCGTCGTTAACAATTATGAATATTTGGACATGATTCAGCGTCGGTCAAAATTTGAACATGGACAAACTTACTTGAGTAAAACATGGTATCCTACATAAAAACTGAACACGCAAACGGGAGCTGCACTTGAGAATGTTAAAAATATTAATCAAAAGTAGCAAATCTTACAATTAAATCATTTAATGAATAGAGTCTTCGAGATCTATTAATTGCATTAACTTAAACAAAAAATAAACTCCTAAATAAGAAATTATAAGCGGAGTTGTGCCGTACTTGAGGAAGGAAGCAAATATATATAGACAAAATGGGCTTTGAAAAGTAACTCGAAGACTTCGTCGATTGAACGGTAAGCTCGGTATCTGGCGAGTAGCTTGCAAAATCAAGCTCTCTTTCACTAGACGCACCTATTGCTAAGGATCCGGTTCTTAAGCAGAAAGTAGCCAATGTGCCTGCCGAGTCTACTAACCGTGGCGGTTTTTTTCTCGGAGTTGGATCGATTGGCACAGCCAGTCGTCGGCTCGTTCAGCTTGCCCCAAATCGTGTACATGCTCGAGGAGTTCACCCTGTGCATGGTAATGGCCTCGCGAATAGCGCAATTCTCCAGCTTCCGTTGGATGTAACTGAAACCATAGTGGTTGACCGGCTTCAGTCCTGCTCGCTTGGCGCACACTCCCGTGATGTAGACGTCCTCTAGGTGAAGCAAAGGCGTCGATAGGGCTGCTTTGTACAAACGCTCGGCAACGTCAAAGCTCATCACGTAACCCGTACCCGACAAGTAATTCGGATACGTGCGTTCCGCGTACATGTACCTTGGTGTGTACCTTAAAAATATGAGAGAATACGTTTGAAACAATGGTTCAATTCAAAGCAATTATTTTAGCTTACCACTTGTTCTTTGGATCCGTTATAGGCCTTGCATTACAAATAAGTGAGCCGATTAAAGTTTCGGTGTTTTTTAGTCGGCTCTTTAAAGCTCTAACGAGCGCTGGCACATTTACAAACATATCGTCGTCTGTTTTCATAAGATAAGCAAGCTTATCGCAATTGGTTGTGACCCATTTTAATAGCATAGCCGATTTCAGCGTTAAATTATTGTACGTATCGTAAAAGTTTTCTTGTATTATGTCGTTGTACAAATGGTTCTCATCCACGACGTATCCCTGCGTGAAAATAGAATGATGGTTTACAGTTTCATTGATTCAAGAAACGGTGTCTCACAGCATTTCACTTACATTGAGAGTGTCGTTATCACTTTGTCCCAAGAGAAAAGCAATTCTAACAGGCGAATCAAACTGCATATCCAAGTTTGTTTGATTCCCCCAAGTATTTCTAATAGCAACACGAGCATTTGTATTATCGACAGCTGAACAAACAACGATGAGAAGATACGGCGATTCACTGCAGATGTTTCTAGGATTTAGAATAGTTGTTGTGTTTTCCGGATGGATGTAAGTACACACATCTCGAGATGTATTGTAACTCCAGCCTCGTAGCTGAGCTAGAATCATAGTAGTGATTAGGATTTCATTTTTTTTCATAGAGCTGTAGATAATTTTTTATCAAAAAGTACAAAATATTATTGGAGTGTTACTGAATCAATAATTTTCAAATCAAGCTAGTTCAACAAAATTTACAATAATTTTGAAAAGCGGCGCAGTACAGTTCACAACAAAAACTATTGGAAAAAAACAGCGATTTATTTAAGCATTATTGTTAGTGATACCAAAAAAGCCAAATTGTTAGTATTAAATATACAAAGTTTTAGCATGATAATTATTTACACTGATTATGAGATTACACTGACAAATGATATAAAGTTGCTTTACCTTGACCAACACTATTATTTTGAAAATTCAATCATACAATTTAATAGTTTTTTTAAACCTTCACCTTTTGTAGTAGCATGTTTTATAGTACATATGTAGAAAATTAACTTTTCTTACAAGAAAAATGCGACATTAAAATTCATAAGCAATGGTGTATGTACATGGATAAATTGTACAACAGTCAAGATTTGAATTAAGAATCTTGATTACAATACAATTTACCCTTTGCTTCTTGCGCACACTATGCATATAGCAAGGGATAGAAAAAGATAGAGAGTAAAATTAATTTTCTTCACTGTAGGCGACATGGCACTCGTTCGTTACCAGTGGATTGATTGTTAGTGTAAAAATACAGGTTCATAATCACAGTAACCATTAATAATTGTTGTCATTACAGAGTTGTACAATACATCCTTTTCCAGTCTCTGTTGCTTCGAGTACTTAATGATGGCAACAATCAGGCATAGTATTTGACTGTTACTTACATAATTTGAAAAACACAAGTTTGAACTTGATCATGATTAGGATTAGATAGTGCAAAGCATAGACAAATGCGTACCTACAGAGGCTATGAAGTGTGTACTTCCCACAGATCCAACTGGGGACGGAGTCTCACCTAAACTGGCAAACTGCCCTTGTGCCGAATGATAAGCTGGCACATAAAGTAACCCAAGCCCTGCTAAAATGATAAAACCAAGTGCCAGCCTCTTCACAAAGGAAACCCTTCCTTTTGGATTTGCATTGCCGTTGTTTAGGCTGGATGCAGGTGGTAATTGCATAGGCAGTAGTCGTACCCGATCCATCTTGAGCAATCATCAAAGTTGTTTAATTGTTAATTAATTATAGTATGAGAGTTAAGGCTCACCTCTGGTGTAAAAAGGTGCGACTGACACTCGCAAGCTCTCCATTTACCTCATCTTGGAAGGTATCCTGCAAAAGTATCAGTACAGATCCTTATCATATCACAAGTGCCAGTCTTACTGGAAATAATCAAAACAATGTTCAATCAAAAAAAATTTACGGCTTAAAATAGCGTAGTGTAACTTTGAAAAAAAGACGTATAAACAATGAAAACGGCGTCGACTGGTACAACAAAAGCAGGTAGATAATGAGTGAGCAACGAAGCGCAAAACAAAAGAGTGAAACTCATACCATCAGTCAGATAGACGCCAAGATCGGGCGTAGATGTGGCCGGTCTGTCATCGCATGGAAGCATTTGTCGTGGTCAACGTCTCTCTCTCCTCGTGGATGATTCTCAAATGGGCAAATGGGTTTTCCCTTTTCGTCGACACGGTAACGCCACGCACGTGACAAGATCAACCCACGTCCGACTAGCGCCAAACTCCAGTGTCGACTGCTCCAACACCGACTCTCGCTCTTTCTCTGTCAGTCTCTCGCCCAATACGCAGACGTGAATATGATATACATATATGCATATCTGCTCGCACATATACATTACACAGACAGGAGTCCGTATGCAATTGTGAATTTAAATGATGACAGTTCGTGCAATGACAATGAAATGAGGATTTCACTACGGAAATTTTTTATTTGTTAGCTGTTCAAGTGTTTTATAGTAAAATTATTGAAAAAATGATTTTAAAAAACCAAAGGGATTTTCAAATGGGCGCGTTTGTGGCGCCTGCAAGATGAGTTAGTAATCTTTTTTATCAATGCGGCCTGCCTCCATTTAGCCTTGAAGCTTATTTGATTATAAGTTTAGATCAGAAATTAAATTAGGAAACTTAGTGTCAATATTCAGTTGCCTGCCAATTTCAAAGTATAATTTTCCAGCGACTCCTTACATGATATGTAGAACAGTTTATAGTTACATATATATATCGATCATAAAGCGAGATTTTTTTTTTGTTATTCGACATTCACGTTTTCATGCTAATCAGTAGTGAATGGTCAATTTGAATTTAATTGGATTATCAAAAAAAGTTGTTTACCCGCGTGGACACGTGCCACCGGCCACGTAGGATTCGTGCACAAATTTATGTGACAACGAGGTTATACTCATCACTTGTCAATATTGTGTATGCAAAAAAAAGTGCGCGACGTGTTTGTAATCATTAAAACGATAGTACGAATGGCTCTACATTATCAATAGTTTGAAAAGGTCAACTGTTTCGAAATACATAAAAAAATCGTCAGATATATCCCAAAAATTAAAGAAAATCGTTCAAAAATGAAGTGTTATAAAAGTTTTCTTGTCGATACGTGATCGGGAATAATTCGAGTTTTCAACAAAAATTTCGTCTGCAACATAATGTTTATTGCGAGAAATATTTGGCATAATTGTCAACATTTTCAGCGATTTTTTTGTCTATTGTAAATAATTGGCTTGTGCCTATTCACAGTTAATTCTAACCTAACAATTTTATACGTTTTACGCACAAAATCTCTACAAAAGAAAATTTACAAAATGATTAAAGCGATTTTAGTGTTCAACAATCATGGAAAGCCACGCCTCACAAAGTTTTATCAATATTTTGTCAGTACTTTTCAATTTCATCGAAAATGTTTAAATTGAAATTTGGGTTACAACGAAAATTTATTTTTTTCAGAATGAAGACATGCAACAGCAAATAATTAAGGAAACTTTTCACTTAGTATCCAAGAGAGATGACAATGTCTGTAATTTTCTAGAAGGAGGGAGCTTAATTGGAGGCTCAGATTATAAACTAATCTACCGACATTATGCCACCTTGTATTTTGTATTCTGTGTTGATAGCTCAGAGTCTGAACTTGGAATTTTAGATTTGATTCAAGTTTTTGTTGAAACACTTGATAAATGTTTCGAAAATGTATGTGAACTTGACCTCATTTTCCATGTAGACAAAGTTCACTACATTCTTAATGAATTAGTTATGGGAGGAATGGTATTAGAGACAAACATGACTGAAATTTTAACAAGGATCGAAGACCAAAACAAATTAGAAAAACAAGAGGTAAGATTTCTTGAATATGATATCAATTCACTTTCAAATTATTTAATCCTTGAGAAAGCTTGAAATTGAGATCTGTAAGACTGTTATAATTTGATGCTGAATTCTTCAATTGATCAGTATACTCAAAATTCTAGGTAATTGTCCAATCGGAATACTCATTTGTTCTTATGGGACCCCCTCCTTAAGACACCTGGCTATTTTTTTTATTTTTTTTTCTGTACAGAAATAAAATTCCGTAATATTTTCTTGACATGATTTGAGTGTATTTTATTAAAACATATTTGCTGAACACCATCAATTTCATTCATCATTAGAATGCATCAATTCTCGTAAAATTTGTAGTCAATAAATATGCAACTGTCAATACAATACAATCTTGCACAACTTAACAATTGTTTTGTTGTTTCAACATCTGCAATCAAACTCATTCATCATACAATCCTTTTTCATTGATATACAGGCTGGAATCACAGCAGCCCCAGCTCGAGCGGTGTCAGCCGTAAAGAATATGAACATACCACAACAAATTAAAGATATGAAATTACCTGACTTACCTCAAGCAATTAAGGATCTCAAGTTCTGACCAGCTGTCGCTTCTTTATCGCCAAGTTGATTTGCAGATGTAAAGTATCAACGCTCAGCTAATGTTACAAAAAAAGGATTTGTTTCTCTGAAAGACCACAAAAAAATTCCAATCATGTATGATTCTTCATTATTTATTTTTTCGTTATCACTCTCACGTCGTTATCAAGAGTAAGATTTATCTTATGAACATTCAAGGGTAATGTGCATTTAAAGAAAAAAAAACACTTTTTTTTAAAAGTGGAACACCAGAATTGAGACTTTTGTAAATTGTAATGAAGTGAACTGAAACTTTGTAAAAGATTCAATCATAGAATACTTTATTGTGTAGCTAAACACATTTGTAAAAAGCTTAATATCTGAAATTTATTTTTATATGTGTCAAGTAAAAAATGTTTTTAAATATGCGCCTCTGTCCAATATAAATAAAGTATATAGTTATATTGTATTAAAAACAAAGTAAATATAATAATAGAAACTGTTGAAAAATTATATTGTTGTAGGTTTTTCTTTCTTTTTTTATTCAAATACTAATAAAATAGAACAAATCAAGCTTTTATTTTACAAAAATACTTACATGTATAAATGTATGTAAATTAAAAATTCTGTTTTTACAAAATTAACATTACATCTTACATATTAAATTTTAATATGCACAGAACACTAAATTTACAAAAAAATTATATCAATAATAATTAACTAATAACAATTATGAAGCTAACTTTGCGAATTCCCTGCTAATTCAAGCAAGTTCCATTTGCTCTGAAAATTGCTGTACAAAAAAATTGTATAAAATATTATCTAGTCTATTGCAGCCATATTGCATCACAGCTTATCATTTTCAATGAACCTAAATAGCACAAATATTTAGTTTTTAGCACTTTTACTGCTTTCAAGAATGAAGTTAAACAAAAGTTACTTTCTTCCGGCTTCATTCCTGAAAGATGTCCATATGTAACCATTACCTCCTTCTGTGAGAACTGGAGGATAAGGACTATTTTTCAATTTATAATAATCTGACGGTGCATGCATTACAAATTCCATGTACTCCAATTTGCGTGGCAAATCTTCCTCAGGCCCAATTATGTATGTTTCTGGACTGAAACCATCTTCGGGAGGTGGGCTATAATATTATAAAGAATATTTATCATTGAAAAAATTCATTCAAATTTCAATTGCATATTGATTGAAAATACCTAGCAGTGGTTGGCAATAGCCAAGTGACAGCTGCACTCTTTTCACAATACTGATCGGTAAGCAATCCTCGAATTTGAGCATAGTATATCCCTCCATCAACATCTTGCATAGACACTATGTCACCAACTTGAAAGTAGGAGCCTTTGTAGAACACATAATTACTAGTAACTGGGGTAGCCGTTGCAGATGGACATTTCATAGGCTGCTAAAATATTTCATACAACGAAACAATGCACGATTTCTTCAGCAAAGTTGGAAACAAAACAATTTGAATAGAGCTACTTACAGTTTTCTTGAAAATATGCCTGCGTCCCTTGCCTTTGGGCACCGGTTTGCTGGACAACTGAGAGGACTTGTATCTAGTGACACGAGTACTTTTGCGCGCAGGTTTATCATCGACGATGACTCCCACGGAGGAGACTTGCTCGACCTCCTTGGACTTCTCTTTTTCAAGGCAATTGTTGCACAAGTTGCCCGACTCCGTCGAGTGCCACAAAGGGCTCTCCTCGCTCTCGCATGATGCACACTTTGGCTTCTCTCCCAGAGGCATCTTCCACGCGAGCTTGATTTTACGAGGTAACTGTGCACCGGCTAATTCTCATTGTTGTTTGCTGTTGTTAACTAAGAAAGACCTTTTCTTTTTTTCTTATTTTGAGGTTCGATTCTCCTGTGCTGTCGAAACTGTAAACAATGAGGATTGAGGGGAGTGGGGCAACTCGAGTCGTGATTCGTTGGCGTAGCGCGGGCAAATATTTGAATAATCTTGAGGTGATGAACAGCATATTTAATTTTGAAATCCATTGGAGTCTCAAAGTTTATATAATTTATTTATATAGAAATTTTCTTCAAATCTTGAAAGTTATCCCCCAAATTTCATTTTTTTTACTTTTTAATAAACTAATTAGCTCAATCAATTCCGCGTCGCTTAATTAACAAAAAGTTTCATGTGTATTTGTTTGCGCGTCGCCGATTTTTAGACGAAAAACGCAAATTTATATATGAAGGCTGAGACTTAGCCCCCATATTGCAAATGGGCTGTTATTCAATGCCATTTATATTTTAAGTAAATGTGACAAGTGAAATCGATTCCGCATTCGACGCGGAATCAACCTCCATGAGAAAATTGTTGCTAGGATATGACACGTTCACTAAATAATCAATGAAAATGTAATGTTACTATCATCCGGCTATCAAGCATAGTCGCGGTTCCCATCGTTCCCCCGGCTGAATCAGTCAGTAATTCAGCGCGCTCTAAGTACTTGAGATGGATTATTGTAACCGGAGCGGGTTTTAAAAGTTAAGCCTGTCCCGAGGTATTGACAATATCGTTGCAGACAATGTTGTGCGTTATACACCGTAATTGTTTGTCTCAATAAGCATAAAAAAGAGTTTGTTTAACGTTGAAATTATTTGGTGGCCCTGAAAAGGACCGATTGGCACCGGCGCAACAAGCTAAACAGCTGATATATTGTGTAATAGACAATAAATGAAAAAATTACCTCTCGTTCAAAATATTCTAGTACATCATGGCTCCAGCAGGTAAATCTAGCGGCAAGGCCGTGAAGAAGTCGGACAAGGCCCAGAAGAACATCACCAAGGGTGACAAGAAGAAGAAGCGTGGAAAGAAGAGGAATTGTCAGCGAGGCTATGAGCATCATGAACAGCTTCTTCAATTACATCTTTGAGCATATATATCGCTGCTAAAGCATCTCGCCTGGCGCAATACAACAAGAGATTAACATTCGGAAGATCGTGACCGCTGTCAGGCTTCTCCTTCGTGGTAAACTCGCCAAGCACGCCGTCTCCGAGAACACCAAGGCTGCCACCAAGGGCACCAGCTCTAATTAAATTTACTAATATCACTTGACCTATTAAACAACCTATTAAACATTGTCTACAATAATGCTGCTAATACGCCGGGAAAGGGTTAATTTTTAAAACCCGCTGCGACCACAAATACTCATTATAACTCCGTCGCGACGGCATGAGTCGGCTGCGTCATGACTTCGCTAATCGGCCTTTTTCAGGGCCACAAATTATTCAAACGTTAATTAAACTCTTTTTTTATAGGTACCTGTTGAGGCAAATAATTATACTGTACAACGTGCAATACTGACTGCAACGATGCTGCCAATACCCTGAGATGAATTTTATCAATTGTTTACCAGTAAAACCATACTTGTGTAGACACTGGCGACTTAGGCGGACAGCACTAAAACCGCGTTTTGGCCGCTTATATATGACCCTACGCACCACCCAGAGTGTATCTGGCCGATTCGAACTTCACCTACCCTATCGTCCATAATCCCCAAAACCATGAAATATTTTTTATCAATTATTCAGTGAACGTTTCATCCTAGCAACAGTTTTATCTTGGGCGCTGATTCCGCGTCGGACGCGGAATCGATTGCACTTATTTACTTACTTAAAAGTTAAATGGGACTGAATAAGGGCCCATTTTTAATATGGAGGCTAAGTCTCAGCCTTCATATATAAATTTGCGTTTTTCTCCTAAAAAGTCGACGACGTGCAAGCAAATGCATATGAAACTTTTTATTAGTTGATGAAAAAATTAAAAAAAAATGAAATTCGGGGGATAACTTCAAAGACCTATTTTCTTCTAATAAACCATCTATATTTTTCAAAGCAATAGCTGTTTAATTAAATCTTATTATGAAAAGTATTTTTCCTGTAAAATAATTCTAATAAACATTATTGACATGCTCGCAAAATATATTGGGTTTCCATCAATTAACATTCAGCTGCCAAGTAAAAAAGTACATACCTAAATACATGCGTCGAACGACCTTGATGCAGTTTGCTCGCGAAGTGTTTGCCATTGCACAGTAAACTCTTGAATTATCATGGAAAAATGTAAATGATATAAAACGATATTTCGTTGATTCATTACACTATATACCCGTCGATCATTACTATATTTAACAAACGTTTGTTTAGTTACTCGTCAAAACATAAAAATTGTCGACTAATGATGCTAAAAGGACATATTTGTGTAATGTCTGACTCGGCAGTTTCAATTGTTTGCACTGAGGACCTATAATCAATCTATCCGGTTTTGCGAAAAAAAAATCGAATTGCTGATTGATCTAAGACGATGGCACATTTCATTTCACCCCATATCAATGTGAACAAATAAGCAAATTCAATCAGTCGTACGAACCAAAACATTGTAAACATGTAAGTAGATTAAAATTTCACTACATTAAATATTGTATTTTCCATAGTTATAGTTATTTGCTGTCAGCAATGACTGCGATTCGTAGTGCTTGATTGACAGTTGCTGTTCAAAAGGATATAATATTAAAATCGATACTGCGAAGTGGATAACACATCATTTGCTACGTCAGAAGAATTAAAATTGTTAATAATTTTGTAATACACAAAATCTCAATTATTAATAGAACAATTACATCATTATAGTTTCCTTACACGACATATGTTTGTATAAATAGCTGATCACTTTTATATTTTTAAAACGTCGATGGTTATACTTTGATATATTACATTTTATTAAGATGAGAAATAGAAAAACTCGAAAAAATTACTTGTAGCGAGATAATTATGCATGATATTTATTCATAAATAAAAAATACATTTGTACGAATCATTTAGAAGTCATTCAACAGCTCTTCGAACGCATACGAGATATACCAATTAATCTCACATTCGTATTTTTTTCCCAAAAGTATGTCAAAGAAGTACCTATGTATAAGACTGCAAGTCCTCAAAAAAAAAAAGTCGCGAGAGAGCTTTCGCAAGCCTCACACTCGGCCTATTGAATTTAATGAAACGCTGAAAGAGGCATTCGCCTCGAAAAGCCAAGCGTGCAGCAGAAACTATATTTAGCCTTTTGCTAGCTTGCAAAAACACGTGAATGGGGGAAAAGTACTGCAAGCTCAACGTGTATACTTCACGCCCGTCTGGGGGCATTCTTTCGGGCATACACATACATGTAAACCAGGATATTATCGACACCTAAAAATAGTTCGCAATTCTCGGTTGCCATCTAAAAATGTACCGCGTGCATCCAGTCTTGCTTATTTACGAATGTTATTTTGGCTTGATTTCATCGAACTTACGACAAGTGGCATGCTCAACTCTGTTTGTTTTATCGTCATAGGTGTCACTTACATTACACATCAATTGTAGCGTTATCATTCCATTAAAACTGATATCTTTAATTTTTTTATTGCTCTTATTCGCATTGGCTTGATTGTCGTTGTAAAATGCGCCTACACAAGCGAATACTTTGTCATTATGCCAAATTAAAAAAAATTTTATCAAATATCATTACCACCTTGCCAACAATGTTTAGCTCTTCAAATACACCATACCGACAGCGTATTCACTTCATTTTCAATTGATAAAAAATCGAGAAGAAACATCATCAATTATGTAATCCGTCATAATCGATATAACCCAGTGAACATTTTTTTTCCCTCGGCTCTTGATCGCATCCTGCCTGCCAACAACTCTTTTGAAAAAATAAAGATCAGTGAGCCAAGCGATACTCCTCTTTTTCGAGATGATCCATTCGGCCTCCATCCGAGTCAAAGACACCGAGCGAGCGATGCACCCGCGGGAGTGAGAAAAGAGACAAAAAAAAAATAGAAGAGGAAAAAAAACAAGTTGTGCAGGCAGACGAAGGAAGGTAGGCCAAACAAACGGGTGGCAAAGTGGTGGTGGTGGTGGTGGCAAACTGCTATCGATTGCCGAAAGAGGAGGGGATTCGGGGGCTGCGTGCGCGAGACTGTGCGCCGCCACAAGCTCGCAAGCTCGCAGAGCGAGCCCGAGCGTCGCGCCGGCTGCTGCTTTATTGCAGCTCGTATCCTCAACACCAAACTCGAGCATCCACGACATGTGCCTTCGCTAATCGTGAGTACTGAATTTATTTTTTTTTTTGTCTCTTTCTGTGTGTGGATCCTAACATTTTTAATATATTTTTTTTCTCGCTGCCGCTCGCTCGGTTTTTTTTTTCTCAATTTTTGGTCGATTCTACATTCGATAGTGCAGCTTTCGATTGCAAAAAAAAGCTGTCGTGCAATCAGCCGCTAGGGGGTAACTGTTTTTCTCTGAGTAATCTCTGAGTCATAGCGGTATTTATGGGGGAAAACCGAGTTCATTTGATTTATATACTCGCGTTGTGTGCGTATATACATTTGGAGAATGGAAATATAATGAGAAAAGGATCTTCCCAGGTTATTTTTGAAGTTAATGAAAGCTCCTGTTTATTGTAGGTTTATTGTATTGAATTCTCTACGGACGAGTTTTTCTTTTCCATATTGCTTATGAAAATAAAAAGTTATTATTTTGAATTGATAAAGTTTTCATGGACTATCAACTCCGTTGTTTTAACCAAGTTTCAAGGTAATCATTCTCAGTTCAGAATAATAATTCAAAGCAAATTAGAAAATCCATTTTTCTTTTAGTTAACAATTTTTTCTGAATAATCTTGCAACATATGATAATTTTTAATTTATCCGTAAATAATATTTGTCGAACTTTTTTTTCCCTGAATTTAATGTAGAAAAGAAACCGTCATAAAATTAAAGCAGTCGTTAATTACGCACTGCATCACATATGATCATTCCCGGGAAATAATAACAACATTTATTACAACTAAACTTAGTTTCCCGTCGTGAACGCGTAAAATCACTTGATAAACTCGTAAAAAGGAGTTTCTAATCAGGATATATTGGCGGAGGTTGTAAGCTCTCGTGCGAATTTTCAAGCCGTGAACACGTCAGCTCGAAAGCCGCAGGCTGCGGGGTTCGAGAGAGTGAATGAAAACCGCGAGCAAGCAATGCTCACCGCGTTGCCTTTGCCTTTCGCATTACGTATGTATACTCGCAGCCCTAGAGATTTCGGCTTATTCGATAATCTTGCTATCGCTAAAATACTTATTCGAAGAATTGAGATGTAGATTTGAACGCTTTAAAGTGCTTTATTAAAAAGAAAAAAAAAAGTATTTTGAAATATTGGATTTTTTTTCGATCGTTACGAAGGGTTTTCGTATTTCAAAGCTCTCATTATAAAGTGTCTTGAGTTCTGAAAAAGTAGAACAATGTAGTTGTTGATCAATAAGCTTTGGAAAAGTCCTTTGAAAAGAAAAGTTTGAATAAATTCAATGAGTGAATAACGACTATTTCCCATATGAGAAATCGATGAAAAAGAAAGAGAAACTTTAGTGCCACGTTAAGCTGTGATTATTCTATTTCAAACAACATCAACTCTTCGACGTCAATGTCAAATGTTTCAATCCATTAGGGCAGTTATCGATACAAAGCACATTTAAAGGTCGTCAGCAAAGTTAAGCTTCAACTCCGAAATTACTTGTCAAGTCCAATATAGACGATCGAAATCGCCTTTATATAGCAAACGAACCTCAACAATCACCTTATATACCTCTTGATCGCGAAGAATATAAAAATACATCGCGAGTCAACAGCTCGTTTCGTTTGAAAAATTCACGCGTCGCGCTAAACGCTTCGATATATCCGACAAATTAAAAGCAAAAGAGGAAGAGGGATAGTTTTTTCCCCCCATCGATTGTCCGACACATACACTCGCTACTAGTCACACGTCAGCGCAGCTAGCGTCGGTTAGAATTGGTTATTAATGCTATTCGCGATTTGCCGCGCGTTGCAAAAAAGAAAAAAAAAAAGATATGAAAGAACTTCAGCGGCTATATTTCCATACCCTCTTTGCGCGCGTCAGACTTCCAAATGAACTTTTATCGCACCTGATGTTGTGTACTTTCGTGACAATTGCGTTCCTTTTTTAAGCGCCTGTATACGTTTAGAAAGAAATAAAAATGCCGCGTTCATGCACTAGCCAACAATAATTAAAGACTATATGGTAGTTTAACTATCTAGAGAAAGTTTGCAATTGACTAGCTGACCCATTTATAAATTGCTAATTAATTGTGAGGACTTAATTTATAAATAACGACTTCGGTTAACCTTCTATCGACGAGTCAACATTATATGAAAATTAAGGTGGAGCTTGATCGTTATGATAAAGTAAATGTTTACTTGACCCATAATTTGCAAAAATATTTCACGTTTCGATATAGCGTTGCCCGATGAATTTATTGACTTGCGTTCTTGTGCACTTGTGCGTGAATTTTTCATCGTGCAAAAGGGTACCATTATAAAGAAAAAAGCTATAAGAAAGTTTACATATATACTGTAGTGACTACTAATTGAAAAACTTTATTCGAGGTAAACACTTTCAATTCCTTCTTCTGTTTTTTTCAAATGTAGATCAACTTAGAATTTAACAAAAGGCAGTGCTAATTTATTCGGAACGTGGTCATATACATATAACGGCTGCGTTACTTTGTGGTATTATTCAGCACACAACTGCCATTTGCTACAGATATTTTAAAGCTTTTGATGAATATAACATATTAAATATAAAAATAGCCATTGGGTCATTAGTCTGCAATTTTTATGACTACGAGAATAATAACATGTTACGTTTCAACTCTAATCTTTATTCTAATTTGAAATTTCATTCATTATTCTACAAACATGAAATTGTGCATATTCTCAGATTTTGTAGATCATCAATTGTATTGAAACAGCGAGAAACGTATTTTACGAATCAATCAATTGAAAGTATAGTCGCTAAAAAGAATTTTAAAAACATTTATACACAACCCGGGAAGATAGAGAGACACAAATCAAAGCATCAATATCGACGTAGCCCGCAAATGTAACGTCGCCACGTAAGCCTTTAAAGTTACACATCAATAATGAAAGTGGAATTAACATAAGCGAGCGTTGACCTTTTAAGGAGCTTTCTGACATTGCGACACGTGTAAAGACGCGATCGAAGCTTTCGCTAACTCGGTCGCGCGGCAAATATTACTACATACACATACACACAACGAGCGTACAAAAAAGAGGGGGGAGGGGGAGAAACCCTTATAACTAATCAATCCATAAGACAATTACGTCGTTGCTCAACAGGTACCGCGGCCGGCAGATATATTAGTCGTGAGGAAGGGATAAGAAACAAGGGCGACTATAAATATAGACGAAACGACTAAAAAGCGATATTAGCTACAGTTTCTGGAAACAAAGTATCGAACACTATCCTACGTAGGTACATGCGTACGACAATATTTCCCGTGTTTCTCGCGTCATGCACGCGTGTTATCTGTCTTTCGAATCGCAGATAATAAAACGCGCGCTTTTTTTTCAATAAGGTATGTTTTAGTAATCTTCATGAAGGTAATGAGCTTCAAAACGGAGAGCCGCGGCGTACATGTTATTTTTAAAGTGTTACTTATTTTACTTTTTTTTATACTACCCTTCCTCGTACCACAGATTCATGCTAAATGTTGTTTTAGTATCCTATAGACGCGGCGCCAAAGGTAAACGTGACCGACATACCATGCACTGTATATTCACCTATTATTCGAAAACTGTTTTTCACGTCGTGCGGTTGCTGATGTTTGCGTCATACGTGCGTGAAAACTCGCTCAAATCCATCGCGTTGGTCAAACAAATTTTTGGTGATTTGTTTCGTATTCGAGTGCTCCGTTTTGTATTAACATTGATTTACGTAACTTATCGCTCGTTTACGTAACGTGAAAATTATTTTCAAGCGTTAATCTTTATTACCGGACGCCGCGTTCGCAAAAGAATAACTATAGTTACTTAAGCTCGTTGAAACAATATGTGCAAGCTTTGACTCATCACACACATATACACACGTATTACTCGCAGAGTTGTAAAGGCAACTTTAGTATGCAGTTTGGTCGCTCTGCTGCGGTAGGTTTTTTTTTTTTTGACGTCGTAAAATTTTCAAATCATTTTCCCAATATACGCCGTTAAAAAGATGTCAGCCTGCTTTTCAAAGGTAAAATTCCAAAGCCACCTCGGATATAATAGTTTGCGATCGATTTCGAGTGTGTAAAGACGCGCGCGAAGTTGATGTAAGTGCCGGCGCTTTCACAATGTTTCGTTTTTTTTTTTTTTTTTTTGTATTTTACATGAGTACAAGACTATACACTGCAATCTATTATTCACAACAAATTTTAAGGACATATGTGCTAGTTTCGATAGCCCTAAAAAAACGACGTATAATTGTCGCTTTTACAAATGTTGCAGAAACATTTGAGTGAAATCAAAAGAAGAAGAATGTATGGAGGTGACGTTCAGTCTATACAAACCATCTCCACCCACGGCAGCGATGTCAACGCCGTGGACTTCGCTGGAGACAGTATTTTAGTTACTGGCTGTGGGTAAGCAATTATATTCACGTAGATGTAACGCGCCACATCAAATATTCAATGATTGCTGAGAAAATTTTACTCGCTTCGTGGATATCTAAAAAAAAAAGTCTACAAGTGCAATATGTGTTGCCAACTCGTTAACTGCTTTGCGCGCGATATACTTTTTTTTTCAAAGATCGCCCAATTTTTGTGAAATGAAATAAAAATTATGAATAACGATCAAATTCAATATTAATACGTAAATATGGGTGTCGATCGGTGCTGCGCCTTACAGCGATAAAAAGGTGAGGGTTTGGGAATGGCAGCCAGGTGACGGCTTCGTCGAAGCCTTATTCTCACCACTACTGGGTCACAAGTATGGGGTCACCTCGGTCAAAGTCAGTCCACAGTCGACGATGCTCGCGTCGTCCAGTATCGACGGTACCACCCAGCTATGGAATCTCAGGGTTTGTTATCAGCGTAATTGCATCGTCAAATGCGATTATTTAAAAAATTTAATTGTTTCGAATTACCGATAGTCGGGTTCGAAAATACACACGATGGTGCAAGCGGGTGGAGAAGCCGTGCGAGTTTGTCGATTCTCGCCGGATTCGTCGCTCCTCGTCACCGCCGGGGATAACGGCCAAGTGTGCTTGTGGGATTTGGTTCGACGAACTTTGATAAGGTACAACGAAAAAAAAAAAAAAAAAATTCTGTAAAACTCAATAACATTTGATTTTTAATTACTTAATCGATTATCGAAATCGTTTAGATGTTTCCATCGACACGAAGGAGCGATTCAATCGGTATGCTTCACACCCGACTCCAATTGGCTTCTGACTAGTTGCACTCTCGGCGTGCTCCAGCTGTTCTGCAGCAACGAGATCATCGAGTCGTGCCCGTCGCGCGATCGAGATCTCACTGTGTTCGCTCAGGTCGACGATGCCCATGACCTTGGTGTCGTCTGCTGCGATTTCTCCTCCGTTCAGGAGATCACCAGTGAGTGCTCTTTTATTATTGGGAAAATAAATAATTGAATTTATTTGCTTGATTAATTTATTCTTCGTTATGAACAGTTTGATGGATGTGAATAACGATGTGTATATGGCCAATTCCACAAAAAAACTGCCATAACTTCGGGTTTTGGCAAATTAAAAACTCGCGGTTACGCTCGAAATTATTATATTTTCTCAATCTACAACACTAAGAGAACCTAAAAACACTAGTGCCCCACGCCGCG
>JAWWMK010000001.1:2331959-2359667 GCA_035047105.1 Galeopsomyia nigrocyanea | reverse complement strand
GGGGGCACGTGCTTTTTTTGACACAAAGGGGCACGTGCCCCGTTTTCCAAAAGAACACGTGCTCTTTTTCAACCGGGTGTGCAAAATTGATAGAGTAAATGTGCTTCAATACAATTTTCAATATTTCTATTGTAATGGAGAAAAAGCTAACATGTATAAATTAAGAATCAATAAACCTGTATGTAGTGCCACATGATCACTATAATTACCTATAATGTTAAAATTGATTGATATTATTTTTTTTTTGACTTAAATCTTTATTAGTACTAAATATAATATAAATGGGATGAATTACTGTAATTATTTTACGTTCCACCGCTCTGTTTACTGCCAACCTTGACTTGATCACCAAAGAATAAAAGCAGTATAGCTATACCCCAAAATCAATTTGTTTAAGTACAGTGTACACGAATTAAATCCAAAGTACACCCAACCGTTGGCACGCTAATTCCAATTTGTAAGAATTCTTTTTTTATACATATAAAAATCAATTTTACTCTATTGTAAACTTTGAAAGAAGATTCATCAGATTGTTTCATCCTGCATATAAATTTACTTTTCAACACCACCATGCTATAATTTTGAATTTTTAGAATCGAATTTTATATATAAAAATTTAATTAATTTCTTTAGTTTCGATTTACGTAATATGTTAATTCCATTAAAGCAATTGACAAGCAACAAAGACAATGGTTAAAAACTATCAAATATTATTTTTATTGGGTTTCATAAATGTACTGTATGTTGAAATTTGTTTTTAAGACAAACGTATTTTACATCTCACTTTAATATCTAAAACCAGACCCTTAAAAATGTTTAAAAATACCTGTGCATAAATGAGAACTTGTATTACGCGCTCTAAATCCGTATCACTTGACACGCATACATATATGCCCCCACTCCGTGTGTATGAGACATATCGTATATATTTCACGCACACATAAAACGCACGCAGGTGAGTGCGAGCCGGCCTTGGTTCATTGGTTGTCTGCATGTGCGTGCGCAACTCGTGCATGACTGCATGGATTTGTGGGTCCTCCGCAGCAGCAATCGTTGCCAGTCGTCGCTAAACTGTTAAGCGAATAATTTTTCGTTGTTAGCTTGAGACATCTCAAGTAATTAACTAGTTTTTCCTCCAAAAATTTCTTAACAATTACTTTATTCCACGTCTACGAATATCGTGTACATGCAGATAATTAGTTATGACAATGCCGTGTGCAGACTGATCTAATTGGACTTGTGTTATGAAACTCTGTTGCCCTGGTAATTTGCTATTGTTTTTCATTTGCCAAGTAGTGTATAATTAACTTATCCATTACTCAACGATTATAGTGAAATTTTACTTACGTGCGAACCGCATGTCAATAAGCATTGTCTATCAATTCGTAAAATTATTGATTTGTCCCGCGATAGCTATAATGAGTGTATGAGAACTATAATACTTTATAAAAGAGATATATTGATTTTTGTTTTCATTACAGTTGAGCGTATTAACCTGAAAATATCTGACAAAATAGGCGATCCCCAAATCACGGGTATTGAACAAAAAATCTACGCGAGGTATTTGAAATATGTTAAAGTATTTTTTTTATTTTGATTACATTATATTAATCTAGAAATATTTTGTATGATGCATTTATTGGCTTTTTCAGTAGCTGGGAAAATGGATGAGGAATTGGAAGAAGCTTTTGCTCAAAATTGTTTCAAAGTCACCTCCTTGTCAGATACAATAAAGTCTCAATTAGGTATTAGTTATGGAAGTTATAGTCAACTAAATAAAGCTCTAAGAAGTGGAAATGAAGAAACTGCCAAATATTTGATACAAAATACCGTTATAAGTAGGAGTTCACTTGCAGATTGTGTCACTACACCATTGCATCTAGCAGTCAATTTGGGAAGTGTAGAAATTGTCCAAATGTTATTGGATAAAGGTGAATCTGTGAATGCTCGTAACTGCAATCATGAAACTCCACTAGTGGTCGCATGTAAAATGAAGAAGATTGAACTTGTAGATATTTTACTGTCAGCTGGCGAAGTTAAAAATATATTGAATAGAGAAAACTTATCCCACATGCACATTGCTAGCATGAGGAACCGCGTTGATATTGTGAAAAAGTTTTTGCAGGGCGGAGAACTCATTGATTGGCAAGTTCATTCTAATTCATTTTGCTGGCCTGGATATACATCACTACATTTTGCAGTTGAATACCAGTGCTACGATACAGTCAAATTACTTCTGAATTGTGGTGCTGACATTTCAATAAAAAATAAAAAAAAGCTGACTGCTCTCCACATAGCTGACATGATGAGAGATGAGGTGATGATCGATTTAATTCTGTCGACTAGTCAATGTCACTTGACAAATCCTGTGAATTGTGAAGGATTGTCACATTTTCACATAGCATGTACAAGGAATAATCCAAATCTTGTTCAGAGTTTCATAGCACAGGGAGTAGATATTAATGCATCTGTTTTTAATAATGCTATGAGTAGACCTGGGTACAAACCTATCAATTTTGCTATAGAATACGAGTGTGCAGATGTTGTTAAAGTTCTCCTTTCAGAAAATGTAAATTTATCTCTGGGCCTTGCCACAGTCAATCCAATTTTAGAAGTATATAGAACTGCAAATACAGAGATTATTGATTTAGTTTTATCAAAGAATGCTCTTGGAAAAAAATGTATTGAGGATTCAATGGAGGAATTTACAGAAGATAGATCTATTGTTGATAGCACACCTTTACATGTGGCTGTACAATCTTGTGATGAGTCAAAAATAAAAATACTCTTAGAAAAAGGGGCCTCGGTCATCGCAAAAGATAGTCAAGGTAAAACCCCACTTCATCTTGCTTTTGAAAAAAAAGAATCAGATATTTTGGATATGCTGCTGGGAGCTCACCAAACTTGTAATAGTAATCCAGTCAATCGCGATGGATTGTCACACTTTCACATTGCTTGCGCAAAAAATGAAGTGAAGCTTGTGAAACTTTTTGTACATAGTGGTGTCAACATTAATAAGTATGTCAATGAGAATGCAATATTTTGGTCTGGCTACACAGGATTGCACTTTGCTGTAGAGTTTCAACAAACGGAAACGGTAAAGTTTCTTTTAGAAAATGGAGCCGATGTTACCATTAAAAATGGCATTGGTTTTTCTTCACTAGATTTGGCAATAAGATTGCTTGAACCATCTAGCTACCATTTAGAGGATTCTGAAGACATATTGAATATTCTCAAATTAATCTTGTCCAAGATACCTCACGGAATTAATGAGGACTTTGACGACAGAGGATTTTCCTTGTTAAATATTTATTGTATTTTGAATGACGTTGAAAACGCTTCTCAATTCTTAAAATTACATCCAGATAAGATAAACAAATACGTGGATTGGCCTGCTTCCGATTGGTGTGGCTACACACCATTGCATTTTGCGGCTCATTATGGTAATACGGAAGTTATTGAAATACTGACGAAGTTAGGAGCAGACATTACAGTGATAAACAAAGATGGAAATACTCCCGCGCATTTAATATTTTTTACAAGATGTTTCATGCCAGATATTAATTTACTTTTCGTTCGAGAAAATTCTCAATTACTTTACGTGAAGGAAAATCCAGTTGGAGACGAGGGCTATTCTCATTTGCACATTGCATGCACTATAGGAAACATTGATGCAGTGTCATACTTCCTGAATAGAGGTGCCGACGTAAATCAACCGGTAGTATTTTCAAAGGTTTTAGACGAATGCACTGGGCACACATCACTTCACTTAGCGGTTAATAGCGAATTCGCCACAGAAAATTTAATTCTCCTTCTTTTGAAGCACGGAGCTAACGTACATTTGAGGACTATAGAACTTAATACTCCGTTACACTGCATAAAGCTCTATAAAGACGAGGGAGTGAAGATAGCGACAGCTCTATTGAAGTGTGGAGCTGATATAAATGCCAAAAACATTTGTAACGAAACGCCTTTGTTCTCGGTTTGTCGCGAGTGGAACAATTATAGTATTATTGATCTACCTAAGAAGATACGGTTCCTCTTGAATAATGGAGCAGATATTAATATTGAAAACGATCAAGGTCAAACTATCTTAGAGTATATCGAGAGATATCTCGAAGCCGATGTGGCGAGCAAGTGCGTATTCATGATTATGAAGCACATAAAAAGGAAGCAATTGATTGGCGATTACGTGAGTTACAAAAATATTAAGCGATTCCGAGAATTGACAGCAGGAAAGCCCGAAAATAACGTACTTTATAATATGGATGACTTTGCGTCGAGATGCGCGTCCGAGCTTGAAAGATTGAGGAATGCGTCTATCGATAATTATACGACGCTATGTGATATTTTACTTAAGAATCCTACCGAAATGACGCTTCATAGTCAAAACGATGAGCTTCGTAAAATAATCTCCTCGGCCGACTTTCATAAAAACTTTCCCATTTACGGTCGTTTAATTAAGACGCAGTTTGAAAATGGCCTTAAAAGAAGACCAGTATTAGAAGTCTCTAAGCCGAAATTTAGCGCTTTAGTTGGTCTATCGTTACCTAGTATTCAAGAAAAGATTTTGCAACATTTGAATGACGATGATTTAAAAAATATTATACACGTATCCACTTCTAAGAATGAATAATTCAAGTTATTACAATTGAAAGCATTGATCACTTGACCTGATCAATTATTTTGGAGCAATTCAAACTTCGTAGGTCATTATTTTTCTAATGTGTAATTCTACACAATGTGACTCTTAATATTCAATTCACATCATTTCTAAATAAATACATTCTATTTTATTTGTGATAATAGTTGTATGATTTTTATTCTTAATGTTTTTAAAAAACCTTGCGCAGCATTTAACTCTCTTAAGTAAATTTTGTGCTAAAAATAAATAAACAGTTTGGAGTTCAATCATCGTAATGTACATTTGTATAAACCTTGTATGCATGAAAATTGTTTATTTAAATAAATTATTTATTTCTGAAAATTATACTTTTCGTTAATATATATGTAATAGATATCTTTTTCACAATTACATCTCACTTAGTCTTTTGTGCCTTAAATTAATTCCAATTAACTGTGGTAAAAGTGATTATTGAAAAAACAATTATGGATATTTTTAACAACGTTTATTTTGTATAAAAACAGTTTCAAATAAAAAATATGTTTAGATTCAATTTTTCATTTTATGCTCAACATGTCATTTATATCTGCTAATCACTTCTTTTTCCTCCTTTTCTTTGCAACGCCGTATCAGGAAAATCAAAGCAAAGGTTTGCTCGCCAAATGAGCAGCAGGACACACGATTCCTTTTTTTTTAAATTAATTATATTGATAACTCATCAATTCAAACAGATTGTAGTCAAAAAAAAGCTACTGAAGATCCGCTATCATTTAAAATAAACTTTTCAACTTAAAACTTACAAGTATTTGTCATATAGATAAAAATAGCAAAGCAGATCTTTGATGAGTATTTAGTTAGCCGTCGAAAAAATTTGAAACATGTACGACAAATTCGATAACTAAAATGTAATAAAATAGCCGGCTCAATTTACAATCACCACTTTTTGTTACATTGTCAACTTTGGAAAATCACATCGGCTGGCTAATGGTGAGTTATATACAAAATCGGCAACAGGTCATTGCCGCGTCTTGAATCTGGTATCGCCGCTGAAGACGATGCCGTAGAGGAAGTAAAGATAGAGGACACAGGCGACAACGAGTTGTCTCACGTAGACGACATGGCGTACGAGTCGCTCGCAGCACAGCCTCCGAGGTGATTGATAGGCCAGTACCTCGTCGTTACTCGAGCCCTGTCACGTACTCGCCTCCGCTGCTGTCGCCGTAGACGACATAGCGTTCGCCTCACAATTGATCTGCAACGGCACCGAGAATAGCTCTTCCCAGGGTGGCCGAATCGAGTTTATCACTGCCTCTGCAGCACTCGGCGATACAAATTCCAATGTCCAATTGGTTTCCACGTCGGCCACCTCATCTAGAAAGCTCATCTTTAACGAATTGCCAATGAAATCCTGAAAAACAAAGTTATTTAAGTTTCATACATATACTAATGTAGAAATGCGTCAAGCACATTTTAAATTGTTGCAAAAATGTATCGGACCGTTGACAGCCCAGCTTAGAAGTTACTTTATTCACGACTCAACGGTATTGTACATTTCGTTGAACAAATAGTCAAATTCGAGGTCAAATTACTCTTCTCTACGGTCAATAACATTAAAACAATAAAGAAGTTTTCAGGGTTATTATTTATACACGTCATTACGATTTTATTTAAATAATCGAAAGACTAAATCGTCAACTGTAGTCTCATAGATCAATCCAATAAAAAAAAACTTCTTGAAAAATGCTTACCACTTCTATTAAATTACTCATTCCCTGTTCAGCTACGATAGATGGCAGTTTATTGTTCCCAGATAGAAGCCAGTGAATTTTGTCTTGCGTAATAACTAGAGTAGACGAAGTTATGATTAAACTAGAAACTTTGAGCTTCTGAGTTTCATGAGCGAATTTGAGGACGGCTGAAGAGAATATCGCGAGTAATCTGATAACATCTTCCTCTTTGTGATTTTTGGAAGACTTGAGGATATCTTTCATAGATGCATTGTAGTATTGAGGCACCGTGAATTCAACTTCGCAGCTGGCAGGAAGTGGAGAGTCTGAAATCAGAGATTGCAATTGAACAACAGTTTGCCGACGATTAATTAACTTAATTTTCATGAACAGTACCCGTGAGATAGAACAAGAAATTGGACGTCCTTTGGAAGTCTTGCAATATGCAAAGGACCACGTTGTTGGTAACATTTTCTCCGGGTTTATTAGGTTGCTGCAACTCTACTAGCATTCCTTGCTTAAATGACAACGGCGCGAAAGATCTGAGCCGATCTATCGTCCAACTGCATTCTTTGTGTAACCAACGTTGAGGATCTTCGCTACAAGTGTTAGAAAATAATTGGTGATTTAAATATGAACATTTTTTCAAACAGTCAGAGAAACTTACCCCTCTGGTCCATTAATTTTGAGAATATATACTTTGGCCGTCGACATCACTAAACATCCGGGAAAGGGATCTGGTGAAGTTTGCGTCAATATGTCAGCCTAAATGTAAAAAAAAAGTAATTGTTACAAATAAATGTTGAACTTGACTCGAAAGAAAAAGAAAAAGATGTACGTACGCGTAGCAAAAATGCAAGATCTTCATTCTCGTGTTCAAAGACATTCAGTATAATGTGAAGCTTGATCCTGTGATCGACGTTACTGAAATTGGTGTAGGAGTACTGAATGCTAGTGCCGATGAATTCAGAGCTTTCCTCGGTTTTGGCGATCGCGTCTTTAGAAGGTCCAATTTTCATACTCTGAAGTAGTTCTGACAAAACAAAAGTGACGATCGCGTATTTTTAGCTGCGCTTATGAAAGGCGACAGTTGCTGTTCAATATACTGTCACATGCGTCGAAAGCGGAATGAATGAAGATGTCACGATGAACTTACCACCGAGCATCGACGTTAAATTGGTGACAGGTGCGAAAGAGCCCTCGGAGTCCAAGACGTCGGCCTTCACCGTTTCAGCATCGCTGAGGCTTTTGCTGTTAGAATCAATCTTATTTAACTTGAGGGTTTTGTTTTCGTAAGCGGTACACACACTGTCAGTCAATGAACCTGCGAATGACGTTAGTTTGCACATGTATAAGGCTTCATTCTTTGATTAAGTGCGCAGAAAACGACGACGACGACGACAATGAACAACAATGAAAATAATTCAAACCTGATGAGCTACTCTCGGTCAGGCCCGCCATAAGGAGAGTGGTATCGGGTATTGTTAATAACGAGGGAGCCACAGCCACGCGTCTTTCTTCCGACGATTTCTTGCGCTTTGGCGTTGTCGACCTATAATTATGGGTTACACAAATTGACAATCTGTTAGGCCAGCTCGGCTTTTCTTGTCTACGAAAGCTCATTTCTTATTTTTAATGTACATTTTTCAACGAGCTAGAGGTTACTCAATAAATTACACTCTGAGCGAACTTTGGCGAGTTAATTGAAAGCATCGGACACTTTGACGAAATATTCTCAATTACATATTATTTTTAACTGATCACGAAAAAGAAAAAAAAACGACACTCGCAAAACAACAGTCACTTACTTCGATCCATCGTCGAGAACTTCGATGCTACTTTGGCTTGGATTACTGAGTACTTCAATGTCGCTCTCGTACTTGTAATTATTAATTGTTCCAGCTGAGGGCGTCGACTCTCGTGATTCCTCTAAGCTTGTTGCTGAACCTATCGATCAAACCAATAATGAGAAAAGTAGTTAACGTTTAGACGAATAAATTGAGGATGCATATTTTGAAATTTTGTGAATTTGTGACGTGAAATAATGTATATGATATGGATTGTATACTAAAATTTGTGTAAGCGTTGCTTTGATTGATTGCAGTTTTGCGAAGTAAGGCTTCAGTAATCTAAGCGAGAAGTGTAATACGCGAAAAATTCAATATCACTGGTACGTTTGATGTAAATAATACAAAATACTGCTCATATAATTTCAGTAAAAAAATATAAAATTTGAATGATGTACATAAAATATAGTTTCATTATTGGATAGCATGCAATTCGACACATATTGAAACAATCACTATATTCAGCAAAACCAGAATGGAAATTGAAGGAATTGTTGCGTGAAGTAAAAACTTTGATGCGTGTGTACTTCTCGATTGTGTAAAAACAATCTCTTATGTATATTTGTAACACTGCACAAACGTGTGCTAACAAAGTTGGTTATTCGACAATTGTGTTGTATACACTTAATCAGTTTAGATAAACAGATCTTGTGATTTGAATAGGTACTTACATTATAATAATAATCGTAGTATAAATTTGTTTATATTATACTGTACGAATAGGAAATTTTTGTAAAACAATTATTTTACGTTACACATAAACATTCACACTTGCAATATTTGAAAACGTGTGCAGACAGTGTCAAAAAAGAAAGTTCTCTGGATAATGACGGAAAGAGACAGTTGAAAAATGGAAGAGACTGACGCAAAATTGATACGTAGAAATAATTTTTATCGTACGTTCACACAACTTCAATAAAAAACTTTCCGTAGACATTCAAAATGAAGAAAAAAGTAAGAAGCAAAGGAGAAGTAAGCAGAGTGTGAAGTGGCATTAAGTCGATCTGAACGATAAAAAATAATTTGTGACTAAGCTTACAGCTGATTTGAGCTTGGGAGTGAGAGTCGAAGTGCTTTAGAGTAGTGGCGATGGATATAGCTCCATTTTCTGTTCCACCTGCACCGGGGATTAGTTATTGTTACGCAAGTCCAAATTGAATCGAGCCAAAAAGAAAATGTTTCGTACTCAATTAGACTGACCCATAGCCAGGCAGGCTGTATTATTTATAATATACAATGTGCAAGTATTGCTAATTCTATAGCTTCACTTTGCAGTTGTCATGAAGTTTTATGATTAGTTATGTCAAATTATTAGCGGAGATTTTTTTCTGAATGGCTTCATGCTGCTTGTCAGAAACAAACTCAAAATTATTCGTACATTGGAAAGCCTCTAAAAATTTTGAAATACCTTACTAATTAGATACACGATTTGCTAGAAAAATATCAACCAAAGACAAACTCATTCAAAATGATTCCACTTTCTTCGATTGTAAGTAACTTTCACAAAAGCATATTGCGATATATAATTGATGTTAAGCAAAGGAAATGAATATCGAAAATTGCAAAAATTAATACATATTCAACACGCCAAAAGCATGCTCGCTTAAAAATTATCACTTCCGTTGATCATAACAAAAAAATTATTTAGATAGGGATTTTAATCTCGTCAACGTTTTGCAAACATTTTAGTAAATTAAATTTAGTTCGTTAAAAGCTAGAATATGTAATTTACTAAAAAAGGCAAAATGGAGATAAATTCTTGCTCGTTAATTAGTTAAATCTATACATTTTTATTGAAAACTACTATTCAAAAAAGATTTTAGAAGAAAATCTTACCGATGCTAGACTGAGAACTTGAATGCGGTAGCCGCGCCTCGCTGGCGGCATCTTTCTGAGTCTCGAGCTTTGGCTTTTCCGTTATTTTTTCTAGTGGTCCACTCGCCGTAGCTGGAAGCTCATCCGTTTGTATGACCAGAGTGCTTTTGCACGTTGGACATTTGGGCGGTCCTCCAGCTGAATGAAGAAAAATTTTAGTAAATGGACTGAATGATGAATAATTACGTGAGAATACTTACCAGTTGAAGATGTCACAATGTTGTTGTCGCCGTCTTGAGAGAAATGCGTCGAGCATTTCATGCATTTAAAGATTTTCAAAACGATAGGCTGAGTTTTTATCATTTCGTTGAGTGTTTGTACAATTTTCTAAAATACAGCAAAAGTCCAAAATTTAATTTGCGACATTACAATTAGGAAATGTATATAATAAATAAACTATAAAAATTTTAAATAGACATAAGTAAATATACTAAGATGAAATGATTTCACTAAAATTAAACCAAATGTGGTCGTAAGGCACATCATAACATTAACGTGCTTTCCAAAGTTACTTCAATAGAAGTCACACGTAGACATGCGTTTATAAAAGTAAGGAAGTAGGACGAAAATGTAATTTCAACTGTAATTACTTTGGCATCATCGAGCTCGACGATATACGTCCTGGCTTCACGATCCTTTCTTGTGGTATCAAAAGTGATGTCGACGGTCGTCGGAACGCCTCTACCCAAAACGCAAGAGAGCACCGTATTTGTGGCCCAACGATATCTGATCTTACCACTTATTGAATCTCTTTCTTTAATGTCTCTAAATTGAGAGGAAAATGCCAATTTTATTGTTATTTTATCGAAATTAATTTATTACAATTGATTCAATTTTTGCAACTTACTCTGGAGTTATAATTAAAAAAATCTCGTCAAGGTCCCCTGAGCCTTTTTTCTTTTGAACCAAGTACAGATCACCTTTTTCTGTAACAAAACGAAGGTAAAACTTACAATTGATATGAAATAAATATTCATTTAGTTAGCACATGCTGAGTTATAATTTTGACGTTGGTTTAAAAATGTTAAATTTGGAAATAACAAACCTTCTTCGGGGTCATAAGTACTTTCTAGCAGTTCTTGCACTTCTGCTTTGATTGTCATATTTTCATCGGCCTCGTTCTCAGTTTCAGTCTCGACTACGATACCTTCGTCAGTACTTTCGTACTCTCGCAAATCTGCTTTCATGCCATCTTTGAGCTTCTCAATAGTTTCAACCTATGAAAAACGACAAACTTGTTGAAAGTCATTTCGAACACTTCAAAATTTGACGCAAATTAAAATAGATTTTTGTATGAATTTTTAAGTTAAAGTTGCAATTTCTTGACAATTTTAATGGTATACGCTTAGAATTTCTTGGATTTGCTGTGGACCAATGGCCAAAATTCACCGTGACATTCGCTTCACAACTCGAGTTCAATGCCACGATAAAAATGGCACAAAAGACATTCTGAAAAGTATAATATTTTTACCTGAGTGCCCTGATCTTTGACAGACTCAGCCTCGCTGACGTACGTCTTAGCTGTGTTTGGCAAAATCGGAGACACAGACACTGCAGTGACGGCAGCTGCAGCTGCGGCGAAGTTTTGTTGATTATCCGTAAACGAAGATGATAGCACCGGTGGAGTGGAAGAGGGTGTTTGCTGTAAACCCATTATACTTTGGATGTGAGCAGCTGAGTGGCTGCTTAGCCAATTTTCCTCGCCGTACTTGGCTCGAAGCGCCAAAATTTGACGTTTAGTTTCTAGATGATCCATCGACGCCTCTGCCAATCAAAATTCAATAAATGGACATTTACGTTACTGAAACAACATTGCGAAAAACATTAACACTTTGAAATCGCCTTGGTGTTTGTTAAAAAGTTATCATTCGACACAATATTCAGGAAATATTTTATAAGTATTAATTTTCTGTTTTTTTTTCTTATATATTGTCTCAATCTGCCCTGTCAGTACGTGCAGAAAGAATTATTTTCTTTACGTTAGTTTTAAGTGAGGGTAAGAGTTTTTTCTTATGAAGTCGACTCAACAAAGAAGTATAAATCTTGATCACATTTTCATAATGTTTTTATTATGAAATCAACTTACCAAACGAATTGGTAAACGAAGAAGCTGCTTTTGGCTTAGATCGTTCTTTCTCCACTTCATCCTCGGCAATAACCGCTTCCCTCACATTTTTGCGCCTTTTCGAACTTTGTCTTAATCCGGACATCGACGCAGTCAAGTCCACGCTGATTTCCAGTTGATCGGTCGAACTGGTATCTTGAATTTGCGAAGTTTCTAGCGAGGTAGTCAAAGAAGACATCGTGTTCGCCACGTTCGTTGAGCGGTGAAGTGTTGAACGAATGGCCGAAATACGATTTTCTGAGACAAACAGCTTTTCCGACTTGTTTAGTGGCTGCTCGTCTAGTACAAACTATAAATCAAATAGCATTTACAATTGTTACACATTTCTTGTTGACAATGTTAATGTAAGTTATATATTTTTTTGAGGTTGATAAGCTTAGTGAGTTAGGTGATCTTCAAAAGATTATTTTCATTTTACCCTGCTAAACCAGTTATACGTAAATTTACGAAATGATAAAAATCTACGAAGGTGATAAAAAATTTGTGTATAATAATACGAAAATCGGGTACCAGTTATTTAGATTCAATGCATCTCAATCCCTTACAATCTACGACGTTCTAGATATCTATCATATACTTTAAAATGAAGCAATGATCGAATAATCTACTATTATTATTAACATTAAATCTTATCATTGAAAATGGCATCACCTTGCTATCACTGAGCGACGGATGCAAATGTTTGATAGTGTGCAGCCTGTGACGAGGATGATAAGCCATTGGATTGCCTTCCAAACAAACCCACATCAACATCGACATTGTCTCCAAAGGCCAGAGCGTTGAATGATCCATTAGACAATTGTATGATAGATCAAGTTCAACTAAGCTATCAAGGCCTTGTAAATCTGTGGATGAAGTATTAAGATTTGTTTTAAAAATACTTCAAAGTCAAGTATGTAATTGTAATATAAAATTCAACCTACCGTTTATATTATCAATATAATTGTTCTTGAGTATCAGCTTTTGCAAAGTGTGAAATGCAGCTTTATTGAACAGAGGGACAGATTCTAGACTGTTATATCCTAAGTTAACATTTCTTAAATTTGGCAGATATTCTAATTCAGTAGCTTTCACTATTGTATTGTGGCTCAAGTCTATCATTTCTAGCCACGGGGCAAATTCAAGAGATTTGTCTAGGTGCGTTAGGGCATTGTATGGCAGTGCTAATCGATGTAATGATCCCCAAACAAAGCCTGTACCTGCATCTGCTCCACAGGATGCTGTAATTTTATGTCTCAATAAAATTTGATACTTTCTTTATGCAACACAGAAAGATGAATCAGTGGAAAAATTTACCCAACAATTCATGCACATTATTGACTCCGCGACCACCGGTACAAACGATACATTCAAGTTGACCTCTGATGCCTTGAATTCCTTTGACCATGTCTACAGGGACTTTTTGTAATTCTAAATACTTCAAATGTCTGAATTTTGTGATATCAACAGGAACTTTCATGTCATTGTGGCTGTGCTGAATTTTAAGGCCAATTGTTTTTTGCACAAAATCATGCAAGAATTTGATGTCTCGGAAAACCTACAGAGAATATATTTTGAAATATCAAAGAGATTATTTGCATTAAATGGGAACTGCTGTTTCATTCACCTGAGCTTACCTCATTTCGAGAACTATTGCACACTTGGAAAGAGGATTCCAAATCATCTGTTTCATTGATGATCATTGAGAATGTCTCGTTCAGATTGTAAAGTAGTTTTGTGGATAGCGATAGCTTGCTTGAGGCACTTAAAACTTTATCACCTTTGTCCCTCAAAAGTCTCGCTAGCTCCACAATCTCTTGCATGCCAGGTAGGCCTGCACTGTTTATAGTACTCCCAGTTCTTGCCATAGCTACCTACAATAAATGGTTTCAAATGATTTGCAAATTGAAAACAACTTAAAATCTATTCTTTCTGTCATTTTCATTCCTGCAGGAAAACTATGATGAAGTCTACAAAAATGTTTACTAGACAAATGTGCGCAGTACAATCTTTCAAGATAAAAAGCTAGTTTATCTCAATTGTTCCTAACTGACATCACTTTTTGAACTGCCATGACTTGTAATGAAAGCTACAAAAAATTTGTTTGAATCAATTGAGTATCAAGATATAAAATTTCTCGCGATGCGCAATAACAGCTTGAAAGGTATTAAAATATTCTTTATAGCAAAGAGAGTAGAAAGATATTTCAAAATAAAAATATTCACTGACCCTTGGGTGCTGAGCTTGAAGATTCTTGTCAAAATTTTATCCAATTGTTAGGCAACACAAACCACCGAACCTCACGGTAGGCGAGCATCGCCTCGCGGATCTGCGAACGTAAACAAAGGCAAAAAAATATGAGCAATCACTCGCGTGCAAGCCTTGTTTGCAACGAGGGCAGACAATAGTCAAGTCGAATCCATTATGTAAGTCCGACAAATCGAAATGATAACAAAGTAGACCGACCTGGTGATCATCCGAGCGGCGCGTGGACACGGGACCAAAGCGGAAATTTGAAGGGCGGACCAACGCAACTCAGGATAGCTTTGTTTTTCTCCTTGTCAAGTCAAGTCCTCCATCACTTGTGACTGTGTGTGTGTGTTTTGCCACTTTCCCCGCTTTCCCGTTCGCGTGCGCAATACATATCTCCTTGGCTCAACACTGCACACTTACACTCAGTGCTGCTTACACTATACATATGTATGTAACACCAGTCAGCTGATTAGGCTGATTCCTATATATTTTCTATAGCTATATATATGCCTAGTATATTGTGTGCGGAACTGCAAATGGTCACCAACATAAGCCCTGTTCCAATGAATAGTTGGCGATTGTCGACAGCGCTGGTCACTGGTCAGTGTTAGTCAGTCTTAGTACAGTACGTAGTGCGGTCCGATGTGGGCCACACGCTGTGCGGTATTTAAATATTTAATTTATTAATTAAGCAATCAAATTTTCCATTTTATGATGGAGCGGAATAAAATAGACATTGTTAGCATCAAGTGTCAAATAAAAATTTCTTTTATTTTAAACATACACATCGACTTAATGAAGACTTGAACTTTTTCTAGATTATTGTTGCCGCGCGTCAACAGAGTAACAGACCTTATCAACGGCCAAACAAATCTAGCTGATGCTGATCTTATTGCTTTTTTTTCTTGCACTTTTTGCGAGTTAAATGATATTAAGTACGTGAAAGAATGATCTAGACTTATATATAGAGACTTACACCAACAGCTATGCGCAGTGTCAAGCAGTGTCAAGGTAACAGTTTAGTAAAGAGGATCGGTTTCTGAATAGTTTTTGGCGTGGAATCAAAACAGGTATAAAGCATTTATTTACATTATGTGTGTTTTAATTGACCGTTCATTTGTTAAAATAGAATGTATAATGTTTTGGGCCCACTGCTGGTTTTCGCTTTTTTTTTGTTAAAATGATTAGTACAAAATTATTGAACTCCAGTGTTTATTATCTTTCTTATCTGCATAGTTTTTGTGGTCAATAGAATCAAAATGCTGTGGCTAAATCCAAAAAAATTAGTATAGTAGGAACATTTTTATCAGTACTATCAATAATCAGTCTTTTCAGTGTAGCTGTAAATCCAAGATTTATCATGAAACCATATTGCCTATGTGATATAATTATATTACTTTTAATAAAATTAAATAATCTATAATGAATTATTTCCAATATCTTTGATATATTAGAAGTCAGTGTTATAGACCTATAATTTTCAACCTTTGATTTTTTTTTTTTTTTTTTTTGCTTTGAAGATTGGAATAATTTCAGCTTTTTTTAATTCATCAGGTCCAATTCCTTGACTAATAATATTCATTGTAAATCAGATTTTTTAGAGCAAGGTACTTATTAATAAATATTTATGAAAGAAAAATATTTTTCATATTACAATAAAATTTTTTATTTTATTTAGGTCATAGTAAATTGAAAGATTTGTAGTGGAAGAAAACAAAATGCATCGAGCAACTATTCCAATCAATAATGTACCAACAGAAATTATTACATATAATCGCTGGGTCGAAGAAGGTATAGCAGTTGATGGAAAAAATGATATTGTTATTATTATTACTGGAAACCCTGGTGTACCTGCCTTTTACGAAGAGTTTGCAAAGCAACTTCAACTAAAACTTCCTAGTGAAGTACCAATATGGATTATTGGTCATACTGGACATACAAAACCACCAGATAATGCTCCTGATTGTTACCCAGATACCAAAACTTTTAGACATTTATACGATTTAAAAGGAAATTTAGAACATAAGGTGCTAAGTTTATAGAATTTAACTTTCTTTTGATTTTATTGATGTAAATTAAAGAATAATAACTGAATAATGCCTCATGATTAGTAATAGTAAATATGTTTATTTTATAGGCAGAGTTTATAAAAAAATATGTACCACCAAATGCTAGAATTCATGTGGTAGCTCATTCAATTGGAAGTTGGTTCACTTTAAACTTATTGAGGGATAGTGAAATTGCTGGCAAAGTTGTAAAATGTTATTTATTATTTCCCACTATTGAACGAATGGCTGAAAGTCCATGTGGTCAATTCTTAACAAATATAGTAAGCAGCAAATATTTCACAACAGAAGCATTGATTAATTTCAAATGGAATAACCATTATTTTATTTACAATTCTAGGTATTGAGGATAGCTGCTTTTATCATATTTATGTCATGGATATTTACTTTGTTTCCTCATATTGTACAAGTAATTTTAATTAGAACTTTTGGCTTATTTTATGGAATACCAGCCAACTGTACAGATGCTGTCATACAACTGGTTCATCCAATACCACTCAAAAGAATATTTTTGTTGGCTAAGCAAGAAATGATTGTTGTAAAAGACTTGGACGATGATTTGTTATCTCAGCACAAGAAAAAGTTGTTTTTATATTATGGTAGTAAAGACAGTTGGACACCCATACGCTACTATGAAGATTTGAAGGCCAAGTTTCCTGATGTTGATGCTCATTTAGATAGATGTGGATTTCAACACAGTTTTGTTCTCAAAGATTCGGTTGAAGTTGGGAAAATGATTGGAGATCTTATATGTGAATCCATATCATCAAAATCAACGTGAATCTTGTTTCTTTATCATCTTTATAGAAATTTAATGCATTTAACAAGTTTTTTATTTTAAGCTAAAGTTAATCTGAATCACTGAGAGAACTACTTATTGAATGTTTCAATCTTAGTCGAAAAATGAGAATATTTTATTTTGGTAATGGCTATTCTTTTAAGAGACTGTTTTGCGCATCATACATTATGATGGCTAAAAATGTGATGATAACTTAAATGATTACACATTAGTAATATGCTTTTTTATGCAATAATAAATTTAAATATATATAGTTTATTCGTTTTTTATTCAAAACCTTGCATGTGTAATAATTAATAAATTTTCAATTTTAATTTTAAAACTGACGTGTGTACGTGCAATCATGAATGAGAAATACACTCAAAAGAATTAATTTTAAGTTGTTTTCTTTGTAAACAATGTCAAAAATAAAAAAGACTGTAAATATTTTGATAAAATAAATCGTCCATCAACAATGTAGTTCAGGACTGTTGACATCCTGCGTGAGCGATTACGATGTGACGTAAACACATATCCTACATACGCCGGGCTGGTCCGGCGGCAGCGGCGGCCTATTGGATTTCTCCACTTGGCGACGGCGTTTGACGCGGCTTCATGTACATATGTAAGTAAGTATATAGCGGTCCTATACGCTTGCAATTCATTCATAAGATGATAATAGTATTTGCAGAAAAAACACAGTATCAGTGATTGATCTTCTTCAAGATTGACGGGTATTCGTGTTAGTGCTTCCAAAAAAATACAGGTATACGTACGCGAACGGCGAAAGTGAGATCAAACTGGAATAGTTAAGTACCAGACATAACCTCGATCTAAGAATAAACATAAACAATGAAGCTCAGACCTCTTGCTCCAAAATGCAAATTAATCTTGCTCGTTGTATTTTGCGGAATGATGTGTGTTGATGCAACGGTAGAAAAGCCAAAACCCAAAAAAATTGGCAAGGATGTACGTGATATGACTGATGCTGATTTGGAGCATTTACTGGACCAATGGGAGGTACTAAAACTATTATCAATAAATAAAAATAACTTGAATAAAAGAATAAAATTATTGCTTAGGAGTTCTCAAATTTATAATATATGATAAATATTTTTTATACATTCATTATCTAAATAGCATTTATTTTGTATTTAATTTTATCATTTAGCCATTTGAGTCAAATGATTCATGTGGCAGGAAGTAAATTGATAATTTATTAGCTTGATTCACTTGATTGTATGGTTGAGTGGAACTAAAAATTATAAAATGTCATTAAAAAAAATTACATTCATGCACTAAATTATTTTTGCAGGAAAACGAAGAGCCTCTAGAACCAGATGAACTTCCAGAGTATCTCAGGCCTCAACCAAAAATTGATTTATCTAATGTAAATAACAAAATATAAACTGTAGTATTTCAAATTTTATCCATTTAAAAAAAATAATACAATTTTTTTTCAATCTCATCCAATTTTAGGTAGATTTTACAAATCCTGATAATATTCTCAAAGTGTCAAAGAAGGGAAAAAGTATTATGATGTTTGTCGATGTTAATCCAGAACTTTCTGAATCAGAAGCTGATAGCATTTTACGGATATGGCAAACCAGTCTTCAAAATAATCACATCATTGCAGAACGGTATCAAATTTATTTTATCGGTCATATTCAAAGTCATGAAAATAATTGTTGTGTTCTAATATTTTGTTTGAAATTATTTTAGATATCCCATTGACTCAAAAAGAGCAATATTCATGTTCCGGGATGGAGCACAAGCTGTTGATGCTAAGAACTTTTTAATTGATCAACCTGAATGTTCACATGTGACTTTGGAAGGACAAAATTATGCTGGAAAACACGCATCCATGGTAAATATCTTATACAAAAGGTAATTGTGGTATATGGCATCATTGTAGTGAACAAATAAATTTATTTTCAGGCTGCACAAGAAAGGTTGGAAAAGTATCAACCAAAACCAAAGGGTACTGTAGAAAAAGTGGATTTACCTCCAAAAAGCGAATTGTAAATTATTTCTCATAAAAAAGTGCTTTATTCACAATAAAATTTGTGTTCAAGACTACAAACAATATTTTTTTGTTAATGTGATACAAGAACTAATGTAGATTATCCATTTATTGTATATTTGTTACTCTTGTTTTATAAATACATTTTTTTTATTAAAATACAAAATGTTTTATTAAAAATAAACCTCTTCAGATTGGTAACATCGTTGAAATTAAGTGAAAACGTGTTTGGATTGTGTGTAACTTGAATAAATACTGATGAAAAATACTAATAAATCTTTAACAAATCGCTTAATACGTAAATTTAATAAATACCATATTGATCAGATCATTATTTTGTTAAGCTGCTTTTGCTTGTGTACGCCGATGCACTGTTTAATGCTTTGACTTCTCGTTGCAATTCTTTGACAACTGTAGCCAGAGCTTGAGGATTCACTCCATTTTCACACAATCTTACGCAATAACTGAGGGTTGCTGGATCTAAGTTGGTGTTGAGTAGCTTTGATATCCGATACAGTGCTTGAAATGTTTTCCTCGCTGTGTTTATCTGATGATGTACAGGTTCCGGCATGTTGGCCTTGCTGGGCTTCTTTCTGAAAAGTTATAGAATTCCAAGTTGAATAATTGTTACAATGAGTAAAACTTGATAAATAAAAACCCAGAATAACAATGGTAGTAGTTTTGAATCCCATCACTGAAATTTTTTTTATATTTCAAAAACCACTTTAGGCTCAACAGCAAAAGTAGATAGCATATCGTAAACCAGTAAAATAAAAATAACAAGTTTAAAATAACGGCCAAACTTACCCTTCGAGAGTTGACAGCTTTTCCAACTAATTTTGAAACTGTTGCGATGAAAATTTTCGTATGAAAGTTTATTCGACGTATTTAAAATACGTTGACGTTGAATTTCATGAAAAATTTATGACATGAATAATGAATTGTAAGAATTATCCAGTGGCGAATTTGCAAGTCTTTAGAATGTTTTGATTGACTTTTGATGGAGGCCTAACCCGCCTAACCTAACCTGGTGTAAAAAGAGAGAGGGCGCAACATGAGCAAGAAACTGAACGCGCGAAAATGTAAATACGACGGGCGCTTGATCGATATTGCCGTAACCATGATGATAATTCCCGTTAGAAAGTTGAGGTGTTTTGAGAGTTTTAGAATTGAATACAAAACAATAGGTATGCATTAAAAATCGATACTTGGATGTAGTAATGAAAATATAAAATATCTGAATAAACTTGATATTGAAGAGTTAGCAACAACGTTTCGTCGTTGTGTTATTCGTAAAGTAAACACTTGTTAAACAACATGAGCGGAGAAGAGGCGAACATTTCGAACCCAGCACAGAAGGACAAAAAGCAGTCGCTGCTGGAGAAGTTTGACATCCCAGTCGAGAATTTATCTTACGAATACATCGGCCAATGTTCCAATGCGAAAGACCTCGAACGCATCGTACGAATTTTAAGGTAATAACTTAAAAAAATGTTTCATCGACATTACAAATAATTGTCATCAAAACAGATCGGGCGAAGAGGGAGTCTATCCACACCTGACGAAATTCGCCGAGGAACGTTTGTCGAAGGTCAAACCCGAGAGCGTGATACTCCGCGTACCGCAGCCACTGATCCCCAAACATCTGCTGGAGCCAAGCGAGAGACGTGAACTCGACGGCGAGATTGGCGACTGGATGCAAGAGATGCGGATGCGTGACCGTGATCTCAAGGACGAGAAGAGTCTGGAAGCCGAGCGCGAGCCGCTGCCGAGGCCCGCTATCAGGAAGTCCTGTCAACCCTCCAAAGTTAATACAATTGATAATATAATTTTAAAATCATGTCTTTGAAATATCAAAGTTTCGTTTTACAAAAAAAAAATCTGAAATTCGGAGAGCCGTAAGGGGGTACTTTTGAAAATCCAGTACCCCAACAGTTAGGTAATAATGACAGAACTGAGCAGTCGCGCGCGCGCGCGTGGGGGGTTTAGTGCTCGCGCGTGTTAAGGTCGCGTATTGATTTTCTCGACGAAGCTCAAGCATCAGCAGCAGCAGCAGCAGCAGCAGCAGTGTAGTATCGGAAACACGGGGGACCAAGGTCTCCCGTGTTTACAACTGCATATAGCGTGCTTTCGGTTGTTTGTGCAAGTCTCGCGACACACCTGCAGGGAGTGCGTCGAAAGGAGGCCGTCCGTGACTGGAAATTCGGCGAGAAGGAGGAAGGCAAGCAGCCAGGCAAGTATGACTGTAGGTTACGGCAGCGCAACCTTGATCGCGCTGAATAACGAGAAGGCATTCGCAGGAAACGAGCGAGAAAAGGAAATGAGCAGGATGGACGCGGAGTCGGAGAGCGACAGCGACAGCCAGGACTACCGGGCCCAGCACGAGAGCAAGCGGCTGCGCCAGCACGTGTTCGAGCCGTACTTCAAGAAGATCTTCTGCCCGAGCGGCTTCGCGAAGCACATGAACCAGCGCTGCAGCGGCAGCAACGACAGCACCGCCTACATCCTGCTCTGCGCGGCGATCCAGCGCAACGACCAGCGCAGCGCCGTCTGCCTGCTGAAGCACTACTGCAAGGGCAACGTGGGCCGCGCCGACCCCAGCAAGGACATCCCCCTGCAGCTGGCCGTGCTCGCGGGCCACGTCGAGCTGGTGGAGCTGCTGCTGGCCAAGGGGGCGCGCGCCTCGGCGAGCTTCCAGGACCAGCGCGAGCCCCTGCACCTGATCTGCGACCGGCGGAGCAGCCCCGCGCCCGGCGAGCTCGCGCGCATCGCCATCGCCCGGCTGCTGCTGGAGCACGGCGCCGACGCGAACGCGCTCGAGCGCCAGAACCGCGACAGCCCGCTGATCCTGGCGGTGCGCAGCCGCTGCCTCGAGCTGGCGCGCTTCCTGCTGGCCGAGGCGGGCTGCGAGCGGCGCTACGCCAACAAGCACGCCGAGACGGCGCTGCACGTGGCGTTCGCCGAGAACGCGGGCATCGAGATGATCGAGCTGCTGTGGGGGGCCGACGCGGCGGAGCTGCAGCCCGGCATGTTCTCGCACGCGGTGCGCCACCTCATGAACTCGGGCTTCGGCTCGGGCTCGCTGCTGGGCTTCGGGGAGCCGCTGAAGCCCGTGCAGTTCCTGCTGCGCCACGGGCTCTCGGTGAATAGCAGCCTGGACAAGCGGGCCAACCGGCTGCTGCACATGATCTGCCAGAACCACGCGGTGCAGACGATGCCGATCTTCCTGGAGGAGCACGGGGCCGAGGTGGACGCGCGCAACGAGGACGGCAAGACGCCGCTGCACTTCTGCGCGGAGTCGCAGTCGGCGCGCTTCGTCGAGCTGCTGCTGGGCCGGGGCGCCGCGGTGGGGGCGCTCACGGACAACCGCCAGTCGGTGCTGCACTTCGCCGCGGCCAACAAGAGCGCGGCGGTGCTGGAGCTGCTGCTGCGGCGGGCGCGCGGCCGCCTCGACGTCAACGCCAAGGCCAAGGACGGCAACTTCACGCCGCTCTTCAACGCCGTCTGGGCCAACCGGCGGGACAACGTGCGGCTGCTGCTGGACTGGCAGGCGCGGGTGAACGAGCGCATCATCAACAGCCAGGTGGTGCTGCACGTGGCCGTCGACCAGAAGCACCTGCAGATCGTCGAGCTGCTGCTGGAGCACGCCGCCGACGTCAACGCCCTGGACGACTACGGCAACAGCCCGCTCAGCATCTCGCTCTACCAGATCGCCGACGCCGTCAACTCCGACTGGTCGGACTTCGAGCAGCAGCAGCAGCAGCACGATCAGCTGAGGCCGGCCGAGGCGGTGCAGCGGGTGCTCACGAGGCACGGGGCCAGGCTGTTCGCCGCCTCGCCGGGCCGGCTCTCCGAGCAGAGCCTGCGCGTGCTCAACAACTCGCACTTCAAGGACGCCTTCGACGACTGCCTGGCCGAGCTCGAGCGCATCAAGGACACCAGGCTCGCGCCGGGCAGCAGCCCCATCACGCTCTTCCAGCTGCTCACCGACAGCACCGACAAGCTCGTGTCGTACGCGCGCAACGACCGCTTCCTCGAGGCTTTCGCCGCCGCCAACTGCGGGCAGCTCTTCCCCATCTACGGCGAGGCGCTGGAGGGCAAGGTGCGCAAGACGCTCGACCGGCTGGCGCTCCTCGAGGCCTGCTCGGCGAGCCTCAACAGGATCGCCCGCGGCCTCGACGAGGCCTGGCTGGACACCTCGCTGCCCTGCCTCGTCGTCGAGCACGTGCTCAGCTACCTCAACCTCGCGGATTTGCAGAACCTGGCGCCGATAGCCGATTAGTCTACTTTTTTACCTACCACTCGCTGCATTATACCTCTTAAGATCGTTAATTGTTCTTCTTGTTGGATACCCTACTGTAAATATGTTGCGCATCACTTGCATACATAGTCTATACGACACCTTGTGTAAATCTGTATAAATCTTTATTTTTGTAAGGACATTCTATGAGAAATAATAATAATTTTTGGCTTCGAATCATCAACGGCCTGTTTTCTTTTACTCGCCCGCGACCTTGACCCGCACGATTCCATTCATTGTCTAATTGCCAACTGTGCATGTACAACGAAGCAGTCGACGGAGTCACGCGAGAACAAGGAGAAGAGATTGAGCTCCTTCGATTACTCGGCCTGGGACAAATACGATGTCGATACCGAATTGGCCCGCATCGATTTGACCGACGAGCGCAAGCGAGCCGAAGCGAAACGCGCGCAAGAGCAACAACGAGCCGAACGGACGCGCACGAGGAAGGAAACTATCATCGAGAAGTGTAAGATTCAATGTCGCTCATTCAATCCTCGCGTCGACGCACTCGATTATCACTCTCGCTGCCCGGCTGACAATACCAATTCGTTACGAACGTTTTCAGCGCTGCTGACTGGCACGGAGCTGAGTGTGCTGTCGACTCGAGAGCGAGAAAAGGGCAACGAGGCATTCCGCGCCGGTGATTACGAGGAGGCACTTCAACTTTATAGCTCGAGTATTGCACTCGACTGTGACGTTAACGCGTACAATAATCGAGCTATGACGCGTACGTATTTTATCAGTCAGTCCGACTAAACTCGAGTTTTACTACTTGCCCTTTTTTCTTTACTTCGCGTGTGTCTATTGAACTTTTGCTGGATTTTAATATTGAATTGATTTGCAGATATCAAACTGAAAAATTACGATCAAGCGATTGCGGATTGCAACGAAGTTCTCAATGTTGACTGGATGAACCTCAAAGCACTTCTTCGAAGAGGTCTCGCGTTAGAGTATCTTGAGAAGTATAAAGAGGTAGTTATTTATTTGAAATTGAATAATTTTTTAGTGAATGTAGATTGATTCAAAATTATAATAAATTTTTTTAGGCTTTGAAAGATTTTGAGTCAGTACTACAAATAGACCCCGAAAATAAAACTGCTATTACCCACGTCACCAAGTTACGAGAGTCAGAAGACCTATCTAAGCCAGTGAGGTACGTTCAGTTTTAATTAACATTTTTTCAGTTTCTGTCAGTAAAATGAACCTACAGCGCTTTGTTCATTTCAGATTAACGATTGAAGAAATATATGAAGATAGTTGAAATTACATATAAAGATTTTTTTATTCTCCTCGATTTTCACACAGGAAAGTAAATTAGAGGTTGTCAAGGCTGTAATGTTCACAGTAATTTATGTTTCATACGATTGTGTAGGCTTTGATATTTAAAATACTTTTAATGTGATTTTTTTTTACACAAATAAATCATTACATTATTTAAGAAACTTATTCATGATAACGTATGATCCTTGAGAATTATTCAATTATGGATAGCCCATAACAGTTCAAAATTAACTTATTCTTAATCATACGCAAAGTTTGACTAAGTACAAAAATACGTTGATTCAATTAATAAACAACTTCATTAACGCATATCAATACAAAAATACTTATGTATTTACATTAATAAACGTCATTCTTCAATTGAAATAGGTAAAGGTGCACCTTTATGTTTTACATCGATTATTAATTTTAGCACGCAAATTTAATGTTGCAATTGTAATTTCATATTATCAGATACAATGTTAGTGCAATCAGAGAGGAACAATAATTATTTTCGAAAAGAAAAAAAATATTGCTTGTTTTTTTTTTGTTCTAACGTGAAATAATGTAGTATTTACACATTGAGGAATGATTGATATCTTTATCGAACAAAAGAAAGAAAACTGCGAAAGTGGAAAAATAGCTCGGAACCTCTTTTGATGGATTTCTAATGCTGGACCGACCACCATGGAAACATCGTGACATTGATTTTTTTTCTTTGTCCGAATAATTTTAGCATAAAACCTAGCTATTTTACCATTTTCTCAATACAACCAATATATTTTTGGCGCTAATATGTTTCGTATCATTATGTTTATATATAATCTCAGTGTATTTACTTAAAATATATCAACGTTAACATTCATATTTACTACTTGTGATGAATATAAAAAATACATTAATGAATATAATGTTTACTTACATAAGCTCGATTTCTTTCATTAGCCAGAAAAAACATATAGACATTAATTGTATCAAAACATCGATAGATTCACATGTATAGGTGTTATCAAAACACTCATTAACTATACAGCGTTGTAATCATTTCAGCGTGCATTTGCGTCACGTTATTCGTAGGTAATGCCAAATTGATTTGTAATGCAGCGTTCCAAATGGAAGTTTCAACAGAGATAAATCTTTCGAGAGCTTTAATAACTTTTTTTTTTCTTAAAATTCAATTATAATATTTTCATCACGCACCGAGTAGTCAATGATTTAAAAGTGACAACGACGATGTTAAAGTGCAATACATTGTTTTCCTCATTGTGACGACAAAATCGCGACTTTGTCGGCATTTGCCATTTCTACTCACACGAGGAAAAATATCATGCCTAACTTGTACGAAAAGGCACTTTGGCGAAACTCGTTTGAACAGCAGTGGCGTTTGCCCGCCTCGCGCCGTAAAACCTCTCGTTTCGCAAACAAAGACTCTGCGTACCCGTTAGGTAATGTGCTATTTAAACTCACTGTATATTTACATTATATTTTACGTTTGACAAACTTATATGTATTCACACAGCCCGTAAGAGTCTTCCGAGAAGTCTTCTTATTGCTGATTACATTTTTTGACAAATGCAATTATATTTCATTGATCGAGTGATTTACCCAGCCAAGTTTCTCACTGGAAAGTTACTTGTTAGTTTTGTAGTGGACTCAATTGCTTGGCAACTAATTGATAATAACATTCGAAAGTGAATTGAAGTATAAGAGCAGCAAACGAAATAATCACGAAAGTATATAACAGTTTAAAAAAAAAACTCGAATACAACCTAGATCGGAATGAAACACGAGATACCACAGAAAACCAAAAAAAAGTTTATGTAAAGTCAAATATTGCAATCAAATCATCCGTGTAAATTAAAAAAAAAGTAGTCGCTCTGCATGCTCAAAACGATAACAAAGTCGCAAAAGCAGTGAATGAACTCGATAACGCGGTGAACGATATGATTGACGTGAATTAAATAAAGTTGAACGGCGCCCCGGTAGAAAGCTCACGAAAAATCTCGTTAGAAATTCAATTCGCGAAACGTGACGGAATTGTCGAATTTTTCGTAAGCTACACACGCCAGCTTCCTGCCAGGGTTTATAAGCATTCATAACGATCGATATAAACTTGATATCCCATTTTACTCCGAGAAGGCGTTGAATCCCACGCACTCTTTTTTAAATTTCAAAATATCGAAAGTGTTCAAATATTGTAAATATAAATACGTGGCGTTGACGGGGCGCTTAAGTCGAGATCTCACAGACAATTCACAATACAAGTTTCACTGAAAGCACTGTTTTGCGTGGTCGCACTTGGAAAAGCCAGCGAGCTCGAGTCGATCAACTAGAGTTTCTCGGACGCGGGCATCTCGATAATACTGGCGATGCTGCAGCTGGTCAACTTGTTGGAAGAGCATCCATTGCCGGTCAATCTCCCGGCGGGTTTTCCGGCCAGTCGACTCTGCAGCACTTCCAGCGACTTGGCACCTTGACTGGCTCTGCTGACCGAAGCCGCGCCGGCGCTTGCCCCTCCACTCGCGGGGTTGTTGTTGTTGTTGTTGTTGCTGCTCTTGTTGTTGTTCTGCGCGGAGGCGGCCTCGCGTCGCCACAACTTGGCGAAACACGCGCGAAAGTTCTCCGAGAACACGCCGTACAGCAGAGGGTTGACCACCGTGTTGAACTGCGCCACCACCAGCGCCCAGACGAAGTGGTGCGATCTGCAAAACAATTTGCAATCTCAATCTATAGTCGCAACGTCGATAACAGACGAGGAGAGTATTTTTAGCCTACACTACAAAAAAAAGTTCTTAAATTAAGTAGGTTTGTTCTTAAAATAAGTATGCAGCAATTTTAAGAACTCGCT
>JAWWMK010000001.1:2303023-2331238 GCA_035047105.1 Galeopsomyia nigrocyanea | reverse complement strand
CACTTCACTTGAATTAATGAGAAGCTTTCAAAATCGATTTTTCGTGGTGTCCGTTTTTTTGTATAATTGTATGCAAGAATGATTACCTCTGCCATTTCTTTAATTTTCAAGATATCTTGTCCATATTTCGTGTACATGTTCGTTTACGTTTTAATATAGTGGCTTTTTATTACCGTTACGGTGGAAAAAATAACAATGCTACGATAATTTCTTTTAAATAGGCTGTCAATTTCGCTTTTTAGTTAATTTTTTGTGAAAGCGATTACCTCTGTCATTTTTTTAATTTTCAAGATATCTTGTTCATATTTCGTGCACATGTTCGTTTACGTTTTAAAGTAGTGGCTTTTTATTATTACCGTTACGGTGGGAAAAATAACAAAGCTACGATAATTCAATCCGTTTCGTAGCCGTTAAGGATCTCTCTACAATAGGCACTCATCTTTCTTTGTACATATATGGTTTGGTAGCTTCGTCTATGATAACAACGATATCACGCAGCAATTTCCATATCGCAATACGATGTATTTAGTTCACTATAGTTAAACAATTCTAGCAGCATATTCATTTCTATTATATTGAAAAATTTTATTTTCAATATGAAAATTTCGCTGTTTCATGCTAAAACTTGTAACAATCCCTATGAGAGGTTTAACAACGCAGCTGGCTCATTTTACAAAAAATAATTGTACACAACTCATATGATATTATAATATCATATCGTAATAAAAAGTCAAATCATAGTTTATTTAACTCTTCCAGGAAGCACTCCGCCAATGCAGTTGGCAGCGTTTTTTTTTACTTTTTATGCATTGTTATAATTTAAAAAGTTTTACAAGCGTCGGAATTTCGAGTAGAAAAAAAAACAACATATGGTTTTCGATATATTTTGAGGCGTAGAATTCAATTCTGAAGTCAGATTAACGCTATCTTTTTTCATTTTTTGTCAAATTCCAAAAAACTATGGAATTTAGTGTATTATTTTTTGACCGTTTTAAGACTTCTAAGTCCAAAAAAAAGGATTTCACAAGATTACGCGGCGTGGGGCACTAGTATTTTTAGATTCTATTAGTGTTATAGATTGAGAAAATATAATAATTTCGAGCGTACTCCCGAGTTTTTAATTTGCCAAAACCCGAACGAAGTTATAGCAGTTTTTTTTTTTTTTTTTGAGAATTGGCCTTATACTTGCATTTTATGATCGATATAACTTCTCTTGAATCGTAAAAGCTGCAAGGTCATTAACCTTTTTTTTTCTTCCAGGAGAGATAACGCTCTCCACCTTAATACTTTGCCGACTCTAAAATATTTACGACGAACTGCGAAACTCAGCGTTGAAGCGTATCCGGTGTGGCTAATGATAGAGTAAAACGAAACAATAACTTCTGTTTCTGAAAAACCATTCGGACTTGCCGTAACTTTAACATTTATCGCATGTGCTTTTGTAAAGTTTTGCAGACATGCCATTTCGTTGGAACGTATTCATGGAAATCGTAAAAGAGAAATATTATTACTCTGCACAACACCCATTCGCGTGAAAAATAGAAAACTAATTTGAAACATAAAAAATTTATAGTTTTTTAGAAAGTGCCTGGATATAAGGCTATAAAAACATGTAACGTGAAATTAAATGCAGAGAAATTTTGAAATTTATAACTCTGCAAAATATAAATTGATTTCGGTGAAAAGTTAAAAAAAAAACGTTTAACGCGATGAGAAACTTTTTTAACTACGAATTTTATACAACGGAAAAAATTGCTTCAGTTAATTTTTGGCAACAAGTTTATGCAAGCATAAATTATTAACTCGAAATAATATACAGATATTGTCGATTTAGAAAAGTAATGTTACGGTTAATTTCAAACTATTGATATTTTTGTTTAAAATCTCAAGCTCGGCGCATCATCCTCTTTTCCGTTGACATTAGCGTAGCGGCCATCAGTGACCAAGAAATTTTAATAATCTACGAAAAAAAATCTAATAATCGATGTAAATCACTAAAATAATAGAAAAGCTTTCACAATATTTTACCGTTGCAAAATTTTCCAAAGACAGCATCATTCCACCAATATAGTAGCGACGTTTTGTGAAATTGGATTCATAAGGCCAGAGTCCGAAGCAAGCGAGCAAGAATTTATTCATTTTAGCGTTAAAACTATCTTTGGCATTTATTTCGCGACGAAATAAACGTCGTATTTTCGCTCGAATGGTCATACTCTCGTAAAACGAGTGGTCGACTGGACTGAACGTGAATTGTCATTACAGTTTATTTTTTCATCGCTCGTTGTAACTTTGAAATTCTAATCGAACAATATTTACGATCGATAATTAAATGAAGCACCGTTCAACTGAAACATTTTCCTCGTACTTTAATAAATTATAACGGATTCAATTTAATGATTCGCGTTGATTGGAATAATCAATGAAAATGAAAATAAAATTTCCCCAACATTATCCCAATTGTCAGCAATCAATTTGCAGAACTCAATCGTGACCTACATTCAAAAAATAAGACAATAAAAAATCACACGTGTCGTTCGATTCCTAGGATCCTTCCACACTCAATCTTGATCCGATCGCTCGTTATAAATTATGGAGGACACCTTGTGATTTAACGTGCGAGATGTCACGTGGAGTTTTTTTTTTTCGTATCGTTCGAAATCGAGGTTTGAAGCCGCGGGTCAGGGATCTTTTTGTCGCAGCGAAGAACGTTCTCGTTTTCTCACCGCGAGCTACGTGTAAATCCTCACGTGCCAGGATTGTTACTGTGGTAATCTCTTGCTGTAAGCCAGAAAGCGTGAATCATCTTTCTTAATCGAACACAGTGCAAAATTTACGTTGTCGAGTGATTCAAGTTGTACAAATGAAGTTGTGACAAAAAAAAGTGCACATTTACTCATTCAAATCTGGATCCGAAATTTAATTTTTTTTTTTAGAAATAAATACGACTACAAATAATTAGTCTTTTCAAAATGTATTTTCAATCATGAAAATAATAAAATTAATACACCATACCCAAAAAATCTTTTTTACTTATTGTGGAGCTTTTTTTTATCATAGTATTTCATAATTTTGTAGTGCATTTAATCATAATCTTATGTTATTATTTATGGCATCAAACTAAAATGTATGAAACTAATAATTCAATGTCATATTCATGCTCTTAGCACGAATGGAAAAAAAACCCTTCAATCGCACAGGAGGTTGGAAAAACGTATTTGATTATATTTTCAAGTCATTTTGAAGAAAAATTCCGTTATTAAATTCAACATTTTTTGCATCTATAGGCTTCTGCGAAAGTTTAAAAGATTTGATCAGTTCGAGCTGAAATCGGCCGAGGGGCAAGTTGAGCTTTTGTAAAAAACTAATTTTTTTATTCCTCGATTTTTTAATAAACAATACATTTGTGCATAAAAAATGTAACTTAAATTTATTTGTAAACATGAAAAAAAAATTTACAAATAAATGACTGATTGAGCACGTTGTGTATCAGTGAATACTCAAATTAAATAATTTCTTACTCATTGTAAGTAAAAGATTACTTATAGTTTGAGTAACTTCCTACTCATTTTGAGTAATAATTCATTCGTTTTCCAAATGATTAAAAAATTGCTAAAAATGAGGGATATACTGCTTATAGGAAAAGTAATTTTATGACGTTTTTGTATATTCAAAGAAAATAAAATTTCTACTGTATAGCACCAGCGACTTCGCTCTTTCATCGTTTATCATAACTTATTAAAATTATTCATACGATCGATCTTAGAATCCGCAAATTGATTTTCTATCACCGTTAATATTCACTCATTTTTCTCATTCTAATTTACATATTCCATTGACAGATACTCTCTTAATTAAATTCTCCACAATTCATCCTCTTCTATCGAAAAAAAAAAAAGAAAAAAAAACTCAATTCCATATGCTAATAATCCCAACACCGTCAATTTTCCGCTTAGCACACTCAATATAACAGCAAAAAAAAAGTTCAATCATCGCATACCAAAAAAAAAATCGTTACCTACATCGAAAAAAAATGGGTTCTCCCGCGCGTCATAGCTCAAGAGAGAGAGAAAGAGAGAGCGATATCAAGAATTTATGATTCTTAGGATCCCTCAATCACTCAATCATCATTCGTTCTCGTGCTCGTCATAAATCACCTTCGCGACAATTTCGAAAGAGGTGCCGCGTGTCCGTTTTCCACCACCGCAAGTACTAGAAACCTACGTGCAAATCCTCACGCGGCGGGATTGTCTCATTCATTTTCCATTTTGAATAGCTCTCACAGCGTGATAATTCATCAATATTGTACCCTTAAAAATGATAATAGATCCTCGAAAGTACAAAAGGACGAAATATTTACTGACGGTATTCACGATTTTTCTCACGCCCCTCCCCCCTCAAGGGAGAGTCCCTGGTCCATTCATAAATCTGAAAAATTTGAGAGACATCAATTATCTCGTTAAGTGTTATATTAGTCGCGTCGTAGAATGACTCATTTTTCGAGAGACACTCTCGTCTTGAATAGAATTAGCGCCGGTCACGGACGGAGTTCCGTTTTTCCGTGGTGATCCTCGTCGCTCGCGGATTACAACCTTATGGATTTTTGTTGGGTTTTCCCTCGTTGTCGTTTTGAAAGAAACGTTGGAATGCATCCGCGTTTTCTAGGGAAATAGATGTGTATAGAGAGAGAGAGAGAAAGTTCATTTTAGTTTGCGTCAGATTTCCAATTTTTCTGATGCAATATGTACACTTGCGACCGTTCGATGATGAATTTCATAATTTCGCTTCTTTTTCTGCGTTTTTTTTTCTCTTAAACTATGAGGAAATTCATGGAAACTTACGTGGGAAGAAGTGGTAAGGGAATTTTTTTCAACAGCGTTATCTTTGCGGAGGTGAAGCTTGGAGATGTATAGGATAAGAAAAAAGAATTTTAAGCCCATACTTATGATTGAAATACTTCGCGTAATAGATAAAATAACTCCCATTAAAAAGAAAAGAGAGCAAAGAAAAAAAATCTTCTCGATACTTCTTTAACAGTCCGATCTCAATTTAATTAATTTGTCAAGTTAGTGAGTCACTTAAAAATTATCTTATGCAAAAATACAAAAAGTCAACAGAGTAACAAGATACAATTTTTCTCTCTAAAAAAAAAAATATATTAAAACTCTTTCTCTTTCGTGCCAATCGTGTTTACATAAAAATACACATGCGACCGTGAATAAATGCATCGTCGATTAGCATTGTATTAAACTGCGCAAGGCCATCTAACATCGCTATCGAAAAAAAGAACACACTGAATTCGGCGCAATTCGCGTCCCTTTTTTTTTTTATTCTTGAATCATTTAAGCATATATTTATAAACTCGTTATCTCCAAAACGATAAGCTGCACTCAACGTTGCGCAATCATATTGTAAAAAAAAAAATTCAATTAAAATTTTTTCATTATCTTCTTTTCGGCTTAACAATATAGAATGCGCACATATATATACATGTATTAGATCGTGTCGAAACTGATTGCATCTCCCTCGAAAAAAAAATTGACGCAACATATCGATAAACATATATGTATGTACATATCGCGCGATCTATAACGCAAGTCACGTAGTACAAAAAAAAAAAAAAAAGAATTTGATCGCGTCATTTATATCGGAACACGCCTTTCCTCGATATACATATCTATTGCGAAATCTTCGTGAATGTATATTTGGTGCGAACGAGCATATAACGTTTTCCCACGATTTAATTAGTTTCTCTTCTCTTCGTCAAATTATATTAACGCCTCGTGCTCGCGCGCACGCTTAAAGGAAAAAGGGAAGGGGGAGAGAGAGAGAGAAAGAGAGTTGATGCGTTTGACCGTTCGGAGATGCGTAAGCTCAGTCTTCAAAGTGACACCGCCACGAAAAGGTTGCCGAAGAGAATTTTTTTTTTTGTTCGAGTCCAATTTTCGCGCGCTTCATGCGCGCTTTTTGATTTTTTTTCGTCTGGTTTCTTTTTTTACTTCGAGAAGAATTATTATTATGATACGTTTGGGCATTTTGTGAGTGTGATAGTGAATCTTCTTTTTTCAAATTTAGAGAGAGATGTGCGTGGGTGAAAAAACTTTTTTTTTTTTCGTCAACTAACACGTGGATTAGTGATTGTGTTGGATAGAATTCGCATCTATATCTATTCGAAAAAAACAAATAATAATTCTTTTAGTATGAATAATAATTAAACGCGATTAAAAGAAAATTTTTCGCATTCGAAATTTCCTCAACTTGTCACGTTAGCGAGATAAAAAATGCATTCCGAACAATTTTTTTTCTTTCATCGCTACAAGCAATAAATCAAACTTTAATCACACCGATTGCTCAATTTACGCGCTAAAAGATGCGTTTGGATTAATCTAAAATCACCTCATTGAACGAAAAAAAATTTTTTTTTTATAGTGATAGGTAGCAATCATTCAATATACTCTCGAGTCACGTGTTTAATAATAAGAGTCTTCTTTATCAATTCAAATTATAAACGTGTCGTAACATTTTCGCATTGACGTACTTTAACGCGAAATAAGAAGAGGAAGCGATAACCTTTTACCTTCTTTTCACACTCTCCGCAATCTCTCTCTTTCTTTCATGTTTGGCAATCAATTTCTTTGCCAAAAAAAAAGAAAAGAGATGACATTTAATTTCGAATTTTTCTAGATTATTCGCCGTCTGCCTCGCCGACGCTGCGGTTATCGGCGACAAGGACGTCAAGGTTAAGGAATACGTTACCTACGATTCTTATACGAATACCTGTAATAAAGCACGCTGCGAGGATGTCGGTAAGTTAATTTAAAAAAAAAAATTTTTTTTCGAATAATCTCGATATACATTAATTTTTTTTTCGTGTGTGTTTGTGCAGCTGATTTGTTTCTGAAAAACGTGAAAAAGACACTACAACCTTGCGATGACTTTTACGCGTACGCGTGCGGCAGGAAGCAGAGCAGAATGCGCGCACTTACCAAGGAAATACAAGGTGAGTGAATAATAAAAAAAAAAAATTATTTCGGGCGAGTTCAATGATATGTAAGTAAGTACGGTAGTACGGAAGATCTAGATAAAAAATATCTCATCGATGACTATTTTTAAGCATATAGATTGTGTATATATTTTCTACGAATTGATTCGATAACGATTGAAATTTATGTTAAAAAAACAATTTAGAATTCACGTCATAATTTTCTTCGAGACAGACTTTCCTTTTAAATTTGAAAAAAAAATGTATAATCTTGTATAGATATACTGGAGCAGCCGATCAATCCGGAGGAAATTAAATCTCTGAGCTCGGAGAAAAAGTTGTACCGCAGCTGCATGCGTCAACGTAAGTTTACAAAACAAAATTTTGTTGCCGATTTGGAATCTTCAATCGCGTCATCCCTATTTTTTTTTTTTTCATGTTATATAGAAGAAAGCCATCATCGCACGAGATACGAGTTCACCCGACTTTTACAATTATCCAATGGATTATCATTGTTTCGGGAGGATGGTGAATTTGGGCTGAAAAGTTGGATGAGCATCGATGGTTTTTACGCCTCTCTCGGCTTCGAACATGCCTTTTTCAATGTTCACGTTGCTCGCGATCCTCAACGCTCTGACGTCAATGTTATCTCCGTAAGTTTTGCTTTTATTTTTTTCTTCTTCTTATTTTCGAGTTCTAATTAACCAACGTCAGTGGAGTTTGAGTGGCAGATCGTATGATTTATACGCGAAGAGTAAAAATTTCATACATGTAACCGGTCATTAATTTATTTTCTTTTTGGTTTGGACTTTGAGTTGGTCTACTCGGTTGCCTAACAGACGTAATTACGACGATGATGTAAAATAGAGAAAAAAAAATCAGGGGTTTTTTTTTCACTTACGCGCACATTTATAGAACACGAATTGATAAATCAAGTGGATGGTTTTTTTTTATCGTGGTGTGTAATATGTCATAGCTTATCAATTCAATTGACGATGAAATTTGATTGTGTGCGAAATATGCGTAGTTTCCACCTAATTTATTGAGCTTTTATCAATTAATCGCCGAACGAAACCAAAAAACTGATTCGATAATGTTTTTCTTCTCGCTGAGTCTCGTGTGCAAATAAACTCGATCAATTACTGTCGCGAACGTTTCGCGATAAAATCTGTATAGTCGAGATCGAACGTAGAAAAATTTTTTCTTTTTTTTTTTTCGGCTCAATATTATTTGTCCGACCTCTCTCAATTACAACTCATCAGAATCAATTAACGAAATCTTCTATTTTTCTCCTCCACACAGTTAATGCCACCATCGCCGTTGTTCTTCTATTCGGTTTACGGTCTATTGAAGTACAAAAATTTCACTGGAATCCTGTCGCATTTGAATCTCGACGCTGAAGAAGAACCCTACGTTACGGATTACAACGACGTGGTCGACTTCAATAATGCACTCCACGTGGTAAATACACAGACACTATAAATATTCACACGAGAGAAATTCACTTCAATGAATTCCAATCGTCCGTTAATCAATCTGTTTTGAACGGACATATAGATTCTACCGCCACTTGGTATGTTCGAAGAAAACACGACCACCTTGATCAGCAATCGTATGACCATCGACGAATGGCAAAATATCTACGATGCTTACACCCAAGATCAGAATACCGAGGATATCGGCAACAATTACGTTGGTATTTTTTTCTTAGTTTACGAAAGATCGTCGTGTTTTTTTTTATTCTTCTAAAAAAAATTTTTATTTTTTTTCCGTAACAGATCTATTGGCCGAAAGTACTCAATATGCTTCTTAACACGGCCGACGTGCATGTCAGGGGACACGATATCGTCGTCATTAAAAAGATCGATTATTTCACGCAGTTGGCGCAGATTTTAGATCGAACTCCAACCGCTACTGTTGGTAAGCAATGCTAATTTTTGTTTGTTTGTTTATTTTTGCATTTTTTTTATATATAATCTTGTACCTTGGATAAAATGATTTTGATTATTTTTTTTATTAGCTTACGTTTACTACGCGATTACGATTAGATTATCTGAATATCTGATAAATTTTCACTATCTCCATTATTTTAATTACAGAAAAATACATCCACTTCAAATTCCTCACTCAAGTCGGCAAATATTTGAGCCCGAATTTGGCGCGTTTCTTCGAGAACGTACAAGACAGGTAAAGAGTCCCGTATAACATCTTCGTAATCATCGATAAATTCCAATTTTTTTTTTCTTTCATAGATCAACCTTCTGCATAAAGCAATCGGACAACCAACTGATCGGCGCGACACACGAGTACATCAAGCGACACGTACCACGTTGGCATAAAATTTACGTGAGTTAATAGAGTTCGAGGCATTGTATGTTAATTCACGCTTTTGAAAATGCAATGACCGAATTTTTTTTTTTTTTTTTCATTTCACAGACCGAAGATGTCATAGATAACATTAGAAACTCGCTCGTGGATTTGTTAGCCAACGCCAAGTGGATGGATAAAGAGACGAGAAATGCTGCAGCGAATAAGTTGAGGAATTTAGATATGACTGTTGGTTATCCTCATTGGCAGAATAATAAAACTTTCGTTAATCATTATTATGGAAATGTAAGATTTTTTTTAATTAATAGGGGAGATTGAATTGTTGCTGAATGATAATTTTTTTATTTTAGCTTCATCTTCATGCTAATTTCTTCGATAACATCGTCAAATACAGGAGACGACTGTTAATCAACGAACTTCGTGGACTCAAGCATCCGCAAACTTACGAGTAAGTATAATTATTTTACAGAAAATTTTCCGTGGAAGTATGATTCTAAACATACTTTTTTTCTTTATAGTCCTACTACAATGTCACGAAAACTCATTCCATCGATCTACCATTTCGAAGTTAACAGTCACATAAACCGAATAGGTAAAAATCGCTTATCATTTACGAAATAAAAAATTTTATAACATTCAATAATGATACATTTTATACTCGTAGTTATCCCAACGGAATACCTCAACGAAGACAAGTACAAACTATTCAGCACAAGATTGCCAAGTGCAGTTAACTACGGAAGTTTCGGTTCGATGCTCGGATCAATTCTCTACGACTACGTCAGTCTTACAGGTAAGAAATTTACATTTCTAATAAAAATATTTTTTCACAAATAATTGACTCGATTTATTCGCTTTACAGACAGTCTGAAATTCAACAAATTCTACACGAGAAGCACCGACGGTTTGTCGCAAGGAACGATAGACGCCTACAAAGTCAAAGAGAAGTGTCTTTCGAATCAGCTGAGCAACTACAAAGTAAGCTTTTTTTTTTGCAAGCTCTTTCAAATTATATACGGTTTATTAACGCTCATAAATCAATTTTCAGAAATCAGCGTCAAAAGCCGATCAACCATTAACGTCGCTGATCGATCTCGACACGATACAAGTCGACAAAATCTACGAGAAGATGGCAGGTCTCAGGGCAGCTTTCGAAGCTTACAAGAGATTCGAAAGGGACGACGAGTCGCTACCAGGATTCGAAAACATGACCGGTCGACAGTTATTCTTCCTTTCTTACGCGGAGGTAAATTAAAAAGAAAATTTTCGAAAAATTCTTCTTCTAAACTCATCGTAACTTTTTTATGTTCCACAGAGAATCTGCGAAATCGGTGACATCTACGACAGATACGACGTTTACGAGCCATCCTTAAAAGTCAACGGTGTGGTATCGAATCTCGAAGCTTTCGCCGAGGTATTCAACTGTCCCAGACACAGCGCCATGAATCGAGACGTCAAGTGCGATTTGTTCTCGTAATCGGCGCGAAGAATAAATTTAAAAAAAAATAATCTTGTATATATACATCGAAAATAATTTTACCTTCAAAGCAATAAACTATTAGGTTATAAGCTTATCTTTATTATAGAGACGTATAAATATATACGTTAATAGGTTTTTTAGTTCCTCCCGAGAAGAGAAATCTCCGTAGAAAAGTGTGTACTTAAGTTTTGTAATATAGTGTAAATAATAAAAGAAAAAACATACGTTTTCTAAGAATACACAATTTACCTAAATTTGTTTGTACAATCATAACCTCTCGATGGCCAGTAGAATTCGCAAGTTACTGCAAGCCGAGTACGAAGGTTTGATATCCAATGAGAGTTTGCTTGTGGAATCGCCGTTCGCCGAGACGACACGAGAAGGTCGTGGTTTGCGCGAAGTTGAACTTGGTTTAACCGCGAGTAAACTCATCGTAGCGTCGGATAATCTCGGCGATAGTGGGATATTTTGTTGCGCTAAGAGCGTCGATCCGAGTATCGAGAGTTTGGAGTTGAAGTCGATTTATCCGTTGGAGTTCGTGAAGCTCAGTGTGTTTCGGCGGGAGAAGAGGAAAGCTCTGGAAGCGAGGTTGAAAAATTGCAATTTTTTTTAAAGGAGAAAAAAAAAATTTTGAAGAATGAGATGAGAAATTTTTCGTGTAGATTAATCGACGGCAGAGCGAAATACTATGAACTCGGTGGTTTGGACTGTCGAGCGAGAAATTGGAACGAGTGGTGTATGCAAGTCCATCGATTACTTCGCGATAATTCCGATACAAAGACTAAAAACATACGTCAACAATCGTGCAACGGTTGGACGAGAAAACACTTGTATTTAGGTCCGGATTATGAAGAACTTTTTGACAAACATTACACTCCGAAACCCGTTATCCTCGCTAATAAAGCGAGTTACGAAACCGTCAAGTAAGTATACACTACAAAAAAAAAGTTCTTAAATTAAGTAGGTTTGTTCTTAAAATAAGTATGCAGCAATTTTAAGAACTCGCTCGTTTTCAACTAAGGAGCTGCAAAAATGATCTGAAAATTTGTCACTTAGGTCAACAAGTGTTCGGAAAAAAATGATTGAGCCTTATAATTATAATTAAGCAAGATAAAAACGAAAAATAAAAAAGTTCTTAAATTTGCTGCATACTTAAAATAAGAACTTTATTTGTTTGTGTACATACTTTAAAAAAATAATTCATCCACTCTAGCACCCATAATTTCCAGAAACGATTTAATAACTCCACGCTCGAGTAAACCCCGTAAGAAAATTACACACTGTCGAGTGTCACGTTTTGCCGAAGGTGTCGATGAAAAATGCTCCCACTCGCTGTACATCCAAGTCGCCCAATCATCATCATCATCATCGTCATCTAAAAATCTAATTATTCAACGCAACATCTCACCAAATTCACATTTCCTCCGTGGTTTCGGTCCATGGTCGATCAATCCTGGCGATCGCGTATCTCTACAATCGCGTTTAACTCAAAGTCTCGCTTGTGTACGTCGACAATCACCGGAATTACGTATACCAGTGTCAAAACGTCGATTGGCACGAGCAACAGCTTCGCTAGCGAGTCTTCAATTGCAAGTTTCGACGAGGAGTGTGTTGTTGTTTTGGACGACGGATTATTGGTACAGACCGAGAACTGCGATCGAGGTTTATAGAGACGTGAGGAGACATTTGGATGGGTTTAGGGAGGAAAGAGTATGTGATTCGATTTAAATTTCTTTTGGTTTTATTTTACTCTAAAATTAATTTTTTTTTATTTTTAGAGTTACCATCGCAGTACAACCATTCATCTTCGCAAACTTCTGAAACTTCGTCATCGAGTTACTTTATGCGACATTTCAAGCACGACACTGTCGAGGCAATTGACGCTTATCGATCGCGAGCTTTTTACTCGTATCACCATCGACGAAGTGAGAAATCTTGCGCGGAATCGTGAATCACGAGATGCACTGAATTTCGTTGCTTGGGTCGCCTTCGCGCACAGAGTCGCGTGTCTCTTACAGAGCGAAGTTTTGAGGATCTGTCGAGTGAAAAAACGAGCGAGAATTTTATTCAGATTGATCAGAACGGCGGAGAAGTGCGTCGACGAAGGGAATTTCCAATCGGCAAGTTCCATCGTTGCTGCTCTACAGTCTCCTGCTGTTTACAGGTAATTTAGAAAAAAAAATGAAGAATAAATTTTTTACAGTAGACTTTATTCAATAAATTCAATAAAAAGCCTCTCGATAACTCTTCGCAAGGCACAACGGCTGCTCGCGTCGTCTCAACTCGCTCATAGGCACGTCGTACGAATTGACGTCCCCGTTCGAAATTATCCTATAAAATAAAAAAAAAAAATCAATCATTTTATATTTTCTCGTTCGACTAAAAAAATTAATAAAACAAGGCTAAAAGCGACATGGGCGTACCTGAGGCAACACCACGGGACGAAATACAAGGCAATGGCGAAGCTGAGCAAGCTGTTCGCGAACACAAAGGCGAGACATTATCACGATGTTTGGATGAACAATTGTCGCTCGTCGATACCAAGTATCGCTGATGTGGTTACGAGGATTTTAGGATTGCAGAGTTTAGAGAGAAAAGTTAATGGAGATTTGAAGATTTTGGGGATAAAGTATGTTAACGAAGATACATTTTATAAAATGTGAAATAATTGTTTATAAAATTTTTCCGTAGAATTGGTTGTTCGAAAATCGACGACACACTGGCGAGCAACATCAATCGACTGGTAGCTTGGCTGGAAAATTGTCAAAGTCGCGCGTTCAACTATTACGACTATCCAAGCGAATCTGTCGCTTGGGAATTCCTCTTGAAAGCTCGATATCGCGAGGATCGCGAGAACTTTCTACTGAGCATCTACCTCGAGTCGTCGTAAATAAAGTACAAAATTTGTTTTTTCTTTTATCAATAAAAATCTCATTTTATTCACATAGCTTTGTTTTGTTTTTCTCTTTGTTATAACTTACACAACAACAAAAAAAAAAGAATTTTTTCTTTTCCAGCAGTGAAGTGTAGCGTCCCGTAATACATTATACAGCGAACTAAAAAAAAAACAAACACAGGCGGTTACGTTAATAAATACAAAAAAGAAAGAAAATTACGTAGAGGGACGTTCGGTGTAAAACTTAAATATTGATTAAAAACTTGACTAGAGCTGACATTTGATAAGCTGCGCAATACAATTATGTACATGAGTTTATGTCTTTTCCTTTGAATGAACGTGGGAAGCGCGACGAAGAATTACATAATAATCGATTATACATATATATGTAAATATGTTCCTAGACCGAGCTAACAACGTAGGCGGAGAGGATTAAAACCGAATCATCGATAATAATAATTGATAATTATAATTGAATATTTACATGATACTTTCAATTTGTCAATTATCTTTTTAACGTTATACATCACACGTATTCTGAAAGAAGTTACAGTTCAGCTATATGGCTATCATTACACGTATAACATATATGTACACAGAATAGAGAATTAGTTGGTTAATGCTTCTTCTTCTTCTTTTCTTTTTTTTTTTAGTTGGCAACCTCGGTGTTGACAGTACTGCTGCTTATGCTGTTACTGATGAAATTGTCGCGCAACCAGCTTACATTCCACCTGGTTTCGGTAGATTGGTGTTGTAAGCTCGTATCACGTCCGCTTGCGATACTGTACCGCCCTCCTCTTGCGAAAAGGCGAAACCATCTGGCAAAGGTGCAAAAGGGTGGTCATCGATTAGACATTTTTTTTTTCTTTTTTGCGTTTGTCTCTTTTGTCGAGCTATAGCAGACGTTGGACAGCTTTTTTTTTTCTTTTAGTCGGATGTAGCAAAATTTAATATTTTGTTTTAAATTTATATATTGAAACAGTCATTTAAGATTTTATTGATAAAAAGTTTGGTTTCAATAGAATGTGCACCAGCAACTCGAATAAAAAGTGCATATATATTTCAAACAAATAACGAACTGTCCAACATCTTTCTGCAAAAGAAAAATCAAACCTCACCCCCAATAAGAAAAATATATATATCAGCATGCAATCAAGTGAAGCTCAACTAAGTGGTTTTTGTTATTTACAGTAATCAATAATAATCTTACCAGCTACTAGTTAATAAACTACGGTGAATATAATGGCCAGTACGCCAAAATTAGTAATCTAAATTACACATACGTGTTTATATATATATATTCGTCCTTTGTCACACGTGTGATAAAGCCAAAAAAAAATATATATTACAATCGTCGCGTGCAAAAAAAAAATAGTGAACTTCCTGACATCCTACGTGTAATAATTTAACACACTCATTCGAAACACATGGGGGAGATCGGAGGATTTGTGAATTTTGGGGGGAGTGAGGGAAACTTACGTGACAGCTCCACCTCGACATTAAGCCTGGTTGTGGCGTTCGATCGCCTGGTGAATACACTTTTAACGTTTTTCAGTAGCCGTGCCGTCTCCGTCAATCTGCAAATTTTCGTCAGGGTTTTTTTTTTGGTTCTTCTTGGGATTTTTTTTTTGCGACTGAAGTTTTTTTATGAGTTTTTTTTGTCTGTTTTTTTCAGAGCATTCCATTAGTTTCGAGGCTGCGAAGGATAACAAACCAGGCTTCGACGGCGAAAAATTGGGGTTGGAAAAAGTTTACATGTCGCTCGTGCATATTATTGTTTAATAGGATTAGGGCCGAGAGATATAGAGAAGAAGAGACAGAGCGAGTCATGCCGCAAAATATTAGGGAATAGTGACAGTCACACACACGAGCAGGTTTTGCCTTGTTGCTTTTTTTACTTACATCGTGCAGTTTGCGTTTTTTTTTTATTCGCATGCCTTTTTTTTAGTGAGGGTGTGACATGGAAAATGCCGAGTTTTTATTTATTATTTGTTACGAATAAAACAATTTAATAGTCGAAATAAAAAACTGTTAAATAATTCACACTCCAACATGTTAAAAATTAATATTAAAAATGAAAGATAAACTCACATATCGAACCCCCACGAAAAAAATTTGATTTCAAAGTAGAGTGACTATACAACAAGACCTACAAAACATTGTTGATGTACGAAAGAAAAAACGAACATAAAAATATAGAAAGTGAAACATCTCAGTGTAACAAAGTGTAATAAACAGCCAGAGATAAAAAGTGATTTAATTATTTTTGCCAGCGTCGACAGCTTGGTGCAGGAATACAACTTGAGTTTGCGTGAAGAGTATATGTGTGTGTTAATAAATTTTCGAAAGAAGACATAAAAAAAAGGTGTTTATGTGTACTTTGAAGTTTTGTCTACAAGGGGGGTACTTACACCTCGCAATGTCGGCGATGGCATGCACGGATCTGCACGACAATTAACCCAAAAACAAAGAGAAGAAGAGAAGGCATTGCATTAAAACATAATTGGGTATCAAAAAAGGTATGAAAATTTCAGGTGTGATTCTTTCTTTTTTTTTCAATTTTACTCCTATAGTGCGAATTTCAAATTACTAATGGTATATTCTGACAATTCACACTCAGGTATTATAAGATATTGCATGATGATGAAAGTCTAAAGAATACAGTACTCAATTATAAGAATGAAAAATGGTGAATGGTGTATCTAAAATACTAAAATTGATCGAATTACGATTAAAGTTGTTGGAAAGCCAAACGACGAATAATGCAAATCGACCGTCATTATCATATTGACTTCGAGATGTTTGCGCGCACGTGTCTTTTGAAACACTCCACTCGTTTGACTTTCCAAGTATCCTGACAGTACAGACATCTAAAGTATGCATAATAAAATTTGAAACACAAGAACGAAACTGGCAGCGAGAAAGGAATTTCAACAACTACGGGTACAAATTTAAAAGATATTGCAACGCGAACGAGCCAATGATTTACCCACAAATAAACGACTGCACAAATGAAAAAAAAAACAAAACGTAACGTTGCAAATCATATGTAGGGATTGGGATGGCAACTCTCGATCTCTCATACATTGGATTTGAGAACAATGTGTAATCAAATTGGAATATCTTTCGGAGACGTAAAAATAGATGTCAAAGAGCTTCGTACACACACGTGTGCGTCGAAGTTTTGGCATTTGAAATTTAAATTGTGAAGGTAAACCAGCACGTGCTCGACGAAAAAGAAATTGCTCCTCCCTGTATTCGTCGAACGCAGATGAATTATTCGTGTTTAAGTTCGTGTGAAAAGAAAAAGAAAGATTTTTTCTTCTTTTGGATCTAAATTTAGTTAAGTGATTCCTTAGATAGATTTTAATCTTTACAAAAATATTATTTACAGTGAAATATTCGTCTGAAACTTCAACAATAACAACATATTCTTTTAAACAATTATCATACATCATTTTTGGTCCCCTACTTATCTCAGACACATTATGAGATTCTCGCTTTTCGACGTGAAAAATTCTCTCACAGCATATACGAAACTTCTATTTCATTCAAAAAAATGTATCCCCGAACTTCTTGAAACTTCTGTAGCGTCTAGCAGCAGTAAGAGTTAACTCGTTTACTTTGCCATCCAAAAAGTTAGTAAATTAGAAAATTGTATTTACATCATTAATCAATAGCCCATTATTGCATCTAAGCTTGCCAGTATCCCGGTGGTCTTGGCCTTTTGAGCATCCACGCGGTGATCCTTCCACCAAATTGTCGACGCATCATCCAACGTCTTAGCTTCAAGTTCATACACAGCCTCTTCGACTTCCTGTTACGTTTATTAGTTCTATACTCTCACATGCTTGTTTCTTTTTTATAATACTCCATCCCCCAAAAAAAAACCATGCATGTTTAGATAAAGAGAGAGAGAAAGAGAGAGTTTGGTAGAGAGGAATTAGAGGAAAGAAGCAAACAGAATTACCGCATGCAAAACCCGACGCGGGATTGCCAAAAAAAAAAAAATAATAACACAGTTAAATGAATGATAAATGGATGTTTAGCCCCGTTGTTTCGTCCGAAGCCCTTGAACCGACTAAATTTCCTTTTTTTAATTATATATCGAACGTAATGGATTCTTTTTTTTTGTTATTTTTGTTTGTTTTTTTAATGAAAAAAATGTAAAAGTGGCTTGCGAATGACTTACGAGCTCCTATAGTCTTGAGTGTGGAATATGTCGCCTGGGTCACCTGACTTGCGAATCTCTTGTTCTCTTGCGGCCTCGGATGGTGATTTCCATATCGTGTTTTTCACACTGTAACTCGAAATTGTACATTGTAATGTCATGCAAACAAATACGACTGATCAATTGTTTTGAAATTCTTTTAAAAAAATTCGCTGAAGTTCGACTCGGGAGACTTTGAAAATATTGTAATGAGTTTTACTTTTGAAATCAGAGCTCAGGCGACCTCGGCAGACTCTAACTTCCAAAACTTCTCTATCGAGGGATGGCCTTTTCGTCAAATGATAAATCAAAGTTTCCGATCGGGTTAGCCTATAAACGTTTCATCGTGATAGGAAAACAAGACTCGTTTTTTCCTGACTCGTTCGTACCGATGCTTAATTAAATTTTCGTATCCTAATCACATCTCCCCAAGTTTTTCCACGTAGAAATGAGCAGTAAGGAAGAACGGTCGGTCATGTTTTGAATAGATAAAAACTCACGCTTTAACTGTGAGGTCCAACGTCAAGACCGCGAAGGGAATGAGAATGAGTCCAAGCCAGAACACAGGTGACGAGAAGAGCATCCTATCGTTGCCGAGCATCGGTGCTCCAACATTTAAAACTGGCCAGAAGTTGCTGTTGAACGAGAAACAATAGGTTAAACAAGTATATATGAAGTATCGCGTAAAACTAGTAAAATTTATTCTTACCTATAAATTAAGACGAACAGAAACCAAAGTATAATAGATCCCCAGGTCGCTAAGTGTGTCACCCAATTCCATGAGTTCGTTATCAGACCAGCCTTTGCGCATACAGTCACAACTACATACTGCCAACAAAACCAAATGCACGCATAAATTTCAAGTTGTTTCTTGTTCTCAATTAAAAGCAACAAACGAGAATGACTCACAGTATAAACAAAATTTCCTAAAACGAGATAGCCACCGTCGCGGCCGTTGCACCAAATGACGTCTTGCTCGACCGCCAGCAGCGAGAACCAGTAGAGTAACGCCGAGTGAAGCAGGGCGTTGAATATCCATACCCAGAATACCTACGTGAAAAAAAAATTATTACTGCCTCTGCAAAGATTTTTTACCTCTCGTTTCGTAATAAAGATTCGATAGTAACCTTAATACTAAACATAGACTCGGTAGCGCTTTTTGCAGCATACAAACTAGGATGAGCTAAATGCGTTTCCGCTGAACACACCTTATCAAATAGACCTATCGCTAGTGGTGGAGCTGCAGTAAATACCTGCCAAAAAAACAACAATTTTTGAGAAACAAAGCTTCTTTTTTTTTGCGAAAAAAAAAATTAGGTACGACCACTTACAACATTGTATAAACCAATAGACCATCTCTCGAAAAGAATCTGTCCGGACCAGCCGGAATAAATGGCGAACCACAGCTCGATGACGTACAGGCAGATATTCTTATAAAACGAATATAAAATGAGCTTGCACATCCTGCTGTAGTTCCACGAGCCGTGCACGAATAGTAGTCGCTTGAGAAATCGAAACTGTGCTATCGAGTAGTCGGAGGCGCAAGCTGCTTGCAGTCCTTCTACTCCGGAAATGCCTGGGGAAAAAAATTAAATGATATTCGTTTTATCTCTCACGTTAATTAATAATCTTATCGCCTTATTAGTTAACATAATGTTTGTTTATCTTATCTAAATAGATATATGAATATACTAACCAACACCGATGTGCGCTTTTTGAATCATAGCAACGTCATTCGCGCCGTCGCCAATGGCCAAAGTCACAGCTTTGGTATTACTCGTTACCAAATCGACCACTTCGGCTTTCTGCATAGGCGAAACCCTACAGCAAATGACGACTTTGCACGAGGTGCACAAGTCTAAGAAATCCCTTCTAAGATCGCACGATAACGCGTATTTCAAGCTGTGCCCATCGACGACAAGACCAACGTCATTTTGGCACCTAAGATCCTGTCCGAAATCCAGGCAGTGCTGGATTATTACTTCTCTCGTTTTCTGTAAACAAAGAAGAGAATCCGTCAGTCTCAAAAACTATAGTATTTTTCGACAGTGATACGCACATCCAAGGAACTCTCATTGATAATAATCAAAGGCATAGGTTGAGTAATCAGTCTGCAGGAGTAGCCAATGTTGATGGCGGTCTCCTGCTTATCGCCAGTCAAAACCCACACGTTTATATCCGCTTGGATGAGGGCTTCTATCGTTTCCGGTACTTGGTCCTGCAACTGGTCCTCGATAGCCGTCGCGCCCAACAGCGTCAATTGAGTCTCGATCAGATTAGCTGCTTCTTCGCATTTCTCGTCGCGATTCGCTACGTTGGTCGTCGCTTTGTGCCAGATGTCTTTCCACCACTGCAATATTCGAAAAATACATTTTTTAATCGAACGTTAATTAGTTGTTCGTTGCAAGTGGCATATGCACCTACGCCTGTCAACGAGAAAATGAAATCAAGCCACGCATACTAAAAATAACCAACAATCAATATGGAAGAGAACTAACGTTATATCGATTTTCCGGAATCTCCGCAGTGGCGAAGCACAGCGTTCTCAAGCCCTCCGAAGCGAACATTTCAAGATGCTGCAAAGTGGTGTCCTTAAAATCTTCAATATCGGGTGATCTCCTAGTCTGGCCCTCTTCCTCGGGCGTCCTGGTGACAAGCCTCTCGTAGATCACGGAATCCGCGCCTTTGCAATAAATCTTGATCTGTCCCGACGGTGTCCTCACGATCAGCGACATCCTCTTCCTCGCCGACGTGAACTCAATCACATGCAGCACTTCGTATTTTTCTCTCTCGCCGAGGGCAAGTATCTCCACGGAATTGGGCGTTCGAGTGTCGAACACGTAGCCAAAAGCTTTGGCGCCGTCCACGAGTGCTCGCTCGTCGGGCGACGCCGCGTGGTAAATTATGTTGTCGTCAATTTTCTCCGGGATGACCGTGTGGCACACCGACAGCATCACCATGAACTCGTGTAATATACCCGCGTGCCTGATCTTCTTTGTACTCGAACTCTGCTCGGGATTCTTCGTGCGACCTTGTAGAATCTCTTGGACCAGCTCGCAGTCGATCGACGTTGCATCGCCGTGCGCCACGGTGGGCGCAGGTAAACTATGGACAAGAAAAAAAAGTTTCATAAGTAACTTTTTCTGTACCTTCAAGTAAACAAAAAAAAAGCAATATGCTCACTCATAAGTTTTCCCAGCGATAGAGCATCTCTTAAACTCCATGACATTCCTCGTGAGAGTACCAGTTTTATCGGAGAACACATAGCTAACCAAGCCAAGCTCCTCGTTGAGATTACTCGTACGCGCCATGGCGGGTGTGTCGGAATCAGGATGATACAGCTCGATGTCCATGTTGATGAAAGTCGCCTGTATGTAACGCACGACTTCCAGTGTCACTTGCAGCGATATCGGGATCAAATTGTTGAACAGGATTATGAAAGTCAGCAGATTGAAGGCGAAATTTTTCGATTTGGCCTCTGCAAAAAATCAACTTATCGTAAAACATTTTTCACACACACACAGCTCATTCGAAAAAATCAATGTACACGAACGTACCAGTAAGGCCAATATACCAAAGCCCATTGTCATTGGCATTGGTCCAGAAAACATTCATGATCGCGGAGAGAAGGCACAACATCAGTAGAATGAAGAACAGCATGAGTATCTGATGATTGATGAGACGATCCAGTGTCGAGCGTTTGAGTGGCGCAGCATTGGTATTGTTCTGCATGAGTTTGGTGTCGTGACCGGTGTAAACTACCACGCCGAAAACCCAACGAGTGTTGCGCAGCATCGCACCCCGAAGAAGCAACTGATCGGGTCCTATTGATACACTCCTGCGACAGAAAAATTCCAATTAAAAATCAATCAAAAACCTCTCGATAAAATTCCAATATTACTCACTGCTTATTAGTCTCTCTCAAAATCCCATTGAACTCGTAGAGATGCCTATTCGGCGCTTCGCACTGGATATTCGCCCTCAAATTCATCAGTTCCGCGGTGTCCAAGAACATAGCTGTCTCCGGCAGAGCTTGTCGTATCTTCAAATTCGTCTCACCGTCGAGATTGGCAGTCTCGATGAACGACATGGATTGCGGCTCCGACGACGATAATATTATCAGATCTGCCGGAAAGAAACTATTGTTGTGCACTTTGACGACGTCGCCGACGGCGACGTTACGCCACTGTATCCATTCCCAATGACCGTCGCGTAAAACTTCCACTTCACGCTTGTTTATCTCGTCGTCGGCTCGATGCCTCTTCTGCAAGAATAATAATTGACGAAGGTAAGCTTTACAGTGTAATTCGTTATTCACGATAAATTAAAGATGATAATACTCACGAAATCCTCGACAATCTCCTTGATGGCCGACACACTGAGAATGAAAATGAGCGGTACGAGGGTTGTATACCGACCTGTCGGTGATACATCAGGTATTTGCTGCAAAAAGAAAAATAAAATTTAGCGAATCGCAGATACAAAAGAGAGAAAGAGAGAAAAAAAACCCAATAAATTACGATAATTTACCTGCATAAGAGCAATAAAGAGGAAGAAACAATTGCTGTAGCGTCGAAATTGCTCGAACAGGAAGGACGGTATGAACGATAGAATGGAATATTTAGCCGTGGATATGTGATTGTTGCGGTATGTGGCTGGCTGATGTGGGGCGTTGACGAACACCACCCTCTCGTCTTGACTACCACCGCTCGGCTGTTCCACCGATGAACCACCATTCTCGGCTGCTCGTCCTGTTCCTGCGTGTTTTTTTATATATATGTAAATATGTTTCAATTGAGATTTATTGAATCTTTGAATGCTACTGCATTGCGATGCGGATGGTTTTTTCCGATACATAGGAGTGAGAGAAAAAAAAACGCTTTTTTCTAAAGAAAGTTAAATGGAAAATATAGAAATGTTTTATTACAGTAGATAGTAAAAAAACGCGAATTTAACGTATTTATTATCAGCGTACACTACACTACGAATTTCGATAACACGTACACGCGATAATTTTCTATATTAGTGTTCATTTACAATTGGAAACAGACAAAACCGAAACACAAACACACAAATACACATATACATCGCGATTAGCTTCATACAAAACATAATTATCAATCAATCAACACGTCTAACAGACTATAATACCCAGCCACTTACGTGTGTGCGAGTAAATGTACGCGTCAGCGCGCGCCCTCAATGTGCTCAGCCACCTGGCGTACTTGCTTTCCGCGAAATCCATCTTTTTTTTTTTTCAACAACGATGTTCCCTCGACGAACGCATCATCATCATCACCAGCTCTTTTTCGGAAGAGCAAAAAAAAAAAGATAACAAACGATTGCACAACAAGTTCTCGTGTTACTGTTCTGACTGTAGCATTGCGAAGGTTTCTGCCCGGGAGAGATAGAAGGGTTGTAGCACTGCTGATTCTCTCTTTTTTTTTGTGTTCTTTTCAAGGTCTTCGTACACCACCACCTTTACCGTGCGACATTGTTGCGAACGCGAAAGGAACTAATCGAACGAGAGTTCAAAGGTTTTTTTGTTTTTGTTTTATTATACAGCAGAAGACAAACACTGACACTGACTTTTTTTTTGGGGGGAGGGAGAGAACGAAAACCTAACCTTAAAATATACACGTTTGAGAGAGAGATATATATAATACGCACTGCGGGAATACAAACTTAACTGTATACTCGGCAGCGGCGCGACGTCAACTGTTGAGCGCAACACTGACGCGGCGGCCCCTCGCTTCGGCACACATATACACACACGCATACAACAGACTATATTATACGGATCGATATTTCGGGGGAAAGCGCCGCTATAGCGTATATAGTATGTACCCCTGCGCCAGAAAGAAGGGCATATCGCGAGTGTGCATGCACCCACGATAGTTTAGTTTTTTTTTTTTTTTTTGGAGTAATGATTTTTGATATTTTTTTTTTATTTTGGAGCAAGATGAAAATTCGTTGTTTTTTTTTCATTGGTTCGGTGTTGTAAGAAAGACTTTTCATTGACACTGTTTCTTTTGTTGCTTTCTTTGCTGTTATCTATAAATACTCGTGCGAAAAGTTTAGTCATGATATCGTCAAAAATACGACAAAAGAAAAAATAAGCGTATTATTGATTGATCGATCTTTTCTTTGTTCCTTTTTTTTGTCTGATATGAGAGTTATTATAGAAAAGATGTAGACGTGGATGAAAGTTCAAAATTTTTATTTTACTGTTTTCGACGAAATAATAAAACTTGGGTTTCTCCTACATATGTAAACCAGCTGTCAACGACTGAGCTACTTTGCATATTAAATACCGCGTGACGACTGATTTTTCGCAATTTAGCGCATCAACGTGTCTCTATAGTATTCGCAGTCGCTTTCACTAGGTTTAATAAATGATTCATAGTAATTTCGATAATTTGAACTGCTAATTAAATTTGTTTCCTTCGAATGACAGTAATAATTAATCACGTATCGTAGAAATTAAAATTAAATTTTTCGGTTGGCTGATATTTTCAAAATATTTTCAATAGGACGTATTATGTCATGATAATATATACTATCTCAATACCCATACACATTTATACAAATGAAACATTTCAGCTACAAACACACTATATAACGAAAAAAAAATAGAGCGGAAAGAGGAAGAGATAGAAAAAAAAAATTAGACAACACAACCAACGTCGATAACATTCGCGCGCTCATTTTCTGCGTCGCGACGACGGCGTCTTTCGGCCGCCACACCCATTGCGTCCAAACGGCGACGAACGACGATTATCTCTTCCAGATATATATAATTACTGTGTATATAGCTCTCCTCTCTCTCTCGTTAAGCTAATTACTATGTAAACTTAACTTTGACAATGAAAAAAAAATTCTCACGCTCCAGAAAATTAACTCGTAAAATTTCTCGCGTGTATCCACGAAAAAACAAATAATAATCGAGTGTATACACAACAATGTAATATAGAGTATATATATAGTAAAAGCCAGAGAATGGGAGAGCGGGTCGATACACATCTCTCTCTCTCTCTCTCCGTGCCAAGTGTTATAAGGAAGAGGCGAAGCGAAATCAGTTGAATAATAAATATGAATTGCAGCGGGATTACTTGAACGACTTTTCTGGCATATACATATATCTTTGGAAATAATTCAAGGACGAGTTTTTTTGGTTGCGTAATGCTATTGTTAACAATTATTTTGCGAGGCATACGAGTTTACTGAAGCGAATGTAAGTAACTTGCGGTTTTGGAACGAAGTGAAGGTTATTTATTAATAAATAAATTCTTTAATTTATAATGCAAAATTATCAAGGCGATGTGGTAAAGAAGTAAGAATATCGAAAGAAAAAAAGAAAAAAAAAATTTGTCAGGAGTGGGATTCGAACCCACGCCCTCAGAGAGGACCAGAATGCCCAATATAACTCGAAACGCATCGAGAAGGAAATAAACCTTGAGTCTGGCGCCTTAGACCGCTCGGCCACCCTGACACTTGTCGCATCGTACTTTTATTGTCGTTCGCGATCGGTGAGCTTACTTTTTAGTTTGATTTTCAAGTTTAACTTTTTTTTAGAGTGTACGATTTAATGATGCGATGATTGTAATTGAATTGATTGAAGTGGAACTTTGATGAAGGTAAATTTTGTAAAAGTTGAGGTGGAAAAATTATTCGAAGGTGATGATGATGATGATGATTTTGAATAATTTTACTTTCTTGTAATAATAGAACAACGAAATAATGTAATTAACAAGAAATATTAACGTATATATCTACAGATTTCTACTTTATCATACACAACGTGGCGTGAAATTATACAAATGCGTTTTACCATCAACCGTCGCGTAAAACAATAGACCAATTACACGAATATGACAAAACTTCGACATTGAACAGATAAATATACCACATGACGTTGCCTATGTGCAAATAATATATTTTTTTTTTGTTCCGTACGACGATGCATAATATAAGTTTGGCCGACGGAGTTTTCAGCAACAAGTTGCGACCCACATATATACATTAACGTGCCGCCTTAATCGTTACATAATCTTTACGTGTCGAAATTTATTACCGCGCTAATGATAATCATCTGGAAGTTTTGTCGTGTCAATGTTACGGCCGTCAAATGTGTTTTATGATAACGGTATATACGATATGTATCAGATTACTTTTAATGGATTAACTTTTAGTAAAAATTAATTTTTGAATTTTGTAATAATTAGACTAGGATCAAGTTTCAACTCTTGAAATCATCAATAAAAATTCAGAAACTAACTCATTAACTTTTGCATAGAAATATCTTATTTCCCAATCGAATTTAACTTCAATAATCATAAAACATTAATTTTCGATTTATAATCACACAAAAAAAAAATTCCCAATTCCGATGCACTTTTTTCATCCAAAACTAGGTCGCATTGTACTTTTGGATACCACTTATACAATACCCACACACATAACAAAAGCACTGGAGTTTATCGAGCTTGCGCATCAAAATCGCGGGGGTCAAAGCAGAAAACTCCGTCACCGGCGCGCGGTAAAACTATTATATAGCAACTCCGCCGTCCGTCGCCGTTGAGGTCAAGGCCGCGTCGAAAGATTGTACTAGTTTTTCGCGCGAGCTTCGATTGCAGCGATGAGCCAGGCAGCGAGCTTTTTGATGTTTTTTTTTTCTTTTTTCCTCTTCACAAGTGGCTGCGCTTGCGATTTTTTGATTGCACGTATAGACGGCAAAGACTATACAGGCGAGACTTTTTTTTTTGTTTGTTGTGGTTTTTAGTGTTTTCTTTTTTTTTTTTTTGGAGTTTACTCTCACTCACGTGTGACCTATCGATTTTATTGGTTTATTCGCGGTCTCATAAATTCATTAATTATTCATGACGGTGAGTAGAAAAATATCGTTGGACATTCGCACGTTTAATACGACTGCATATTTATTATTATTATTCCAATTCGCAATAAAAGCGAATAATCGAAAATTTCCTTATCGATAAATCAGTCGGATGCTCGCGACGACCCAGAAACTCATTGTGTACACATATATCGTCGCGTTGCGGATACAATAAATAATCGAAATACTCCTTTGCATATTACACACAGACATATATATTTTTCAATCGATAATTTAACGAAAGTTATGAATGAATTATTCGATAAGAGGCAGAAGGCGATAAATAACAACGGTAGACAATGTTTCCCTTTTATCGATCGAGCGTTTTACAAACTACCGCCTCTCTCTCGTTCCCTCACGGCCGTGAATCATATTCACAAGAAGAAGGAGGAGGAGGAGGAGGATTAAATTTAGACGTGACACTCGCACGACCAAAATCTTCAAAGATAAATAAAACTTTTTTTTTTTCTTCACAAAAAAAAAAAAAAAACTCACCATGATTAGTCGGTGAAGGATCAGTCTCTTGCAATTCAATGTGTTGCTGATCACTGCCACCACCGCCGCGTTTACGTCTCGACGACACCGTGGACGATGTGCGTGCCACTGCAGTGGCAAAGCCAAGGCTATCGACATTGTCGATGTCGCCAAGATTGATGGGACTTCCAACGATATAAGGGCCACGTTCGCCCAATTGCGGCTGCTGTGGCTCGTCCATGTGTGGGATCGACGATAAATCGGGTGGTGTGAATGGACCATCGCCCCCGATAACGCCGATCCCCCGCGATGATGACTGCATCTCCGGGGCCGGGGCCTGTTGAAAATAAAAAAAAAGAGAAATTAATTATTTGATTGAAATACGTATGAAATATTTTTTTTGTTTGCATAAATTTCTCGAAGATTCGTTTAAGTTGCTTAAATTAAATTATCAAAATCATAATTTGTATCCATTAAAAAACTAAACGAGCGATTCGATACGATCTTCGATAGATAAAAAAAATAACATTCAAACACATAAAAACACCATTATTCCTTTTTTCTTCTGCGATAAAAATCTTAGCGAGAATCGTACGTTTATAATTAATTCAAACGAAACTATCCGATCGCGCCATCTACACACACACACGAACTCACACTTTGCACATTGTAAACAAATAGCAGAGAGATAGAGAAAAAAAAAGCAGCAAAGTATTACGAATCGATCGATGACACAATATAATATATTCTAAACACACCATATGTACGTTAATAATCGTAATACCTGTCGCTCGTCCATGAAGGTACCGTAATCGTCGCGACGACTCATACCGGCGTGCGGCTTTTAAAAAAACGCGAACGACGACTGAATTGTATAAGTTTTCTTGCGCCGTGTACGTTCCGGCTTATCGCAGTCTCGACGCTGATAACGAACGCGTACGTTCCAGATATATAT
>JAWWMK010000001.1:2266030-2291135 GCA_035047105.1 Galeopsomyia nigrocyanea | reverse complement strand
GGCAAGCTTTCGTGTGAACAAATTATTGTAATTTTTTTTTTCAAATCAACTTAATTGTATTATTTATTTCGGCGAGCTATAGTTGGAAATCAGCCTGGAGTCGCGGACTTGGCTACAGATATATCAGGCAAGCTTTCGTGTGAACAAATTATTGTAATTTTTTTTTTCAAATCAACTTAATTGTATTATTTATTTCGGCGAGCCATAGTTGGAAATCAGCCTGGAGTCGCGGACTTGGCTACATATATATCAGGCAAGTTTCCGTGTGCGCAAAGGGTTGTTTATGCCACCATCATTTTAATAGCGGCTGCTATTGTGGTACTGGTGAAATATGGCATTAAAAAATCAATTAAAGCAGCAATTAAAGCGTTTTTTACATCCTAAATTTTCATTCATAAGCACATTAAATTGTAGTTCATCTTCAATGTATGCATATTACCGTGAGTTTCGTTAATCTTTATATAACAGGTTTATTAAATAAAGTATAAGTATATATATTTTTAGCTGCTTGTTAATTAAAGAAACTATTAAGATGTGATTTCAAAATGTCTATACGTCATTCAGGAACTACACAAACACTACGGCTATATAATATTCTCATACTAATTTCTAATATCAATGTCATTGTAATATCAACACACCCGAAAGAATTCGTTAATATGATTTCTTCATAAAAGATTAAAAAGTCCAAATAAAGCCGTATAATACAGAAATTTTTGCAAATTTTATTAACCACTAGCCTAGTAAAAATAGTACATTGACAAGCAGGGGGTGCCTCTATATTTTTTTAATCCATTTTATTCACAAATTTAAGATTACGAAAAAGTAAAAAACGGAGGGAATTTACAGTTGAGAATAAATCGGAATTGAAATAAAGAGCTGCATTCATTGCAATCTTCGACTTATTCGCACGCAGCGTTATGGATTTTATCTACAATCTCAGCTCGGGTATCAGTATAATTAGGCGCAACAAACGAGATGATTTTTCGTTCGAAAAGAAAAGGAGCATTGAAGAGAGTGCCGTATTTCCTGAGGAAAGGGCTTTAGATAAAACAATCCGCGATGTGCGTGTTCGGTTTGAGATATAGAAAATATTTTCAGTTTGTATAATTCTAAAAATAGTTTCTCGAAAAAAAAAAATAAAATCGTAGCATTAGTTTAACTGCAAAAGATTTAACACTCGAAACAATCTATGAACACAAAACGCTGAAAATTAACATGACAAAGGTAAATCAAACAAAACGCGCTTCCGCTCCACTCTAAAAATGCATCACCTCACGCGTCGAATATGCCGCAGAGTCGAGGCTGCAGTCCAGCTGTATATAAACGTGAGTTTTGCAAAAGTAACCGTTCTAACTTTTCTCAGACTAATATAAACTATATAAGATACAGCTCTCACGATGTTTCCATCGCAGCATCCCAGAAATGCAAGTGATAACAATGAATCATGCGTCGTTCACGGAATTAACGATCCGCAAACAACGACCAAAAAACCAAACAAATGCTTCGGTACAAACACTGTATTTATCCTCATAATATTTATCATCAGCGTGATCGCCATGTCGGCCACGTGGTTAACGAGACGCTTGGATCAATTAAAACACGGCATGGTAAGATCGAATTTTAATTGTTAATTACACAAATTTTTTTTACGTAACTCTCGCGTTATTTACAGCCAACTGCAGCAAAACCAGTTCTTACCGTCAGTGGAAAATGAAGTGTGTATGTGTGTGTGTGCAGCGAGTTTATAATTATGATCGCTGCTCAAAGTTGCCATTCTTATAACAAAGCGTAATACAATCAACTTATTGGTATTCACGAGATGTCTTTATTTTTTACCGGTGCAGCTATAATAGCGTGCCGGACTGCATCCTTATAAATGTTTGAAAAAAACTACACGCAATAAATAAATTTTAAAAAAAATTTTCTTAAACGATTATGAATTTTTAATTAGCATCTCATACACTCGAAAATATTTAATACGCTTGATTTATAAACTCAAAAGTGTCTTACGCACAGAGCTAATAAATCAGACGCATTAAAAGTACATCGAGACTGCAATAATGAATTACATGAGACATTCGATCACTGATGATTCGCATGCGCATATGGCAAGCTTGATAAGCACTCGCGAAGAGGAAATAAAACAATCCACAGAGAAGTATAGACTCGAGCTGTGGAATGCAGATGAGAGACAAGGCAGTCAGTGGCTGACGAGAGACCAAAACGCATCGAAGATACATTCGAGAGGATCGAATGCACCAATTGCAGATTTTTTTTTTTTACAAACAAGTAAATATTTCCTGGTTAGTATGTAATTATGCAGATTAATTTGTGCGTCCGGCAACGCTGACAATGCTAGACGCATAAATCAATTTGCATTAAATTCCTTCGAGATTCGTTGCATTTAAGTGATCCACCAAGTATGTAATCCATTTCTTTTAAATTTTAAGTATCAATTAATATGGCTTCACAATATCATCATCTTGGCGAGCCAGGCAAAAACAACGGGTTTAGAGTGATAGACGTGTTTACGAATAGATCAGGTATAAGCTCTCAAGTAAATAAACTATGTTGCATAATTTTTTTAAAACATTTTCCATTAATTATATTATATAATCTCGGCAGAAGAAACAGACGACAACAAAGAATTGACAGCAAAAAGCGTAACTACGAAGAAATCGCCTGGAGGATCGTGTCTTAAACGAATGATTGTTAGATTTGTTATCGTGTTCGTAAACTGTTTGATTGGGAATACACTAAGGGTTTACGCAAATAACCAAGGAAAGGCTCAGGTGATGAATAATATGAGAGAATTCCTGAAAAAAAAGCGAATCAGTGGATCATGCGCTACTGAGACAATTCAGTGAAAGTAAAGATATGCAAGCTAGGACCGAAGCACTACTAATTAAGCGAGTTAAGAGCCAATTGGGATTGCCACCTTAAATGCAGTGTATTCAACTTCAGTGTGCCTATATGCAAACGTAAATTTCGCTAAAATTTATCAATCATACTGGTTTATCAACTGTTTCATTTCCTCAGGTTATTACGCATATATGTATGTCGTACTTCAGCGTCATTAAAGAATATTATCATACGCTGCGGTTATTTTTGTACTATTTATGGTAACATTTATGATTATGTATTTATCTTTTGCACTGGCATGCCAGCCTGCATCCTTACATGTTCGAAAAAAAAAATCTTTTTTTTTTGTTTAATAAATCAAAATAAACTTTTGTGCACGAGTACATGAATTTTTAATACAAATCAAACACCCGACGTTTTCGAAACTCATTCACGGAAAATTGCGATCATATTAGTACAAAACGGAACAAACTCGCTTACGAGTCAATAAAGAAACCATTTACCAATGTTTACTCGATAAATATGCATGTCTATTACTCTACGCGAAGCATTCACGGATAATCGACCCAACGATAATCGACGTTTCATTAAAAGCCGCATTAACACTCACCCGTACAAGCATCAACCTCGTCGAATTTTTCCCTCAATTTCTTCAATCCACCAGCCTCTCTCACCGCCATAATTACCATTCTGATGCTCATAGTCCTCGCTGCATTCATTCTCTCCAAACCCTTCCATATCCATTCCAAAACTTTGCACTCCACATCGTGATACAACTGTTTTGCGCTGGTTCGACATCTCTCGTCGCAGTAAACCGCGTGAGCGCAATTCTCGCAGGGCAGAGGCGACCAAACGAAACGTAAACAGTGCGAGCAGTTGAGGTAGATGTTGATTGGACAACTGACGTATGGCTCACCGACGTAGAGAATTTCACCGGGAATTATGTTGCGCGTGGCTCTTAAATGACGACCGTATTGATATTTTTGAGTGATATGGGTGATTGCGAGTGCGGATGAGGCTGATGGACATTCGGGGGAAGGATTGTTTTTGAATTTTTCTGAAAATTAAAATTCATCGTTTTGGGAATTGTATTTTATAGAGTCGTAAATATGTGTATTACGTTACCTATGTTGGGAAGATCGAGTTTCGGCTTGTCTTCTTGAATCTTGAATTCTCCTTTTTTTAATTTGATGATTGACTTGACTAGTTTTACGACGAGCTTCTTCTTTACCTCCTCGCTGACTTCGATCTCTTCTAAGAATATTTTTGCTTCTTCGCAAGTATACTCCGCCTCTTCCAGGCCTAACTCTACCTGGTATTCGACCTTCGAGCAAATTTAATTTATAGTAGCGATTACATGAGATGTCGTAAAAATTGAAATTGACTTTTTTTCGGAGAAATTCTTTGAATTGCTCCAAATTATAAAATTTAGAAATATAAACTTACCTTGCGACACATAAGCTTGACAAGTTGAATATCCGTAGTAGCTAATCTCATAGCCCTTTCCAAATCCTCGATACTCTCGAGATATCTCTTGAGATGAGCCAACAAAGCAGATCTATTACCGTAAGCTAAACCGAGTTCCTCGGAACCCATTGGCGCGAACGCGACACTTCGGGTGTAGAGTTTCAGTATTTCCAAGTGAATTTTCTCGTCGTGCTTGTCGTGAACGTACAAATCGTTGCCTTCCTGTCGTGTTCTCGATGATTCCACTGCACTTTTTGGCTCCGATGGATAATTCCAGGGTGACTTTTTCAAAAGCTCGTCGAGCTCTTTTATCGCCGCGATCAGACGTTTCTGCTCCGTCATTGCGCTTCGAAATGCACTGTGTGGCGGTCGGTTGGGGTTTGAAAAAAAGGAAGGTTATAGGAGAGGGGTTTGATATAGTTGATGTTATTTGTATTTTGCAAGTATGAGTAAGGGTGACAGATACTATATCTAAGGGTGGAAGGATTCAAAAATTTGTCCAGTAATTTTTCATGTTTCTAAAAAATTTTTTAAAAATTGACAAACAATTCAGGTGTAATTAATTAATTATTTATTGGACGACTGGTAATTGAGTAAATTCTTTATAAATATGATTATTATATACAGTATATAAGGCTGTAATAGTGACATATCAAAAACAACTGAGTGTTTTTTTTTAAATATAGTACAGTATAAAACAGACAATTATTATCAATAAATTAAGTTAATTCCCCTACCCCTATTCCATACATTTAACAATATATTATTTAACAAATCATATACTCAAAAAATTATTCAATATTTTCAAAAATAGCACCATAACATCAGCTTTTTTCTTACAATTAACTTAATTATAATAGAGTAAGAATAAAATTAATCAACAGTAAACAGAGTATCTAAAACTGATTTAATTAAATGATATTCTACAATCAACAGTGCAGTCTTATCATGGTTATCCTATCTAAGTACAATTTACGATAATAATCTAGAAAGTGAATCATTGAATATCTAACTAATCAAATAAATTGCTTGGTTAAAGTATCACATTGTAAAAAATATCAACTAGACCAAATCAACTTTAACTCTATGATACGCATTACAAAGGAAACCCCTCAAATTCCAAATATTTTTAAAACTTTCTGGTTGGACATTATAAGATGAATCTACAGCTTTTGCCCACAGCTCTATGGATCCTTTAGATTTGTCAACAGGTACCTGAAGACTCCACAGAGTCCAAGCGTAGTGTCTACCTTCTTTGGCATTTGGATCCTGAGCTATTAAATCTGCAATGTGCCAAGTATTTCCTCCGTCGGCTGTCACATCTACTCTGATTATTTTTTTACCACCTCCAGACCAAGCGTACCCTGTGGAGTAAACAGCAGATTTTAAAATACATAAATATAGACTATATTCACATGTGATTATAATGAAATTACCTTTAAGTGTGATAGTGCCATTTTTATTTACTTTAACTTTCTCTCCTCTTTGAGGAATACAAATAGCAGAAGTAACAGGCATCTCTTGGATTGCAGGAGCTTTTTTAAAATCAACATTGTCCCAATCAATGCAAGGAGAAAAGCCTTTATAGTCATTCTGTTGGAACTGCGAAGGACTTTCTTCTTTAGAAAAGATTATTTTATTGCACCACTTCACATTTCTAGCTCCAACAACTCCTGGTACAATTATTCTGACAGGCCAGCCATGGTCTAAAGGAATTTCTTCTTCATTCATTTCGTAAGCTAGTAAAACATCAGCTCTTGGATCCAAAGCTTTACCAATTGGTATACTTGCACCATAGGGCACACCTGCAGGATCAACATCCATTCCTTCAAATTGTAAGTGATTGAAATCTTCTTCTTTTATACCTACAAAGATAAAAAAAAAATTATAACAAAAGTATTTTACAAAAATCGAATTCTTGTTATTAACATTTACCTAATCCTTCCAATACATCGACTAGTCTTGCACCAGACCAGCTGGCATTTCCAATAGCTCCAACACTCCAACTTAAACCTCTCAAAGGTTTGGCTTCAGCCATTTCTGATCTTCGATTTCCTCCACACATTATTGCACTGGTTATTGTGTACTTTGGGTATTTTTTAATATCTTCTAGTGTGAGTGATTTCATAGTCCTATCATCTATATTTATTTCCATTTCATAGTCTTGCAAGTCAATCAATGGAACTGGTAGATGATTTCTGACATAAAAAATATCTTTTGGAGTTTTGAAATTTTCCACCAGTAAAGGAGATGGAGGCTCAGCGCAGAATGGCTGTTTGCCATTAACTTTTAGCACCTAAAAAATTGAATCACTTTAGAATTTTTGCATAATTCACAGTAACAGCATAAAAAGTCCATTACTTTGCTACGAACTGGCTCCAAAGCATAAGGATCAAAGGTATCCGCAGACTTTTTGTAAACATCTTCACTCTTGAGATTACCAATCCTCATTGATTCCAAGAGCTCCAGTATCTCTGACTTTTGATGATTAGCAAAGACCATCCAGAATGGATCGATGGAACCACCAGCTGCCATCATGATTTTCCCTTCTCCACCAGGATGTTGCTTGACAAATTCTGTGATATTGTAAACGCCTTCCTTGTAGGCAACCCAGATGCCATCCTTGACATTGTCATGCTTGTTAACTTGCTCCATGGAGTACGTTGGAAGATCATTTTTTCGAGTACCAGCAACATTTTCAATTCTTGAAATAAATATTATTTTTATTAATAGTTTCAATTGGGTCTGAATGACATAATACGCGGAATAAAATTGTCTTACTTGGTTTGCTGTTTCAAAGCATGAACTTGACAATTTTCTTTTACAAATCTTTTTACATCATCATTAAATAGGTAATAGCTAACAGCTCCGATGAAAGGTAAAGAAAATGCAGCATATGCTTTATACTTTTGTTGACCAGAGTCTTCTTGATGAAAAGATGAGCTGCATATCAAAACTGATGCACTGGGTTTGAGATAATTTGATAACCAAAACTTGTGATTACGATATATTGCGGCTGATTTAGCTGAGTGCCGAAACATTGTCAAGCTATTTTTCAATGTATTACAATTCGCTATAAAATTTACTGAATTAATCTACACTGTATTATACTTTTCAAAAAGTTAAAACTGCTCATTTTTTGCGAGTATTTTGAGGTAAAAACACGTGCGTATATCTTCGACAATCGCACGAAAATTCTTGACAAGAATCATTATCTATAGCGATATTTACTCTATTACGATTACTCAAGCGTATAATTATTTTGATATAACTTATCACCAGATCTGCGCTTATCACAGTGGTTCCTTTTGGTTAGGGTCATAGTAAACAAGTGGCGTCATCAAACCACGTGGTCCATTCTCAATTTTCAATTTGGAGGCGGCAAAGCTCGTGATGATAAAGTAATTTATTAAAATATGTAAAAATTACAATGAAAGATTGAATACATTTAAATAAAAATTTGACTAATTTACATGTGGTTATTCTACATAATAAAAGAGTTCAATAAAAACATGTATTTTGATTGTAGAAACAAGTTTAATAGAATATTCTTGTTACAAATTAGATCACCATTCTTACAAATTTGTACACGCACTCACTCGCATCAAATCAAGTCTCAGATACACAAATTGACTACCTTAAAAAACTTTACACTTTACTTCTTTCCTCTTCGCTTGCTGCCTCCAACCTTCTTGCGGAAATCACGATTACCCTTTCCTGCTTTGGGTTTCTTTGATGTTTTCGGAGCAGACTCTTTCATCTGACCAGGATTCTTCTTCTTCCTCTTAGTGACTCGTCCCTTCTTAATTGACTTTTTCTTCACCTCTTTTTTTGCTTCCTCATTGAAACGACCCAATGAAGCTGTTGACACTTGTGCAACCTGTAATTCATACGAAAATTAGTACATCAATCAAAGGTATAGCATCATAGAAAAAAAAATGAATGTTTGTCTCACCTTAGCACCAGTACACAACTGTTTGGCATCTTTGAAGTGCTCAGTGCTTGGCAATCCAACCTTGGGAACCTTAACTTTCTTGGCTTTAGCAAGATTTCTCAACCGCTGCAACTCATTCTTAGCCTTCCTTTCCTGCTTGCCAACCTTGATAGCGGCGAACGGATCCTCCTTTGGTTTTCCATCATCATTACACTCAACCAACCATTCCTTTTGCTTGTCAGCCTCAGCCTTTTTGAATCCATAACCTGGGGTCCACTTCTGCAGCAGATCATCCCATTTGAGCTTCGATTTACCCTTCTTCTTGGGAGTGATACCCTTCTCTTTGGCAAACTGTTGCCACTTGGTGAGTGGCTTGGGTTTGGGTAACTTTCTCGACCTTGGTAAGATGTATTTCTGTTTAGGTAACTCGGCGACGATCACTTCCTCGACGCACTTTGTCGGTAGCTCCCAAATCTTGTTCACCAGGAGTTGCACATTGCCTCTTATCAGGTCTTTGAGATTCGACTCGAAATGGCCGCTTTTCAAGTTGAAAGGATTGTAGTCGGTTACGAGGAGCGTTCCCTCGTCGATCTCCACGTCGATCTCTTTCTCGACGGTGATGAGTTTCCTCGAATCGGCGTTGTCGCTGTCCAGGATCTGGTTGACGAGATCCATTATTCCGTTTTGAGGTTGGAATAATCAAAACACGTGCGCTGGTGTTGCGCGTTTCGCCCGTGAAATTCTAAAGATTGAAACTTGAAACTATAGATGTCGCCGGAAAAGTCAATACAATTTCACGCCAGATGACGCTAGAATGACCGAAAATCAAAATTTTTCAAATTTTTACATTCCCGCATCGTTTTACAATCCAATAAATTGCAGTCACATGAATTTTGTCTTACGTAATACATAAATTCATTTTGAAAAAATGAATTAAAAAATTTTAGCATAAATAATTAAAACAAAAACTTTGATCTTAAATGGCGTTTAAAAAATTGAGAAGTTAATTTATTATATTATCGAGTTGTGCCTTGAGATAAACTCATGTTGTTCATAAAATTTTCTGTTTCTTCAAATACCTACTCGAAATCAGCTGAAATAAGGTAAGGGTGTGGTGAATTTATAATACACTCCATGAAGACAGAATTGTTTTAACGCTTTATTAATTGAAGACAATTCATTCTATGCGAGTATAAAAAGATATCGAATGAAAAAAAAAAATTCGTTATAAGTGCAAACTTGCAAAATTGCACTTAACAACAACAAAAAACAAAAAAAATAAATAACATCCATATATACATGAATAACGTAAATCAATCCTTTGATAAAGGATAAAATAATAATGTTCGAAAAAAATCCTACTCCTTTAATTGCTATCAACGAATAATGAATTCCACTAAAATTTGTTTTACTTTTCAATACTAGTAAATAGAGCTTTTCTATTCAAAGAATAACATTCAACTTTGAACACATATATTCACAGCGCTTTGCGTAAAACTAAACTAATATATGTATTAAACTTTAACATCACATCATCTTTTTGTACAAATTATGTCTTTCAAACAACATACAAAAATATCTAAAATAAAATATATTATTTCCATGCTCACAATCAGATCGGAGCTAAACGTAAACATTCAAAAGAAAAATATGTATAAACTTGATTTCATTCGCGACGACAAACGTATTTACACGAAATCAGAAACAGATGCAATTACATTTTGGAGATCCTCAATTTCCAATAATTCGAAAATCATGTATGCGCAGACGTGAGGTACGCGACAGTCGCCAAGACGGTCCAACGAATTTTTGGCAGGCTCAAGGAGAGCTAATCGAGTTTGCCAATGTAAACGAGCTTGATTATACCTTAATATTAAGAAACCAGCATTGATCGGCACTTCTTTTCGCAAGCGATCGCTTTGAAAGATTTCGTCAACGGCAAGACGATCATCGTATCGCATGCTCGCGTAAGACTTGACGCCTTCGTTGAGCAAGAAATCGTACAATCTCACCGATGACGAACCAATCTCCCAACTCTTCAATTTCTTCAATTCTTCGCCGTCACGTCCCGCTGCTACAGGCAACCATTGCATAACAGAGAGAGCCTTGAAATAAAGCTTGATATTTTTTTCGCTCAGACGAAACCCAAATGAAGAAATGAGGCTCATGTACGAATAGTACGGAGAGAAAGTCAATTCATGTACTTTTTCCCCTTGTTGGATGAAAACGTATGCTAATGCGGGTTTATCGTTTTCATCCACAATGTTCAAATTCGCACCGCAATTGAGCAAAGCGACAATTGCCTCGTGATTCCTCAGCTGAGTTGCAATGTGAAGTGGTGTATGACCTTATAGAAAACGAAATAAATAATGTTCACTGTCTTGTAAAGACTTTGAATAAAATTTCATCTTTAAAAAAAAAAAAAATTACCTCGTTTGTCGCGACGATCGACGTCGCAGCCAATTCTCACGAGCTGATCGATGGCAGAAACGTAATTATCCCTGCAATTACATTTGATCCCCGCTGAAAAAGGACATACAACATCTCCCGCTTCCTTGCCTTGGTACGAGACAAGATTGTGAATGGCATTGCGTCCTATCTCGTCTACAGTGGCTAACTCGACGTGTCTTGACATCATTACTTCAAACGCTGGTTTAATCTGAGCATCTCTTTCATCCGTGAAATTAGCATGGAAAGCTATAGCCAAGTAGCCCTCTTCAGTTATTGGATTGAAGCTGTTGGCACGAACACCTCCTTTCAAAATCATTTCAATAATTCGCTTTGGTGTGCCTTCAGACTCCAATAACATCTCAAAGGGAGTTACTCCGTAGATGTTCACTGCCATGACATTAGCTCCAGCACTGTAAATAAAGAGTGAATTAGAAGTATTGCACAATAGAAGTAACTTAATGATTGTAATCTTTTACCTGATAATTTTTTGAAAGAGCTTGAAAGAAGTTGGGCATTGTTTGATGGCACAGTGGAGTGGAGTGTTACCGAGGCGATCTGCTAAGCTCAGATCAACTCCGTGTTTCAGCAGCAAATCGCGCGACTTTACCGATCCATAATTTATCGCCAAATGAAGAGGAGAACTTCCACCATCATTCTCGAAATCGAGGTAATCAACCTGACTGTTAACATCGACACCGTGATTCAAAAATTCTTTGACTATTTCCGCGCAGTCTATCGAACAAGCGACGTGAAAATGTGAAATTCCCAGTCGATCAGCAGGATTCACATTAAAATCTTTTTGAGCCTTCAGCAGACATTCTAGTACTGGCGAAAGATCAGTTTCTGAAAATATCAAGTAATTGACGTTACGTCTATTTAATATACAAACAAAATAGTTTTGAATACTCACTTCTCCGTCGCATCATCGAATGAAGCACATGAATTGGCGTGTCCTGTTGAATATCCGTCAAGGTAACTTCGGCTCCATGGCTTAGTAGAAGTTTTACGAATGGTTCCAATCGCTCGAGATTCGGCGGAATAATTTTCATGGCAATGTGCAGCGAAGTGCAGCCAGGCCAAAATTCCGAATTCTCGGGAGTCGGATCATTCACGTCGAATTCTTGATTTATTGCGTTTTGTGCCAATTCAATGTCTAATGTAGCGCAAGCCAAATGAAGTATCGTTACATTTTTCTCCATCCCGAGAATTTCGCACAATTCCTCATCTTCCTTCACTCCTTCGATGAACAGATCTTCTGTTCCGAAAATCTCATTTATCGGCTCACCCAGAGTGACTTCAGCTCCGCTTTTCATCAGTAATTCGACAACCTCGAAACATGAATTTTCGTAAGCCACTTGCAACGGTGTCATCCCGTCAAATTCTCGAAGGGCAAGTAGCGGCGAATCTTTGGATGCTATTTTGGACTCGATGTTGACTCCTTGGTCGAGCAAACACTGGGCAATTTTATAGCTATTCAAATAACTTGCTACGTGTAGGTAGTTCAATCCGTTCGATTCTACCTGACGATCTTCCAGATTTTGTATTAGTTCCAGGTTCCTTTTACATTTAGCATCAATGTCAATATCAAAGCAGCACAGCATCAAATGGATAGGGGTGAAGTTCAGGTCATCTCTGGCGTACACATCTGCACCGAACTTGATTAGAAATTCGATCATTCGATGATCACATCTCGCCACGGCTATGTGCAACGCTGTTGAACCAGCATTAATCTTCCTTGTGTACTCTTCTCCTTCATCGCCGAAACACCATCGAAGCTCGAATTTCACTGGTTTATCAATTTGATCTTTGCGAGCTTTTAACAATTTTTTCGCTACAATTGTGTTACCACGAGCGATTGCAATGTGTATATGTGACAAATCTTTGTCGTCGACGGGATTCACGATTTTCTTGTGGCTTTCCAACAGAAGATCAACGAGAATTTTGCTTCGCCTGCGGAATGCCAAGTGCAGAGGTGTTCTGCCTCGAGAATCTTGAGCAGTAACATCCATTTTTCTTTGCAAACAGAATTTGATATTGTCCAGATTCAATTTTGCTTTCACTTTTTCATCCGCTTTTTTCTCGCTTTCAACTTTATCGGTTTTCCTTACTTCACTGACCATATAATAATCGTAATCATCCACAAAATCTTTATAATTTTCTTCTTTCTCGAGGAAGACAATTGCCAAGTGAAGAAGTGTGTATCCTGGCCATAATGGAGAATCAAGCGGTATGGAAATACTGATATCTGACAATTTCTGTATAAAAGATTTGAATTTATCTTCAGTGCGCATAGCAAAAACAAAACTGGACAGTTTAGTTCTTCTATCGGAGAACACTATGCTACTCAAATTTGGTTGACTAGTTATGAGATGATGGATGTCGTTAATACTGTACATTTCAACGCACAAATCAAATGGAGTCACGTTTTCAGCATCTGTGGCTAACATATTTCCACCTCTTTCTACCAACAGTTTAACCGTATCGATATTACAATGTGCTGCAAAGTGTAATGCAGTGTAGCCTGGCCACACAACTGAGTCCTTACTCACGGAAAACTGTAAATCCGACTTGTTGAGTAAAAGCTCTGCTCTCCTGGGATTTTGCATTGAGCAAGCATACTGTAGTGATGACAGGTCATGAGCACTGTTTCTTCTTCGCAGCATGGTGATCATAATCTTCTCATTGATTTCGATATCTGCTGTTAGCCTACGGTAGATTGCTGGGTATGACTTGGCCAAATCTGAATTTAGATGCTCTACCATTATCATCTTACGCTCCATCAGTAAATTTAATGGAGTCATGCCTTTGGCATCTTTCTGACTTACAGATACATCAGCACCATATCCCAGCAGTAATATCACAGTCTCTAAAGCACAATATCTTGCAGCAAGATGCAGTGGAGTGTAACCAGGTAACACTTTGGAGTCCAATTGTATAACCTTATCGACAGACACTCCGCTTCTTAAAAACATCTTTACAGCTTCCAGATGGTTTACCATGCATGCTACGTGAAAATGGGAAATGCCATTTTCATCGCTGGGATTCTCCAAAATATTATAATCCACATGAGCTGATAGGATTTTACAGATGTTTGGATCTGCGGTTAGCTTGAGCCTTAAGATACAAAGATTGACTTCCGAATAATTTCGATGCAAAGCCTGGTGAAGAGGAGTGTGGCCATTTCCATTTTTTATTGTGAAGTCAGCCCCACGTTTGAGCAAGTTTTCAACATCGCTGTACTTTTCATACTGTATGGCCAAGTGTAATAAGGTAAAATCTTTCATCTGCGAGTTAATTTCTGGTAATTTGCAATTTATATCCTCCAAACTATCAAAAATACTATTACTGATTTTGCTGAATGGTACATAGCTAAAACTGTCATCACGTTCCTTTTCAAAATTAGCAGCACAATACTGAGCTAATTTGCAATGATTGTTATTCACTGCCATCTTTTTATTTTCATAGAGATCTGTAACATCGTGTTAACACAAATATTTGATTTGCAATCAAAATATTAGATTCAAAACGCTGATAAATAAAAATCAATTTCGATTCATTAAGCAAAAAATATCAACTAACTTACAAATTCTTTCATCACAGTTAATAAGAATGATACAAATTATACTCTTTTGACATTCTAACATATCAAAAGCACTGCGCTGTTATTAAAAAGCATGTTTTTAGCCAAAATGCATTGTTCAATATTATTTTTACGTTGAAATTCAAATAGATAATATATCTTTTCAATAATGTGAAAATTGTAATATATGATGCAAAAGTTAATTTATAACGAAAACAAATAAGTATGCATACCTTCTTACAAACACGGTGTTTAGACTGTTGCGTTCGAAAGCTCCGAGAATCACCGGTCGTCAGTCCATGTGACATATATGCGACCTCTAGTATGCCTTTGTTGTGTTTTTCGCTGCGTCCTTTGTTAATTGTTCTTTTGTCTTACGATTATATTCTGTTATCAACATTCATTTTAATAAAATTTCACTCACTTTTGTATTGCTGAGAATGATTTTTTTAATTCACGAAATGCTTTGCTAAATTTTGTTTACTTACGTAGCTACCTAGGTATATACACAATACTAAAGCCGGAAAATTTTGGTCGTTTTGCGTACGCAACAGTTTTCAACGTGCCCAAAATCCTTACGTACGCGGCGTCGGCCGCGGAGACACACTCTTATGATAACGCGATGCAACTATAGACTTCTAAATCACATATGATTGACAAAAACAAGCTTGCAAAACATAAACAACCGTTGATTCTACTTTCGTACTGTGGCCTGCGGCATGTGGCGGCATGCGGCATGCGACTAATAGAAAGAGGTCTCTAGTGGCAGTAGTGGCCTAGTGGCGTCACTGGCGTGAGGCGTCGTCAATACGTAAAATTGATCACAGTGTGTGTCTACCTTAAATTCTGCCTTCTGCCGACCGGGCATAACCTTACTTAACGCGGTTCACGTGTGTTTGGTTGGATTATTATTTAATTTTCAATTGAAGGCATTATTGTAAATAATCTAATGATAAGAGTGTTCAGTTTTGAAATTTATAAAAATGTTGACTTCAAAGACATTCTATCGGAAAACCAAAAGTGGAAATATTCACAAGGTTTGTTTATTGTTTACTTTTTCAATTCATGCTAGTTTATAATTTACTGACAGAATAATGAATAATTAATGGTTTGCAGGTTGTCAGAGAACATTATTTGAGAGATGATATTTGGTGCGGCTCGGAAGCATGTGCGAGATGTGGGCGTAGAAAGAAGGAAATTCTACTCGATGATGAAAATCCTGGAGCCAAAAGCACATTGTTTTCACATCCCCACTATTTAGTTTTTGACACAAATATTGTTCTGAATCAGGTAAAAAAGAAAAAAATTTTTCTTTGTAAATAATCACTTTAAAGTGTTTAATGAGAAGTGTAGCTAATGTATTTCTTAATTTACAGATTGATATTTTAGAAGAAAATATACTGTGCAATGTGATTATCCCCCAGACGGTGCTTGAAGAAGTACGTCACAGAAGTTCAAATGTTTACAAGAAGCTCAAAGAAATTATTGGTGATCCTCAGAGAAAGTTCTTTGTATTTGTGAATGAGCACCACAAGTAAGTTCATCTATTGTGATTCTAATTTGAATGCAGCAACTTATCAAATTTTTTTTAAAGGGACACTTATGTTGAACGCAAGCCAGGAGAAATAATAAATGACAGAAACGACAGAGCCATCCGTGCTGTTGCCAAGTGGTATAATTCACATTTAAGTCATCAAAAAATTGACATCAAAGCTATCCTTTTAACTGAAGATGAGGAGAATAAGAGGAAAGCTGCTGAAGACGGAATCCCTGTCGCAACAAGTTAGTTGTTTCAAGACCTCAAATTGCTTATTTTCTAAAAACTAGCTTTTTATTAAACGTATGTTTATTTATCAGCTCCAGAGTACATTGCATCATTGGAAAATGCCGGTTTTCTTCTTGACAAACTCTCCAAAAAAGACTACATATTGGACGGTGAAGGACGCAATCCACTCTTTCCTCCTCACTTATCACCAACTCAGTTACACGAAGGTATCAAAAATGGAAAGTACCTTCAAGGCTCGTTCTTGGCATCGAGAGAGAACTTTTTGGAAGGAAGCGTCAATTGTGAGAGCGTGGAGAAATTCGTAAGTAAAAAGCAATCACTAATCAGAATCTAATAAATCAATTTTAAACTCAAATTTTTTTATAGATATTGGTGCAAGGACGAGAAGGTTTAAACCGAGCGATCGACGGCGACACAGTTGCAATTGAGCTCCTTCCAGAGGATCAATGGTCAGCACCTAGCGACATTATTCTTCAAGACGAGGCCGAGGACGATCCTGGTGACGTTCTTGACGACGAGAAAATACTGACTGAGAGCAAACCAGCTGTGCCAATTGAGAAAACACCTACTGGCAAGATCGTCGGTATTATCAAGAGAAAGTGGAGGCAGTACTGTGGTATACTGCAACCAAGCGCGCTCAAAGAAGTAAAAACATTCTTTCATTATTTCTCTTTCAATTGTAAAAAAAAAATCTGCGTATCTGATTAAACGATTTTTTTTTATTTTTAGAACACGCGTCACCTGTTCGTGCCAGCCGAGCGTAAAATACCAAAAGTGCGCATAGAGACACGCCAAGCCGAAACTCTCAAAACTCAACGAATAATCGTGGCAATCGACTCATGGCCACGAAATTCTCGTTACCCACTGGGTCACTTCGTGCGAGCATTGGGTAACATCGGCGACAAGGATACGGAGAACGAGGTGTTATTGTTGGAACACGATGTGCCACACAGTCGATTCTCCGACGAAGTTTTGAGTTTCCTACCAAAGTTGCCTTGGATTATTACAGATTCGGTGAGTTTCGTTAGACGTCGATTTCCAGAGCATCATCGTCGGTTGTTTGACGACTGCTCGTCGTTTGATTTGACTCCCACGAAAATTGCGAGGAGATCGAGTCGCTGTTTGATCCGTTTGATGTGAAAGATGGTAATGGATAGGGTTCGTTGTCGGTTTCAGTGTTCGGTCGCACTGCTGCGTAGTTTCCTCGCCTTTCAGCTCTGCGTTTATTGAATTTATGTAGCGAATTGTTTTACGCAGAGAACACGAGTAGTTTACCTAAATCTTCGTTGCACCCAAGAGAGTTTGGAATTTCTGTTCATGGTGTTGACGGTCAACGGCACTGGTTTTGGAATCGTCGGTGGTATTGGAATCTCCGATTGGAATGAGAATATCGAGGACGAGAATGGCACCAGTTTGTTGTTTTTCGAATTCTCTTCCGATTCTTTCTCCGTCAGCATTCTGTTCTCTTTCGCTCTGGACATGTGTCGATTTATCAATTTCGTCAGGCATTCCAATGCCATTTGTTTTTCCTGGAATTTTGCAAGATTGGTTAGATGAGATCGAGGATTTACCTTCGAGATGCAGAATGAAAAAGGTACTTGGGTTTCAAAGAGCAGCTCCTCGAGAGCTTCGTATTTCCATTTCGATTTGGTCCACTTCGAGTAAAGGTCTTTGTCGCTGTAGGACAAAATTGATTCCAGCTCTCGAATTTCTACGTAACGCGCGATGAAAGTGCTTTTTATTTATAGAAATAGATACTCGTGAAATTGTAATATTCGTTACCGTTATCCTTCACGCGTTGAATTGTTTTCTTTACGTTTGAGGTTTCTTTTTTTACGAGTTTTCGTTGGTTTTTCAATTTTTGTAAGTTCATCGACGTCTCCTTTATTTCAGCGAGTAGGATTTGTAGCTCCTTTATGTCGATGTCGATTTGTTTTTGTATTATACTGAGAAAAAAATATTAAATGAAATGAAAGTGAGTTGAGTAGTTGGAAAGATTAGCAAGCACATTACTGTGGGTATTGATAAACGTAGTAGTTGAAATTTTCGTTGTTCTGAATGTAATCCATGAATTGTTTAATTTCTTTGCAAAATATTTTGAAGTTTTCGTAGACATTCTTTTCCGCCTGTTTATTTTGTTCGTTGTCAATTTTATCAGTACTGTTTATTGAGTTTGGTTCGTTTTTATTACTTCCAGTATTATTATTATCATCAATGGAATCAATCTGAAATACAATTTATGAATGATAGATTTGCAGCAAGTGCTCATTGCACTTTTCAAATATATAATTTACTGGGTCAACTTCTTTCTCCAATTTTAATTTTGAAAAAAATTTCTGTATGATTGTTTGATTTTCTTGTGACGATGCGGACATACTATTCAATTTTGTTCAGCTTTGTTTGAAATGTAACTATTTTTTTGTATTATTTTTATCGGAAAAGTAAATGTAAACACACTAAAATTTTAAATAACCAAAAAGTTTGAATCACGTGAAGTTTCACGCGATTCAAAGTCGACAATTGATTCAATATTCTTAATTTTCGAATTTAAAATTCCAATGTAATTTCTTTTTAGAAGTTAAAAAAAAAATTTTCTTTTACAGGACGTCGCTCAAAGAACGGATCTCCGTCACATAGACGTGTGCTCGGTCGACCCTCCCGGTTGTACGGATATCGACGATGCTTTACATTGCCGAGAATTGGAAAACGGCAATCTCGAGGTTGGTGTACACATCGCCGATGTCACGCACTTTATCCGACCCGGTACTGCTCTCGACAATGAAGCTGCCCTCAGAGCTACTACTGTTTATCTAGTCGATAAGAGAATCGATATGGTTCCTGGTAAATAATTTCTTTTCAGTGATGTTTTTTATTTATTCGGTTCGAATGTATATTAACAATATTTTTTCGTTTTAGAATTGTTGAGTTCGAACTTGTGTTCATTGAGAGGTGGAGAAGAACGTTTTGCATTCTCGTGTGTCTGGGAAGTCGACCACGAAACAAATATTATCAAGACGGACTTTTTCAAGTCAATTATTAAATCTCGAGCGGCAATGACCTATGAAGAGGCTCAATTGAAGATCGACGACAAGACGCAACATGATGCTTTAGCTATTAGTTTGAGGCACTTGAACAATCTAGCAAAAAAGTTGAAGAAAAGGCGTTTGGATAACGGGTAAGGTCAAATAGAAATAAGCATTGTCGTAATTGTAAATCCTAATCTATTTTATTTTCTCAGTGCGCTAGTCCTGGCCTCGCCCGAAATTCGTTTCCAAGTAGACAGCGAAACGCACGACCCGATCGAAGTACTCGCCAAACAGATGCGCGAGACAAACTCGATGGTCGAAGAATTCATGTTGCTCGCCAACATCTCCGTAGCGAAAAAGATCCTCGAGGAGTTCCCCGAGTGTGCAGTGCTACGTCGTCACCCTGAACCACCACAAGTGAATTTCGACCCCTTGATCAAAGCTGGCAGACATCAAGGTTTCGAAATAGACACCAGTTGTGGAAAAGAATTGGCCAAATCGCTGGAATCTGCGGTCAAAGAAGATAATCCGTATTTCAATACAATGCTGAAGATCCTCGCAACAAGATGTATGATGCAAGCCGTGTATTTCATCAGCGGTATGGTGCAGGAGGAAGAATTTTTCCACTACGGACTCGCGTGTCCGATCTACACGCACTTCACATCTCCAATTCGAAGGTGAATCGAAGATTTCGTCTCATGACTATTGCAAAGTCATTCGGTTTGGCCACGTGCGCGTTTCTATTTTTAATTCACACGCGAGAATCGAACGGCTCCGTCCCGTATACCAATAATATCATTAACTCGTTGAATTTTTTATCAAGGTACGCCGACGTAATGGTCCACCGGCTGCTGGCCGTTTGCGTGGGTGCCGACGCCACTTATCCAGATCTGCTCGATAAGAAGAAGTGCCACGCACTCTGTCACAATCTCAATTACAGAAATAGGATGGCGCAGTATGCCGGTCGAGCTTCTGTCGCATTAAATACACATGTGAGTGCAATGTTATTTTCTTTTTACCTTTACGAAAAGAAAATTGAATAGGACAGCTGACGTGTTTCTTTTGTATTATGTATGCATGCTTGTAATGCAGTAATTCAGATCGAAACCGATAGTCTACTTGAATATTCATCTATGTGTTTGGTAATCGGATGTTTTATTCAAGCTGCAATTAATTCACCTTTTTCAAGGTTATCAAGGTTAAGATGATAGAATGATATTCTTTTGATTCACTTGTCGAATCAGCTGATTTTTTCATTTAATTTCGACGTATCGTGCAACTCGAAAAAAAAGAAACGAATTTTTTCGTACTTCTATTTCATAACAATTGTAATCCAAAGGTCACTACGAGTCACTAACTTGAATATTTAACCGAAAATTGTTTTATTCAAGCGGAGTGCACGCGTGTGCACTTACCTAAATCCTCATTGTGTGCAAATGTGTCTTTCGACTACTTCCACGAATTTTATTTTCCCACAGCTGTTCTTCAGAAATAAAGTTCAAGAAGAAGAGGGCTACATCCTGTTCGTACGTAAGAACGCATTGCAAGTTCTCATCCCGAAATTCGGCTTGGAAGGCACGTTGTATCTGAGCAAGAAGGGCGAAACGTCAGCGGTGACGTTCGTTTATGACGAGGAGGAGCACACGCAGAAGTGCGGTGACATCATATTCCGCTCGTTCGATCAGGTGATCGTGCAGCTAAGCCTCGACAGGTCGAATGTGCAACACGAGAAATTGGTGTTCAAGCTGGTGAAACCGGAGGTACGTGTTTAAAGATTCGAATGCGAGTTTTAATGAAAACAAACGTGTATTTCTCGTTTATTCAGTTGTTTCTTTTCTTTTTTTTTAAATCGTGTTTTTGACAAATCTCTCTCTTTTGTTCTCGAATAAATAACAAAATAATTATAATTAAATTTACCGCTATACAAATTAGACTATAAACGACAATCAATAAAGAGTAACATTCATATATGTGTGTTTTTTTAGATCCCAGGCTTCAGTATTCCATCAGCAACAGCAGCAGCATCGAGCGAAGTATCAACCACAGAGACTTCAAAGGTCGAGGAGTCAACAACGTCGATGGAGGTTGTCTCGGACGACGTCGCTCCGAAGAGGAGAGACAGAGAGGAGCCCGAGACGACGAAAAAGGCCAGAAAGAAGAAGAAAAAGACGAAATACTGAGCCAAGTGTGCGCGCGTGGCGTGTGTATGTGTGTATATCCACGGACTTTTTTTTTGCAACTCTATTGTACAATTACTATTACATAATTATATTTTTTTGATAAGTTTCACATGAGTGTTTTTTTTGTTGTTGTTATCCCTCATGTGTGTTGGGTAAACAATAGGTATGTGCCAGCACATATATGTAGATCGAATGGAAGATGATATGTGGAACAATTTACGTGAGTCGTTATCGATTATTCCGGATCAGGAGCATTTTGCGCGTAGCCCAATTTCTGCAAGGCTTCTTTGACGTATATATACACCGAAGCGTCCTCGATGGTACTTACGATCTGAAAAATAAAAAAAAAATTGTTTGGAAAATCCAACTTCGAAGTGGAGAAACCCTTTACCTTAACGTGCTTGGAACGCGCGAGATCAGCTATGGATTTGCGGCAAGTTTTGCCGGAACGCGTCCTCGGCAATGCTATGACTGCACCGGCAAGTTTGAACGCCGCTATTGGACCGACCAATTCTCTTACTCGCGCGATCAATTCCTTGGACATTATGTCCTCGTTTTTCTTGCTACCTGCAAATCAATTTTCAATGTAAAATATAAACTCAATAGAAAAAAAAATTTTTTTTTTTTGAAGCTTACTATCTGAAACGACATAGAGACAAAGCGGTATCTCTCCTTTAGTCTGTTCCGGCACACCAACAACAGCAGCATCGACTACATCGGGATGACCAAGTACAACGTCTTCGAGAGCCGAAGTTGAAAGCCGATGACCAGCGACATTAATCACATCGTCGTCTCTGGCAGTCACGTACACGTAACCGTACTCGTCGATGTAACCTGCGTCCATCGTGTCGTAATAACCCGGATACTTGGAGAAATAAATCTGCTGGAATCTATCGTCGGCTTTATAGAGAGTCGACAGGACACCCGGTGGTAGAGGTAGTCGTAGTGCGATTCTACCGAGCTCGTGAGGACCTGCTTTGCTGCCGTCTTCTTTCAACACTTCCACTGTGAAAAAAAAATTGAGTTTTTTTTTGCATTTGTTGGGATAAACGAACATTTTTTTATTTCTATTTTCAGTTTTTTTTTTAAATTGATCGAAATCTATTAGTTTATTTTCTTCTAAAAATAAAATTTCTAGTAGCCTCGTATTTTTTTTACTAAAAAATTCCATCACTATCTTTCCCGGAAAACCGTCTTTGACGCGAATAAAATAAATCTATTTCAAGCTCGCTGACGTCGGCGGATTTACATTGAAAATGAAGAAAAGTTCAACAACTGCTCAAAGTTCATTTGCACACTGTCTCGAATACAACGTAATTTCTCGGAATACTCTATTTCAACAGGTGTATTTTCATCACTTGAATAAACACACGTGTTCGTCCAAAAAAAAAGTCGATACATACGTATAAAAAAAAACTTACCAACGTATCCAGGAATAGGCAATCCAGTGCTATATTTCGGTGGATTAAGGGGATGATCGTAGCCAAGACAAGTGCAGGTGACAGCGTGGCCGGTTTCCGTTTGCCACCAGTGATTCAAAATTGGCACCTTGAACGACTTTTCCGCCCATGCTTTCGCCTCGTAATCGCAATGCTCGCCGGCGCAGAATATTGCCCTCAGCCTATTTTTTTTTTATTTATGCGCAAAAAATAAAACAGTTTTTTGTAAAATCTTTTTTTTCTGATAAACAAATATTTGATGGTAAAACAAAGTACATTTTTATATATAAATCATTCTCTTGAATTGTCAACGAGTAAATATATTTTCATTTACAAATAGTCCGTTTGCGACAAGCAAATACGTGATCGCAAAGCAAACTCTTTTTTTTTTCAACATAAATCACGCCCACAAAAAAAAAAAGGGAAAACTTACGATTTGGTGGAGTATTTCCTGCCGAGAAGTGTGTCAGGATCAGCCCGCCTGAGAACTCGAAAGGCCGTGGGCACGGTGAATAGAGCGTTAACTTTGTGCTGATCAATGATTCTACGAAAAGTAAAAAAAAAAAAAAAGTCAAAGATAATCAAATCTCAAGCACCATGATCAAGCGAAAAACTTTTTCTCGCACCTGAAGTACGAGCCAGCATCAGGAGTACGATCAGGTTTACCCTCGTAAACAATACTCGTCGCACCAGCAAGCAAAGGTCCATAACAGATATACGAAGTACCGACAACCCATCCAAGATCCGAAGCAGCCCACCACACCGAATTCTTATCCATCCCGTAGATCGTCTTCATCGACCAGCACAACGCCACGATGTGTCCGCCCAATGGACGTTGTACTCCTTTCGGTGCGTCTACGATACAAAAAAAAAAGAAGAAAACAACTTCTGATTATTTAAAAAATATCACCTACTTATATAACGAACCTGTTGTCCCGGAAGTATAAAGAATGTAAAGCGGTTGATTAGCCTCGACGGGCACGCAAGCATGTGGTTTGGCATTTGCCATTAGATTATCCCAATCGTATTGTCCATTATTGAGCGCTGCCTCCCAAACTTTTCGTCGTTGATAAACCACGCAAGGTGGTACTTTAACTTTGATCAATTTCAACGCCTCGTTCAACATCTCCGTATACTTGATCACTTTGTTCGGCTCCAAACCGCAACTCGCCGTTACGATGACTTTCGGCTCGGCGTGATCGATTCGCGTGGCTAATTCACGCGCGGCGAAACCTATCAGATTAAGGGGGTGATGAATTATGGTTCGTAAATGTTTGCGCTTCATTAAAAAAAAAAGATTCGGGGGGGTTTTCAACTTACCACCAAACACAACGGAATGTACAGCTCCGACACGAGCAGAAGCCAAAATAGCGCAGATAGTTTCGGGTATGAGGGGCATGTAAATGAGCACGCGATCGCCCTTTCTCACTCCAAAATCACTGAGTACACCGGCGAGTTTACTCGCTTTATCCAACAACTCGCCGTAAGTGACTTTTCTTATGGTGTTTGTCATCGGACTGTCGTGTATCAGCGCGACTTTGCTGCCTAATCCAGCGGCGACGTGACGATCGACCGCGTTGTAACATGCGTTCGTTTCACCATTCACGTACCTAGAAAATTAATAATCCAAGTTTTTTAAGAGGGTGTTTGAAAAGTCGTAAGAGCGATTTTAATCAACGTGGGTTTTAGCGACGACGATGAAATTAATTTGCCGGACGAAACTCGGTTTAATCTACTTGCTTCTCCTCGCTAACTTTAATCGGCTCTCAAACTTCGCTTTATAAAGCGATGCAATACACACTTGACGCGCATAATGGCCGTGTTACAATCGAGATTATTAGTTTCGATAAGAAATAATTTTTTGTTTAATTTTTTTTTGCGCACCATTTGGTGAAGGGTTGATTGGAATTGTCGAGTACTTTGTCCCATGGTCGACTCCAATCGATGCACTTGCCGATATCCGACCAAAATTCCTCGGGTTGTTCGATCGACCGACGATAAATCTCGTCGTACTGTGGATGTATGTATTTGTTCTGATTGAGTATGTAGTCTGGAAAAAAATAGAGAAAAAAATATTTTTCTTTTTTTTCGATGTATGTTATGTGTTGCTCATTTGGTAAGCGCGAGAGACGATTCATTTGACTGAATTTTTTTTTTTTTCGATGTCACCGTCGCTCGGAAAATATCGCGCTCATTGTTCATTGTTTCGATCGATGATCACGTGGATTAACCCTGGTAGAAAATTGATGGGAAAATACCGTGAATAAATCGACTTTTTCGACGTTCGGCGTTATTTTAATTAAAAAAAACATTTAAAGTTGACTGGTAATTTGTTAAATCATAAGTAAAAGTCTTTTGTTAACAGGTTAATCAATTT
>JAWWMK010000001.1:2214460-2265930 GCA_035047105.1 Galeopsomyia nigrocyanea | reverse complement strand
TTCATGAAAAGATTTAATAAATGTATTTCATACGCTGGCCTTTTTGCAAATTAAGGGTAAAAGTTTGCCAACAATATCTTGCACATTCTCCGTGTATTATATCTCGTGGAATGTTTTGGAAAACTGCCATGGCGCAGGGTGCAAAAATGTTATTGAGGCGGAATTTAACTTATTTATACGCTAGAAAATTTCCGATGAATAATTTTGAAAGAGTAAAAGAAAAAGACGAATCGGATGATGTTCTAATAGCGGATATATATTATAGACTAGCTTGGATGACATATATTCGTCAAAGGGAAATGGGAAGAGCAGGAAAATTTGCTCGTTTGAGCACAAAACCGCTGCTGCAAAAACAGATTTCGTCTTCGAGGATAGTTACGAAATTATATTGAAATCAAATTTTGTAAATAAAGAGGTTTAATCATAAAAATGATAGCACAATTTTTTTTCCCCTGTTGTGAAGGTCATTTACTTCGATTTAGACTATAAAAACAATAATTTATCAACATTTTTGTCGTAATTAGTGCAAAAAGAGATGGAACGCTGCCCCTGTATAAAGCATCAGACATAGACATAAAGTATACGTCTATGATTTGAACTTGAAGAACGCGCCGAACGCGGGTTATCGCGATCGCGCATGTGCGCTGTTTTTTTTTACAAAAAAGTCTGCGCAACTTAACCTGCAAAATTTACCGAATAAGCAACGATCAGTGTTTACGTTTGAAAATAATGGGTTGATTGTGGATGATAGCGATAACAATCTAATAAATTGTTATATGTGAATGGTGTTTAGTTTATAGATAAATTAACAATCATCCCCAATTTCAATGGCTTTTTTCTTCAACGATCTGATCCACACGAACTCGTTCACTCCAAGAGAACATCAAGTTGAATTACTGTACTCGGCCAAGGAAAGGAATATTATAATATGCTTAGGCAAAATTGCCGAGCAGACGTTTATTACGAATAAGTTGATTCAAGAACTTGCCATAAACAATAGGAAAAGTTTGCGCGACAATGGCAAGAGGACAATATACTTACTGGAAGATGAACAGTCTTGCGATGAGAAGGCTGTTCATATTGAACATCTTACCGACTTGAAAGTTTTGCTTTGCAGCGATGCAGATGATTTTAATGTTGATGAATTTAATTCAAATACTCAAGTATTAGTATTGACGGTGGGAGTATGTTGTCAGTTGCTCAGCACAAAGAAGATTATTCCAAGTCAAATCAATTTACTTATTATCGATAAGTGCCATAATTTAGTCACAAGTAGTGAACTTAGATGCATTTTAGAGACTTTCAGATCCTGTGATAAAGATACAAAAATTATTGGTTTTGCTGTGCCAGTTTATAGTTTGACCAAGGAGCCTGGACAATTGAGTTTTGAAATAGAAAGAATTGAGTCTCTGCTGAGGTGTAAAATTGAGACAGCTAGTGATTTATTATCTATTCTAAGGTATAGTCCAAAGCCAAAGGAATACATGTTAGCTTATAAAATTGAAAGTAAGAAAGATATAGAAGACTATCTGCAGGAATGCACAAGTTTTTTACAGGATCATCGTTATGATCCAACAGAGATTTATAGTGAAGAATTTTTAGAAGAAATTAAAAAGATTCCAGATCCAAGGGAGAAACCTCTGGAGTTGATTCAAGAATTTGTATATATTTTAGAGACACTTGGTTTATGGGCAGCCGATAGAGCAGCTCTGATATTGTTGATGCTTATTGAGAAGCTTAAAATCAAAACTCCTTATGATAGGCATTATCTTTTGTTAGGCATCGTAGCAACTCTGTTTTTAAAAGTTAGAGCTTACTGCGATCACACATTCAATAGCTTATCAGAGGCAGAAAAAATCTACAAATTTTCTACTCCTAAAGTTCATAGACTGCTGGAAGTGCTCAAAACTTTCACTCCACCTGCAAAGGTAGAAAACCTCACAAATAATCATGAAAAGACTCATATCAAGGATCAAAACAATCAGGAAAAACAAACGCAAAGTCCAGCAAAAAAGACAGAGCCAGGTTTCAGGAAACCAAGGCCTTTTCGTTATCCTCGCGGATTAACAGATCCAGACTTATTGTGTGGTGTGATTTTTGTAGACAATACAATGACGGCAAAAGTGTTATTTTATCTGTTAAACGAATTAAGCAAATGCGACGATGGATATCGTTTTTTATCTCCTCTCTATACAAGTGAGAAAACAAACGATGACATCTTGGGTGGGCGAGATATAGAAATGGAGCACAGGAAGCAGGAGGAGGTGTTGAAGAAATTTCGTATTCACGAGTGCAATCTGCTGATCTCTACTTCGGTTTTAGAAGAAGGTATCGACATTCCTAAGTGTAACTTTGTGATGCGGTTTGATTTTCCTAAGAATTATCAGTCTTATGTGCAATGTAAGAGCAGAGCTCGTGCGACAGACGCTCTGCATATTCTATTGGTGCCGGACGACGAGCCACAGAAGTATGTGCAACAGCTGGCACATTATCATTACATAGAAAAAATTTTATTAGCTAAGTGTTCAAATAAGGAGACTAACGAGTTGGAGGAAGTGGAGGCTGACGCTTACTGCTCTCTTTTGCCAGAGTACAAGCCTTTGAACGAGGATGAAGCTCCAAAAGTTACTCTCAACAGTGCCATATCTTTGATAAACAGGTAATTTTTATCACATTTAAATTTAAAAGTAATTTTTGTTGCATTTAATAACGATTCATCGTTTTTTTTTCAGGTACTGCGCTAAGCTGCCAAGCGACACATTTACAAAGCTCACGCCCGAATGGAAAATCAATCCCATCTACGTGCAAGACAATCAGATGTACATCTGCTCACTTCGACTTCCCATAAACTCGCCGCTCAAGTATCCAATATCTTCTTATCCCATGCCAAATAAAGCTCTAGCCAAACGAATAGCGGCGCTACAACTTTGCATTCGTCTGCACAAGGAGAACGAGATCGACGACTATCTGATGCCAGTGGGCAAGGAGAATTTCAAAGCCAATCCGGAAGACACGGAAGTACCAGCACTACCGGGCGACGAGAAGATGGATACGTCGGACGCGAGGCCAGGCACGACAAAGCGACGACAGTACTACTACAAGAAGATCGCCGACGCGCTGACTGATTGCAAACCCGAGGCCAGGAAACCCTGTTACCTTTATCATATTCACATGATGCTCAGTTGCCCATTGCCAGAGGAGCAGAATACTAGGGGTAGGAAGATCTATCCGCCAGAGGAGTCGGCTATTGGCTTTGGTATTTTGACTTACAAAAAGATACCCAAAGTATGTCCGTTTCCGATTTACACCAGGTCCGGCGAGGTGCGTGTGGATTTGAAACTTAGCAAGGAGACTGTCGTACTGGACGAGACGCAGATTGATAAAGTCGTGTCGTTTCTCAACTATACCTTCACCAATGTTTTGAGGTAAATTTATCAATATTTTTATCTGTTTAGTCCAACTGATTAACAGTAAAAAATTTTTATTTTCAGATTGCAAAAGTACTTAATGCTGTTCGATCCCAACGTCTCGGAGAATTCCTACATAATCGTGCCTGTGAAAAAACTCGACGGTTCTGCGGACATATGCGTCGACTGGGACTTCCTCGAGTGCATCTACGCGAATCGCAACAGCATGCCAAACGTGATATCCGAAGAGGAGCGACGTAATTTTACTTTCGACGCCAATAAATATCACGACGCCGTGATTATGCCGTGGTATCGCAATCAAGATCAACCTCAGTATTTCTACGTCGCGGAGATCTGCAATCATCTGAATCCCAAGTCGAGTTTTCCTGGTGCTGATTACAGTACTTTCGAGGAGTATTACTTGAAAAAGTATAGTATTCAAATACAAAATCTGGAGCAGCCGTTGCTCGATGTTGATCATACGTCAGCAAGGCTTAATTTTTTAACACCAAGGTATGATTTTTTTGTACTAAACTTAAAATTTAGTTTCATAATTTTTTAAACCATAATTTTTTTGTAGATACGTTAATCGAAAAGGAGTGGCATTGCCGACGAGCAGCGAGGAAACAAAACGCGCGAAACGTGAAAATCTCGAGCAAAAGCAGATCCTCATTGCAGAACTCTGCGCGATTCATCCTTTTCCAGCTTCTCTCTGGCGTCAGGCTGTTTGTTTACCGTGTATACTCTACAGGATAAATGCATTGTTGTTGGCGGATCAAATTCGTCGACAAGTTGCTTTAGCGATTAATCTTGGCGTGGAAAATTTGGCTGAAGATTTTGAATGGCCTCCTCTAGATTTTGGCTGGAGTCTCGCGGATGTTTTGAAAAAATCGAAGGAGAATGAGAAAGCCAAGGAGGTGGAAAAATCTAAGGAGACAGAGAGAATAAAGGAAGCGGAGAAGGTTAAGGAGACTGAAAAAGTCGTGAATCATGAAAAGTCTGATGACGAGGTGAGTTTAATGAATTTCACTGATTTATTTTCGCGTTAAGTTCGCCAGAATTAAAAAATTTTTTTTTTCAATTTTCAGGATGACAAGACAGAAGACGACGATGAAAAAGAAGATTCTGTTGAAATAAAAGAGAAAAAGGATAAATCCGAGAAAATCGACGAGGACTTCGACGAATTAGAAATCGGCATGTGGTCGAATGAAATGCTGAACACGGCACCAATCAACGGCGACAGCGAGTACAATTGGGGCAACATACGTTACGGTTCACCAACTTATGATTCGGAGTTTGACGACGACGATTCCGACTGCAGCGATGACTTTGACGATAGTATGGACGACAGTCCTGACGACGACGAAGGGCTCCTTATCGAATACATAGGTGACAACGTAGCCGAAGCAATCGATAGGAAAGGTTTGGCCGAGTTGGACAAGTTAAATTGTATCAAGATGAAAGAAAAGTCAGCGTTGATGCAGTGGGACTTCAAGGAGGACGACAACGGCGATTTATATCACAAACACAAACAAGCTCACACGGAGAACATAAAGCAGAACGAAGCGAGAATTATGAACGAAGGTCTTTTCATTGCTAGCGACATTGCCATCGCGTTCAAACGAAGAGCTACAAAAGTTCAAAACATCCGCGAGGTTAGTAGAAATTACGAGGACTACGTGAACATCATCGCCGAGAGTTTCATTCACGAGGTAGTGAATTCCACGCGTCGCACCCACAACAAACAAGTACCAGCTTTGCATTCTTCCACATCGCATCCGTACACCGAGGGCACTTTCAGTTTCGACTATCAACCCGAATTAACAGGTCATTCGGGTCCAAGTCCAAGTTTGATTCTACAAGCGCTCACAATGTCGAACGCGAACGACGGCATCAATCTCGAGCGGCTGGAAACCATCGGCGATTCGTTTCTCAAGTACGCCATCACGACTTATTTGTTCTGCACTTACAACAACATCCACGAGGGTAAACTCAGTCATCTGCGCTCGAAACAAGTGAGCAATCTCAATCTCTATCGTCTCGGTCGGCAAAAGATGCTCGGTGAAAGTATGATAGCCACCAAATTCGAGCCACACGACAATTGGTTGCCGCCTTGCTACTACGTGCCAAAAGAACTCGAGCAAGCGCTTATAGAATCTGGAGTACCCGCAGGAATGTGGAACATCGCACCTTTCCGAGAAATCGGTGATTTGGCCGAGAGACTGGAAATTATGAAAAGCGAACTCGATGCTGCTATCAACGATCCACTGCGTTCTTTCATCCCGTACAATCTCATAACTCAGCACAGTATTCCAGATAAAAGTATCGCCGATTGCGTGGAGGCATTGATTGGCGCCTACTTGATCGCCTGTGGACCTCGAGGTGCTTTGTTGTTCATGTCATGGCTGGGAATTCACGTATTACCTACGGAACACGTATCCGTGGTCCAAGAAGAAATACCGGAAGAGAGACCGCCGGGTAGTACCATATACATCGAAAGTATCAACGAGGAGGGAAAGAAAAAATGGACGCACGTGAGATACAAGAAGCTACACGATCCGCCGAGTCCTTTATTTTACAACGTATTAAATCCGGAGATCGAACTAGAAGTCATGCTCGACGGTTACACTCGACTCGAAGAATCCATCGGCTATAATTTTCGAAATCGCAGCTACTTGTTGCAAGCCTTCACGCACGCGTCTTATCAGCCTAACAGACTCACCGACTGCTACCAGCGATTGGAATTTTTAGGCGACGCCGTGTTGGATTATTTGATTACAAGGCACTTGTACGAGGATCCGAGGCAACATTCACCAGGTGCACTCACGGATTTACGTTCGGCTCTGGTGAACAATACGATATTTGCATCGTTAGCTGTACGCTGCGGTTTTCACAAATACTTTCGGCATCTGTCTCCAGGATTGAATACGGTTATCGATCGATTCGTTCGTATTCAAGAGGAAAACGGCCACTCGATCAGCGAAGAGTACTATTTAATCGACGAATTCGACGAAGCCGAGGAAGCCGAAGACGTGGAAGTACCCAAAGCTTTGGGTGATGTATTCGAATCACTCGCCGGTGCAATTTATCTCGACAGCAACATGTCGCTGGATGCCGTTTGGAAAGTTTACTTCGAGATCATGAAAAGCGAGATAGAACAATTCAGCGCCAATGTACCGAAATCGCCGATTCGAGAATTATTGGAGCTCGAGCCGGAGACAGCGAAATTCGGCAAACCGGAAAAATTAGCCGATGGCCGTAGAGTACGAGTTACCGTTGACGTGTTCAACAAAGGATTGTTCAAGGGAATCGGTAGGAATTATAGGATTGCAAAATGCACTGCTGCTAAGTGCGCGCTGAGAAAACTCAAGAAAATGCAGCCTAGCGCTCGAGGCAGAAAGTAAATAAAAAAAAAAAATAAAAAAATTCGACAATATTTGATGAAAGTATTAATGTGTGTGCTTGGATGTACAGTGATTTTTTTAAGCAGATTGTACATGTTTTTTTTATAATACATCTCTCAATAATTACGATCCGATCATAAACATAGAGTTTTGATTTTAAACACTCATCCCTTTAATGTTACGTTTGTAAATTTAAAATTCTATTAATTATTTATTACTTTATTCAACTGTTTACAAATATTTGCATTTAAAAATTCTGTTTGGAAAAATTTCACATATATATTGAAAATAATAAGTTTGTAAGAGATTTACAAAACTATTATCCTAATACATAGCAATGGGATTAGTGTAAATAACCTACCGAATTCATTCGGCTCCAAATTTGAAAAGGGATTAGACGCTCGGTTGAGATCTTAATCCGACTATGCGGCTTAATCTCCGATGCACTTACCTCGGCATAACAGGTCTGTATGGTATATAAAGCCACGAAGGAAGGCTGTTGACGCAATTGTGATTGTTCAGTCGTCAAGTGAAGCAGTTGAAAATGAACATGAACGGCTCGTACTACCAGGGACAGTCCAGCGACTCGTCTTTCGAGTTTCCGCAGTATCCAACTTTTACGTAAGTATTTTTTTTTTCATTTTTATAAATTATTTAGCGTAGTTTTAGCTTGAATTGTTTCTTTAAAAAATGAATATTTTTGTGCAGATCGACACCTTGTCCGATGCCAAAGAAGCCTCGTCAGCAAAAACCGTCAAAGGTCACAGTCACGAACAACTTGAGCATTCGAGGTCCACAGTATTCTGATGACGTATCTGGTTCTATCAACTTCAACTTTTTGGTAAGCATGGGCGATACTCCGAGTATTTGCACTGTAAGTATAATTTTTAATCTATACTATAATACGTGGAAGAATATGACAATTGATAGTAATTTATGTTTTCAGTACTCCAAGAAGCTCCAAAGAATCTATCTCATGATGAATCACAAATTACGACTCAAATTCAATTGGTCGCCGATATTTGGACCATTATTCTTACGTTCAGCCATCGTCTTTGCTGAGGAGTATCATAAAGCAACGCCCGTCCAACGATGCTATGCGCATATGGGGCCCGAATTGCCACAGAATGCTGGACTTGGATATGATCAACTTCGACATGTATTCCAAGTCTCAGATCCTGCTAATTTGTATGAATCAAAATATGAAGTTGACATGAATGGGATTCTTACAACGAGGACAATGTTGAGAGAACAAAGCGGAGAAGCTTGGATCGATTATCAATTTTGGTGTCAAAACAGTTGTCCCACTGGTATCAATAGAAGGGCGACTAAGATGATCTTTCTAATTGAAGATTCCACGGGAGTTGTCATTGCTAAAAGATCTGTGCTGGTGAGTATTATGAAGAATTTTTTTTTATTGGTATAATTTATTAAGAATTGGTTTAGTGTAATTAATACTTTTATTTGCTTTTTCAGATTCATATCTGTTCAAATCCAAAGCGTGACTTAGATCGGGACGAGCACCACGGGGTTTCGCCAGATTCGAGGAAACGTAAAGTGAAGAAACAGCCCCAGCAGCAATCACCTTTGCCTCCGCTACCGCCAATTAAGTCTCCAGATGCCTGCGACGGTGATGATACGGTGTACTCTCTAAACATCGATGTTCTTGGCGAGGAAAATTACAGAGCGGTACGCAAGTACGCTTACGATGTGATGGCAGCTCAGGCCATTCGCACTGGCAATCATCAGCTGTTGAAGCCGCACATGGATGCGGTTTTAAATTTTAGTTAGGTTGCAAATGTTTATGGGGGGGAAATAGATTTGTAGAGAATTTTTATGATTGTGAGCGATATACAAAGATATTCCAAGTATTTTCTGTAAATTTTTTAAAATTAGGGGTATCTTAAATAGAATTTTAATTTTAATATGTATTATAGTAATTTTGTATCTTCATATTTACTTATGAATCTATTCCGAGCATTCTGTACTACACTGATTGCCATTACCTAATAAAATTATCATTGAAAAAAAAATTTGAAATAATTCAGTTTTTTCAATTCTAAACCGTTATTTCATAAGATAATTATGGACATTATAGTCTAAGACAATTTTGAAATTCGCGCCATCGTTCACTTTAATTGCTTTTACGTTAATTGCTACGACGACAGCGCCAGTTAACAAGATAAATCTATTTATAGTCGCGATCAGGTAACGTTAGGTAGTTTGTTTTGATCACCGGCGCCGCAATGTGATTTCGCTACTTTTGTACAATTAGGTGAGTTAATTGTTCAGTATTTTGTTGGTATATCATTGTATTTTACAATACTCTCATATTGTTTAGTAAAATATCGGGATATCTTTTTATAGAGATGTAGTGTTTATTAAAGACAGATTGATAACCTCAAAATTGTATTGTCAAAATACGACAATTAAGTTTCGGCGGCATTGATAATAGGTTTGTTTGAATTTCTGGAAAAACAATTTATCAATTATTCAATAAAAATTGGGATTCATTTTCTTTGTCGCGAATCATGTAAATTGTTAATTATGAAGTCAACATGTTCATGTTAGTTTCTTTCAAATTTGCAGTGATAAAACATGAAAAGAAATTATAAAGGTAACCCACCAAATCCATTATTTGAAAAATGGTTAACAGAACTGAAGGAGCAGGCAGCAGCAAATGACAATCCGATTCAACATTCTTTTGGGAAAGCATTGAATTCTCTCAGAATGTGTCCAATAAGGTTGGAAACCGGAAAAGACTGTTTGATTTTGCAACATTTTGGGAGGAAGATCTGCGATATATTAGATAAAAAGCTAGAGGAGTATAAAAAAATAAATAATCTGCCATCCACCTCTCGTGCATCAACTATTCATGGTATTATTGGTGATGAGGATGATAATGTTGGAGGAAAAAGAGCAAAGAAGAGTGTATCCAATGACAAAGCACCTGATCAAGCTGGTCCAAGTAACGATAGACCAGTATTCAAAGTAAATATTGATTTATACAGCTGATAGTTAATTTTTTAAATATGTGTACTTTATTTGAAATTCATTATTGCAGGTACCAAGAAATAAGCCTTACATTCCAAAAGTTGGTTCAGGGGCTTATGCCATTTTAACTACAATGTACAATAATATGCAAGAACCTGATTATCCAGGTAAGAAATTAAAAAACTGATTATTTGAATATATTTTCATAAAAATAATTTGCTACAGGATACATGCTTAGGAAAGACATAATCTCACAAGCTCAAAGGCATTGCAATTCACCAATGAAAGCTAATGCTATAGAACATTATTCAGGCTGGTCTTCTATGTCTACATTGATTTCCAAGCATTATGTTATAAAAAAGAGTAATCCAGCCAAGTATAGCCTTACAGATTCTGGAATTGCCTTAGGTTTGTCATTGATTGAGGGAAGAGCAAAGCATCATCATGATTCTGATGACGATGAAAATGGTGATAGTGCTAGTAGCAAGAAAAAGCCAGCAAATAGTAAAGGCAAGAAAAAGCCTAAAAGCAGCTCATCAGTCTCTAGTGAATCAGATTCTGCTAAGGCATCTACCTCAGGCATAGGAACTATGGAAAATCGTTTTAGTGATTCAGATGATGATGATATCTTCAAAACAAATTACATGAAAAATTTGGAGCCGAATGGTGTCAAAACAAAAGAGTCTCAATCTACAGCACGAAATTCAGACGATGAATTAGAAGCAGCTCTAGCAATATCATTGACAAAAGCAAAGGAAACTCATGATAGTTTAACAAGTAAACGTGAACCCAAAACTGATGCTGCCTTTGAGGATGAGTTAAAAATGGCTTTAGCATTATCTTTGACTGAAACAAAAACGAAGAATAATATGGCCCATAATGATCATAACAACCAAGCTGATGATGATGAAGATGAAGAATTCAGAAAAGCTTTAGCAATGTCATTAAATGAATCAAAAAAGAAAAATGATGTATATTTAGATGTGCAGGATATTAATTACTCATTTGAAGATGAAAAGTTGAAAACAAATGGTATTATTGAGCAATATAGTGATACTGAAATGGATGAGGATTTAAAAGCAGTTTTGGCAATATCTGCAGAGGAAGCAAAACCAAGAGAATCACATTCTAATGATAGTTTTGATCATATACATGATAGCGAAAAAAGATTAGCCAGCAACAACATAAATGAAGAAAGATTTAAAGCTGCTCCAGGGCCTTCTAGTAAAATTGTGAAGGAAGATGACATTATTTGTCTTGATGACGATGATGCTGAGACTGAGGATAGATCTGAGAAAGCACTGACAAATAATTTTGATGTAAGAATTTATAAATATTCAATTTTTTCTATCAGAAGTTCAAAACAATTTCTTTTACTTTCAGCTAAAAGATGATGAAAGCTTTGTGGAATTTTGCAAAGAAAATGCAGAACCTATTTTACCTGTAAAAAAGAAAAGCAAACATTTTATATTCATTGATGGCCCAGCAAGTGACATTGATTTAAATGTGGAAAATAATGCAGATTTAGTTCAGGAGAATTATGATGTAAGTAACACTGCAGTTATTCAAAATAATTACATTTTTGATAAATAATACATCTATGGATTATAGCAAATTAATTTGAAGGTAAATGCTGATTTGCATAGTACACCTAAGAAATTTAATGGCCGAACAGATAGTGATCAAAGTAATGAAAAACAAAATTTGTCCATTGAAGGAATAGGAACGCATAACGATGATAGACAGTCTATTTCTGAAAATATAGATATCAGCCCTAAAAACACAAATCCAATAGGTGCTTTGGATAAAAGAGATTTTGCAGATGAAATTGTGATAAGTGATGATGACGAGGATCGTCAAAGTGAAATACCTGTAAGCTTTTCATAGTATTAATTGAGAATAATTTTTTGAAAATTTAATAATGCTCTTTTTTTTCTTATTTGAAGGCGAGAACTGAAGTTTTTCCGTCAAGTCTGGTAAAAAATTTAAAAACACCCACAAACACTAGTAAGCCAAACAAAGAACGTTCTGAATCACCAGTCAATTTTCAAAGAGATGATGAATTCCCAAAATTTATCGATTTACCTAGTACCTCGAAAAATTCCAATGTTAATCCACCTAAGCCTTCAAGGAAAGTCAAAGAGGTAGGTCTATCAAAAATTCACTGTATAAATTTTATTTTATTAATCATTCACTCTTTTTTTTTAGAAAGTTAATGCGAAAACACAAGAAACTCCTGAAGACGAACCTTATGAATCTTTTATCTTATTGCCTAATAATTTTGATATTGTTTTACTTGTTGATACTCAGGAAACTAGCGGGTAAGATTTCAAGAAGCAATATTCATAATTAGTGAGTGAAATTTTATTTTTACCTCATGCATCACTTTACAGAACTAAAAAGAAGCCAACGGACGATGCAACGAAGTCAGCGTTGAACGATGCAGGAGTTCTGTTTGAAGTGAGGAGTTTAAAAGTGGGAGATTTCGCATGGATAGCAAGATGCAGATTTACACAAAAAGAACTTATCCTTCCTTACATCATCGAGAGAAAAAGAATAGACGATCTTGGTGGTAGTATTACAGATGGTCGTTATCACGAGCAAAAGGTATTTTTTTATACATTTCAATTCAATTGAGTAAACGTATTGTTTTTTATTTATTTTTGAATTTTTAGCATCGTTTAAGGCAATCAGGGATAAACAATGTCATTTACTTGATTGAACATTTTGGAAAAACCTATCACGGTGCGATCCCATTGACATCTTTATTTCAAGCGGGTATTAATACTACAGTTCAAGATGGTTTTATCACTAAATTTACAAAGGATCACAAAGATTCAATGTTCTACTTAGCAGCTCTTACAAGAAAGTTGATACGAATGTACAAGGTAAGAAAACTTTCTTTGCTGAATAAAATGGATAACTTTTACTCTCCTTCTTACAAATACTATTATTTTCAGAGCAAAGAGCTGGTAAGCTGCCTGAAAAAATACATACATTCGGATTCACAAGTATCCGAAGGTACGGAACGACTAATGGAATTCAGCGATTTCAATAAAGCTGCTCTCAAGACGAAGGTAATTGTAGCATATTTAAAAATCCAATTTGTCTTGCTAACAAAATCTTTTCCGCAGCAATTTACCGTCCGGGAAATGTTGATAAAGCAACTAGTCCAATTAAAAGGCATGTCAGCAGAGAAGGCAATAAGCATTGCAGAATTATATCCTACACCGCAGATTCTCGCGGAAGCATTAAGGAACGGAGATAAAAACTTGCTCGCGGATATTGAAGCCGGATCATCCAGAAGGAAAATCGGGCCTACTATAAGTAACATTTTGCACATGTTTTACACGAGGGTAAATCTGAACTAACGCTCGGTTTTTTTATACGACTGTTGTAGATTTAAGACATTATTTAGATTAAAGATGTAAATAATGTACAGAAAAAGAGTTGTTTCAAAATGTGGTTTATTTTATAAAGTGACGCTTGAAAAGTTAGCCATGAGAGATCAAAGCGTTCGAAAAATATTTATTTATATAATAAGTTTATCGCAAGATACGCGATATAAGAACTGAACAAAGAAATTTTTGTAATAAATATTTAGTTTCTTGAAAAAAATCTTATTTTCATTTTCATAAACATAATTCAAAAATCATTTCCTTTAGCTTTAAAGATCCATCCATCAATATTAATTTGTTATTCAAGCAATTTACATCGTGACTCGTAAATAATTGACATCGGACATATATTACGAAATTTCGGTTTATTCTATAAATTGATGTTTTTGTAACAGCTAGCCTCGGTAATAAAGCGTTGAAAAAGACATAATATATGTACATCGTATATCGTAAAATGCGCGATATCCCTAAATTCTCTGAAAAAATCAACAATAAAAACTATACAGTCTCCACGCCACCTTTTTCTTGAGCGACGACCGCGGGTTGAGATGGTTGTGGCGGCGGTAGTGCATCCTCGGGTTTGGCAGGTGGTGCCAATGACGATGAACTCAGCATTACAGACACTTGCTCAGGCAACGGACACGCGATTAGCATCAATTCGTCTCCAGTGTAGTGTTGCGATAGCAGCTGCGAAAGCTGTGCAAATGCGGCGACGACGTTGTTTTTTATCGGACGAAACAGTATACATTCGGTCTCACGATTCGCTAAGTAAAGCTGCATCGATTGCTGAACCACTGGCAGTTTGAAGCGGATTGACCTTAACGATTCGCCAACTACTGCTGCTACCGACTCGGCTGTGCCCAAATACTTCAAGGCGGCAGTCTGAAAAATACGTAAGCAATTAAACACTTGTACAAAAAAAGTGAAATTGTTTTTTAAAAAGAATCTCACCTGCTGTGAGTTTTTGGACTTTTCCAACAGCTGAATAACCGGTTCGATCAACAATCTCGTAACGTGTTGAATGAGCCTCTGACAGGAATTTTTCAGCTTAGCATCGACGTGCTTTCTCGAATCAATCAAATGTTCCTTCATCTGTGGCGCGCCTTCCAGCAAGAACTCCAACAAGGCATTATTAGACAGCGTGAACAGCCTCGATCTTTTCTCCAACAGTCCAAAAGCAGCACTCTTGACTTTAGAAAAATCCAGACTGTACTCCTTAACCGTGAAATCAACTTGGAATGGTGCAATCTGTTCGCGCAAAATCAACAAATGTTTCACTTGAAACAGCTCGGCGTCGAGAGGCGTTGCTCGCGACTGAATTTTCTCGCGAGCTGCTTCGATACTCTGCACGCAGTACGTTATCGCCTCTTGACTGAGAGATTGAAATACTGGACGGTCGAGACAACGGTATAATCTTGATAGGCAGACTAACGTTCGCCGCACTGTTGGATACCACATGCCGTGTAAATCCGCTGGTGAATTACCCATGTGCGAGCCTCGTTGATACATTGGATCAATGCCCTAGAAATTGGTAAATTTTTGGTTCAACTTAACGAGCAAATAAACTATATTTTCACTAAATTTGGTACGTACCATCACGTGAGTCCTGGATATCGGTTCAACGACGTTGCTGCTACTTCCGCTGTCCATCGACGAAAGTGATATCTTTTTCATCCTGTACTGCCGGTTTTCTTCCCTGATGGATTCTGCAATGTCCTCCATCATTTTCAATTTTTCCGGGTAGGCAAGATCCCCAGGCGATGGATTGTAACCAGCTACGTCCGATTGCAAGTACAAATGCGCTCTGAACACTAGCCTCTCTTGAACGTCGTGCAAAAGTTGTAGGCAGATGTTTCCAAATCCTTGAAGAGGCTCGGTGTTGTTTTGCACGTGCTCGTCCAACATTTCTATTCGTAAAATACAGCAAATCTCGGCCAGAGTCTCCAAATGATTGATGTGGATTATAAATGGTCGGAGAGTGTCATAAAGAGACGTGCATAGATTTTCGGAGTACGACACCAGAGCTGGCGACGATTTGCTGAAGAACTGATAAAATAATCTGTGCTCATCAATGGAAGCATGTAATAATAATGAGCACGAATGCCTAACTAAACTGCAGTGATCTCCGTTGTATTTCGTTTTTATAGACTGCAGACCTTTCTGTACACTGGGTCCTAATACTAATCCTCTGTGACTTAAAAAATGCCCATGGCACTCCAGAAGCAAAGTGTCATACTCTTGGCGTTTGCTTGATTTTGCCTCAACTTGCTCAATGACTGGCTTAGTTTTCGGTAAAATAGACTGGAACCTGCCGTAAAATAGAGCCAGAGCTGCATCTGGATTTTTCTGTATACTTTCGTTATCCTTGGGATTTAAAATGCTTTCAGTGGCTTTAGTGAACAATTTGAAAATATAATTTTGAATGAGCGTTATAGCTTTTGATTGACAGTGCCTATACTTGACTAAATATGTATTACTTTCTTTGAAAGTTGGATTGTTCTGCATAAAATCCATATTGGTGTCAATCTTGTCTAACAAATTAAAGAAAATGTCACTGTTAACGGACAAAGTAGGAGCATCTAGCTTATCCATGATTGAGTCTACTTGTTTGAAATATTTTATATGCTCTGCTATTTTATCTACAAATGTGATCAATTTTTCTTGATCAGATATCAGCTGTTCACTGGCTTCGTGTAAAGAAGTAGTTTTTTCAGAAACAAGAGTATACTGTTTAGTTAAGGCCGAAAAATCTTCCAACACACTCTCAATTTGTAGGCACAAGTCATTACATTCTTCTCTTCTCGATTTCAATTGCTCAAGATAAGATACATACTTGATGTCTTCGGAGGACATGTGTTTTTGCTCTAGTAAAGAGTAGTGCAAGAGCAGCTCTTGGTAGCTTTCTATGTGATCATTTTGACTATCTTGCTGAGGAAGCTGAAATTTTAATTGATATATTGAGAAAAATTTAAGGAATGTTATGTTCCATAAATAATAAAATTAAATATGAAATATACCTTCAAACCTGAAGTCTGACATGATGACTTTTTCAAAGTAACAGGATCCAAACTAACAATTTCATCTTCCAGAGATGACAGTTTGGTTTTCAAGTCTCTGGTGAGAGGAGCTAAGGGATTGTTTGTTAAATCCCATTTGACTAAATTATCTGGTACACTTACAGGTCCTGCCATTGTTGTGTTCTACAATGCTCTTCCAGTTGTTCATGCAAATTACTATTTTTTTTTAAATTGCTTTGAAATAATTTTCATTCCAAAAATTGTATCATCAAATACTCTATTTCTTCTCTTTTGGAAAAAATTATTTTCCTGAAAAAAAAAAACTGATTATAAAGCCAGATGTTTCAAAAATTTAATTAAATTTTAAGCAATTGAAAAAAATTTATGAATAATAGTAAACATATTTGACAGTAATGAAATAATTTTAAAAGTTTCAAAAATATGATTTTTTACTCACCATTATATATCGTTACATTTGTCACAATTAATACTCAAACCATCACTTCGCCTACATAAACTAAATACAATTAAATTAATTTCGTAATAAACGCATCTTACAATAATTTTCATTTTATTCCGGGGTTAATAATTCTATTATAATCCAGCCATGTTTGCCACGAACACGCAGAATCCGCATCAGCGCGATTGTGTTGGAAACAGGTTATGTTGCAATTGTAGGAAATTTACTGTTTAGCTTTTTTGCCATCCATTTTTTCGTGCTCTTTGAATTCCTCGTAAAATTAGTGATAAACAGAAGCTCCCACACTCCTACACGTGCTTGAAAACAATTAAACGCGTTAATTGTACATGTACATACATAGTGTTTCACAAGAAGATTGTGATTTAAAGACAATTGCTCAGGAACACGTACAGAGAACAGATCGAGAAAAGAGGCAAGATAAGGTAAGGTTAGTGAGAATCGAAATAAAAGCAAAAGCTTTTTGACGCGAGAAAAAAATAGAATCACCCGTGCGGAAAAGAAGCTAAAAACGGCAATAGTGATGTTTCATGATAAACATTTATTTGTGTGATATACAATGAAACGTCGACATAGGAAGCCAGTTCTCGATATCAATGGAGAATCTGACTCACCGAGAGGACGCTGGCCGCACGAACGTAAATATTGCTATATTTTCATGAACCGTTGTTACTATTATCTTAAAATGTTACTTTATTTGGCATTGATGCTTGTTGTTGCAGGTCAATCGCAGAATGGATCACCGAGTAATCCTCTGTCAAATCTAGTCACTCAGTATAATTCAGATAGCGAGGGAGATTATGAATCAAAACCAAGAGTACACAAATTGAATGATCAAGTTAACGATTTTTTAAAGGTATAGAATAAATTTGTATGCCTAGCTCATTGATTGTGTGATAGATTGTATATGCTAAAAAGTGTTTGTAACTTATAGGAAATCCAGTCGATTGCTCCTGAAAATTCTGACAAGTCAAGTCAAGGTTCTGCAATGGCACATCCAAGCTCATGTAAGAATCTACAAGTTTAATTAAGCTGTAATTTAATTTTTTATTTTTAATGAAAATATATATATATATATATATATATTGAACATTTCAGTTTGGCAAGAGTGTTTTGATGAACAAACTGGCTACCCATATTATTGGCACACAGAGACAAACCAGGTAACATGGGAAGTACCAGCAGAGCTGAAGGCTTTCAGAGAAAAAAGTGCTGCTGCTCCACATGGTTCCCATGCTCCTCAGTGGTCAAACATGCCTGCAAACAAATGTAAATATTATTCTCATACGAGTATTCAAATGCTTCAGTGACAATGTCTAATTTGATATTGAATATTGCAGACTCTTCCAGTAATATTCCAGATGGCATGATTCCAAAAGAGGTGGTGCAGAGAAACAGAAACAGACAGGCTGGTATCAAGACAACGCCTGAAAAACCTGCAAATAAGCCAAGCACGGCTAAATCTCCAGGATTTAAGATGACTGACGATGATGAAGGGTAAGTGTTTTTATTTTCAATTTTCCATTTTATCTCAACAGCTCCATTTGACAATTGAATGTTTTGCAGGAAAATAGAAATGATAACGTCGTTTGGTAAGGAAGAAAGTGAGTCGGAAGAGAGTGAGAAAGAAGAGGAGCAGAAGAAGCCAGCTCCAATGCCTAGAAAGTCGGCCTTGAAAGCTCCCAGGCCAGCTGAGGCTCCGAGCAAACCTCGCGAACCAAATCTTACAGTTGGTCCCGCATTGCCTCCTATGCATTATGGACCGCAAAACCGGGAGTCATTGAGCGAAAAATTGGCTCAGGTAAATACGAAATTTAATAATCTCGTTTTAACACAATGAATCTTACTTACCTGCTCACGTTTCATTATTTTTTTTTACAGAGCGTGAATAAGGAAAGGAAAAACGCTCCAGTCATGAGCTCTAACGAAGATGATATTCTGACAAGACTGAAAAATCAAGCAAAACTTCTTCAAAAACACAGTTCCAAGCATGAAAACGAATCGAGTAAATCGAACGATAAGGATGGCCCGCCAAAAGATGTAAAAATGTCTTTAGTACCTGGCTACGATGATGATTCAGAAGGGGAGGAAGAAACACGAAAGAGCAGCGCGGTTAAACCTTTGTTTCCCATTGCCGAAGCTTCGCACACTAGCAATTTGAATTCCGCCAAAGTCGCAAAGAATATCGAGACTAACTCTGGCAAGATTAGGATATACGAGTATAAGAATTCCGAGCCGAACGATGCTAATGAGAAAAATGACGAAGACAATAAGAGTGCTGAAGCTACAGGAGATAAGCCAGAGGAAGAAAAAACTGATCTCGAGTCAAAAGCGAACAAATTTTTAGAAAGTATCGACGCCCCTTCAAAAGCTTTCCAGAGAAAGAAGCGTATTGCCTTTGATGGTAAGTCGATAAAAACAGCTTTTTCAAGGAATGATTTTTTAACAAATTTATCAATTTGCAGTTGCTCCAACGAAAAGCAAAGCGCCCGAGCCAGCAGCAACCAAAGAAGATTCATCTCCACCAGTTCACACAACAGACGGTGCTGAGCGTCGAGGCCTTGGATTTTCCAAAGACAACTCACCCGACGACGAAAATATCAAAGCCGACGGTGAAACGCCAAGTAAGAAGTCTACCGCAATTGCTTTTGTTAAAAGCACGACGCCTGCAGAGGAGAACAACAGCAACGGTAGCAGTAGTGTTGCTAAACCCAAAGAAATTACCGAGGCGGATAAGATAGCAATGAGAGAACAAACTGAACCTATCATGGAGAAACTCAAGTTTCTGTCGGAGGGTAGTCCGGCTGCGTCAGCCGTTCAAATTATGGCCATACAAATACAGGTGAGTTACTAATTCTTCAAGGCTTCCATTCTTCAAGTGAAGGAGCTGAATCGGAAGTTGATAAATTTTCTTCTTTTTTTTTTCCTGCACAGACACTGCTGGCAGCGTGGGAGTCGGGAAGTCTAACCGAGTCGTACTTACGCAACTGGCTGACGGGTACAGGCTGCGAGTTGACACGCCTCGAGCAGACGGCCGCTCCACCAGGCTGGGAATGTCAGTGGGATAGGTACGGTAACCTACGACAATGTCTTCTAAAAAACTCACCGACCGAAGCAATTTTTTCAATTGATTATCCTCGTGCGCGAGCTTGTATTCATGTTTTATGAACAACAAAAATACCTCTCGCGCGAGACGATTTTTTTTCTCTTTTCAATATGTGAACTTTCTTTGCTTCTTTTCTGTTACTTTTTTTACGTTTTTCTCCAATGATAAGCAAAGTGTCAAATCTGCACGACCATTTTTCACTGTTTTTTTTAATACAATCGTTCGCTAAAAAAAAGAACTTTAAAAACGAGCCATGTGGATTGGAGCAGCTATCTTGGATTGGGAATATAAAGTGTACGTATCCATGAGAAAAATAGGAGTGTCTACGTTTACATAGAGATTATGTGATAATAGGATAAGTAGATGGACGCATGTGTGAAAAAAATATCAAGCGTAAGTGACTTTTCGTGATTTATAATTTGTCTTGGCTGTTATAGGTTCTTCCCCGAATTCACGCGGCAGGTCACGGATATATCCTGTAACAGAATATTTTGCATTAATACATATGTACTTACAGTTGCGAATTGGTCGTTTTTTATTTGCTGTTGCTATCTATTAATTGTGCAAAATGTTCTGTTGTTTCGTGTGTGAAGAGAAGTGATGGTTTACTCATCATACTAATAACTAGATCATAAGCCATTTTTTTTTAACAATTTGCGTGAATTTTATAGACTGTTAGAGACTATCGAGCATGAAACATACTTTCATGAACAGTCATTTTTACAAGTGTAGCTATGAAGAATTTTCATTCCATACAGCTAAATATCGTTTAAAGTATTTCTTTTTTTTTCAATTTTATGTAGAACTGTGATATAATTTCGAAGACTTTAATAGTAATTTAGCCATTTCTTAGATTATAATTTTTCATACAACAACAGTGATAGCAATGAACTCAAGTTCCTACTTTTATACACTAATTTATACAAACCACTTGTAATGTTGAAAAAAAAATAAAATCATTTTATGAGTAGCTCAAAAAAGTGCTATTTGCTGCATATAATTTCTTTGGTGTCTAAAACAAACAAACAAAAACAAAGCAATTAACGATGCCCCTCTAACGTTGCTGTGAAGAAAACGTTGCCTAAAGACAGTTCCGCAAGCGCCTGTGAAGGAAAATCCAAGAAACATAAACATTGCTTATCCTTAAAATCCACCAAAAAAAATCCAAAAAACAATCTTAATATCTCTTTGCAGAAGGAACCGAAGACGATGGGCAAGGCAGGTAGGGTAACTCTAGCTTAAGATTGCAAATATCTATCCACACACACATAATAATAAAAAAAAGAACGATGCATCTCTCATCGATTCGCAAAAAAAAAGAAACAGTTTTTTTCAAATGAAATATTTAAAAGAAAACAACGAATATTGCATTTAGTAAATGTCAGTTGCTCTCATGTGTCTTTCAATTTTCTCTGTTGGGTCGCACACGTTGTCTAGGTCGCATAAACGCTACTATTACCGAAACACATCCACCACCGAGGCACAATGGACATATCCGGAGACTGGTATCGCTGGCGGCGCCGAGGAAATGGAACTTTGTACAACTCCACCGCCGCCTGAACATGTGGAACCTCTAATAATTGGTAAGTTTTATTTTCACCAAAACAAGTTTTACATAATGGTCGTTTTACAATAATTTTATTTTTCGTGATTCATAGAAATGAGCGCGCAAGCAGCGACGATGAGTAATGACAGCAGCAAGCCCGAGAGCAACGCTGACCAAAAACCACCACCAACGGAACCACCACCACCGCCGACAATTTCAGGCCCACCGAGTCCACCGCCACCTCCACGCATCAATGCGGAGGATCTCAAACGCGGAAGGAAACGGAAGGGCAGTCCTGACGTCGACGGTTCTCGGTCCAAAGGTTTACATTCAGCAATTGTCGTTTTTTTTTTTTGCAAATGTATTTTAAAAACGAAAATAAAAAATTGTAATTTTTGTGTTCGCAGACGAGGAGTCAAAGCAAAACGAGCCACTACCTCCAGACGTTGAGCCACCAGAACTAGCCTACACACTACCTACCTCAGCCTTAGATGCCGGTGTACTCTACGGTGCTCAGCAAACTAATCCTATCTACGCGGCGACCCTCGCTGGTGCAGCTGGAATTCCTCTTCTTTCGCATCCTCACACGGCTCTAATGCAGGGACAGCTTATGCATTACACGCCGGCTTATCATCAGCACCTCCACAACGTAAATAACTTTACGTTTCAAATTTAAAATAAATATAATTATGCGTTTTTTTTTAACGAGCGATTCAATTTTCCAGCAAGCATTGGTGGCAAGGTTGTCAGGACAAGAAGCAGTCGCACAATTCATGGTCGCCGAGTACGCGAGGGTATACGACCAGAATAATCAAGTAATCGCCAAACCACCAGTGAAGATGCCGCACGAAGCTTCGCTAGGCTCGGCTATCAACTCGTTCTACAGCGACATCGCGTCCATGGAGAAGACAAACGCTGTGGCTGAAGCTGCTGAAAAAGAGAGACTGCAAGTCGAACAGATGAGGCTAGCTACCGAGATTCCACAGCAGCCGGTGATGATGCAATCTGTGCTTATCGAAGGCGAGGTTGCCGAGGCCAAGGAGAAGAAAAAGAAAAAGGTGCATTTTTTTAAATGGTTCAATGATCTTTTGTAATTGTAGTGACATGTTTTGCAATAATTTGTGTTTTTTTTTTCAGTTAAAAACCGGAATCGGCAAGAAGCAGAAAGAGATGTCGAGTATGGTGGCAAAGTGGCAGAGAGCTCAGATGAATTACAAGGACATTAATAAGTAGTTATTAGCCTATCCAGTGCTTTGGATACTTTTTAAATATTGTAAATATGAGTACAAACAATGTAATTTAACTATTTTTCAACTATTACTTTTAAGACGTGTAATATAAGCAATCCAGTTTTATCTATTTGTAAAATATGCTATAAAACCAAGACATCTTGTAAAATATAAGTAAGCAAAATAAATTTTGTGCATAAAATCAGTTTGATATTCTATTCAATCACGTGTTTCATGAATAATCTACTTTTAATGAATTTTCTCAGCTAAAAAGTTATGATCATTAAAAAAACATTAGCAATATTTTAAAAGTGTTATTATCCAAGTAAATTATCAATGAATTGTTAAAAATTTGACTCAACTTTAAAGTTTATTAAAGAATTAAGCAAAAGTTTGTATTAAAAAACACTGAAGATTTTCAATTTTTTAAATAATTTTTTATTGAATTATAATGATATAAAATTAAGCCACAAGAGCACTGGCGGTGGAGCTCTCGTATTTCCAGTTTGGTGGCAGGGAACCCTTTGTCTTGTAATATCTCGCAAGCCTGTGGATCCTGGACTCAACCAAGATAAGACGGAATTTGCTGTCCTTGTCTTTGCGGTTGCGCTCCAAGTGCTTGCGGATAGCTACTGCCTTCTTGATGAGGTAGTACAAATCTTCAGGTAGATCAGGAGCCAGTCCCATGCTCTTGACAATTCTCAAGATTTTGTTTCCTGTGCGGAAACGCACCTGTGCAACTCCATGTGAGTCTCGGAGGATGACACCTGTAGATGAAAAATATACAAAACATTAGTAGAGTCTTCATAAAAATAGAAGTATCTTTAAAATTTGATTGCTTTGTTTATTGACTACCTAAATGAATTTAGCTATTACAGTCACAAATTCACCTCAATGTCAACAAGCTTTACTCTAGCAAACATTTAGGAAGAGAATAGACTTGATGCAGTCAAATCTCAGCTGGTAGCTTGCAATCGTTTGGAATTTAAGAAAAAAAAGCAGAAACTTACCAATTTGTGATGGAGTGTGACCCTTCTTTGCTAGTTTGTAGATCAGCTCTTTGCAATCTTCTGGCGTGAGCTTGAGCCAGGTTGGTACACTTCTTCTGTAGGGAAGAGCTGACTGGGAAATACCCTTACTGAAATGAAAATCATAAATTGTAATTGAAATTTTTCATATAATACTCATTACAAGTGAATTATTGAATTTTTGTGAAATATTGGTTGTGTAAACCTAACCTCACAATAATTCCATTTATTTAAATGACTCCATATTTGATTTCATGTGATCCGCGAGTTTTCATTCACGCAGAAACTTGTGAGCTTGAAAACTATTAAAAATTGATCCATCGCAAACTGCGAAATATTATCTATTATAGATATAATTGTAAATAAATATTCCCAATTAGAGAGAGATGGAAAATGTGGAACACATGGCCGCGTATCAACGTCGACATTATAGGTTAAAAGATTGATCGAAAAGTTAAAGTTTCGCGACGAAAAACGACTTGCTGTAAAGCTTAAAAAATCCGTAAAACGATTACGTACTCGAAAATTGAAAAATTCAATTAAAAAGTGGCAAAAATCGTGAAAATAGCTTACCCAGGAGCGTGCATACGACCCATGTTGGCGGATTTCTTACACCGAAAGAACACACACACACAGACACACAAGCAATTATTGACGCGAGCGACCTCTTGAAGCTTGAAGCCACTCACGTTTCTCTCGATAATTATCGAATATCGTTCGCCATTCAACTATTTTATTATTTTGCAAGTTAAACAAGGTAAATGACAATGTAAGGAAAAACAATCGTCGCATTATTGACATTCGAAAAACCGACGAGCTTGAAATTCAGTCGCATTCTCAGCAAGCTTTTTCACTTTCCAGAGCTTTTCATCCATTAATTCTTTGAAGTTTAAAAATCATGCATAACTATGCGTGGATATGACTTGAAAAGTTGCATTCAGCCATCGAGGCATCGAGCTATCAAAATACATCATTAAAAAACCCCATAAACGTAGCATTGGAATTACGAGTAAAGTAGTAGTAAGTGCACCCTTCGCCTCCCCCTCCCCCATCTATCAATCGAGCGCCGGAAACCATCTTGGATAGCTCGTTGGCGCTAGTAGTGGTGGAAGAACCCGTCGGTGAGCGAGCAGAGTATCAGCATCCTGCCTTGAGCATCGAAAATATCGCGTCGCGGGGACGATGAACCTCGTCAGCATCGGCGTCGTTCCGATCCACTAGGTAAGCTTTCCCTTAGTCAACGATCGATCGATGCCACGAGTTGAGCGTTGAATCCGCAATAGTGCGACATCCTGGAGTTATATCGCGTCCGAGGTTACCGTGAGCGTCTGCGCGCAAAGGCAAGATGTCTCCGCCGTGACGACGCCCGCCAGGACATCGTCTGCGAGACTTCAAGGTTGCATGTTTGTACAGTAGTGTCGACGTCGCGCGAGATTATGATGGCTTATGGGAAACGAGGTGCCTTGATAATGGCGTGACGCGGCCGTTAGACCTTCGAGCTTGGGGTTGCATTTCAATGACGTCTCCTCTCTCTCACTCTTGTTCGCTCTCGCTCTCTCTCTCCGTCTCGCTCTGCTCGAGTGTTCGTTGCCCCTCGTAGCAAGTATTTATACTTATGGGATTCTAGGTAGCTCACGCCAGGAAGTGTAGCTTTTGTGCAAGTTTCCAATCACATTGGGCTGAAATGCGTAAACTGCATTCGAAGATAAGCGAGATATGAATGTTTTGTAATAAATTGTTTGTTGTTGCAGATACAGAAGACTCGTGATGGTGCTGTGCAATTAGCAAATAGATCCAAATCAAAATCATGTCAAGTGACAGTGAAAAGCTGCCCAAGCCTTCCAAAAGGCGAAGGCCTATTCTCCTCGACAGTGATAGCAGTGATAGTTCTTTTATAAACACAAGCCGTAGCAAGAGAAGAGTTGGTGTAAGTTTTCTCATCTTGTTTTTGAGTACATAGTTTACAGCTTTTGGTGACAATGGTTACTCATCAAAGTTTGTTTTTCTGACGCAGAGAGTAATTAGTGAGGGAGAAAGCAGTGATGACGACAGCGATGTCCCTATGAGAACTGTAAGGAAGACAATGAATCATGTAAGCTCCAAATTTTCATTAGTATCATAATGTTAGAGTACTTGAATTGCAATACTAACTGAATCTTTGATTTTTTCGACAGAAACTTGCCAGTGATGAGGGCTCTACATCTGACAGCTCAGGATCTGGGATGGATGAGACTCACAACTTTGGTAAGTTTTTTGTGTCAGTTGTCATGTAAAATTAATTTTCGAGATACTCAATTTGACTAATGTACAAAATAATCAATTTTTAGAAGGTGGGAGCACAAGTGCAGAATGGCAATCCGACTGGGAAAGTATAGACGAATCCGAGTCAGAGACAATCAACAAAAACAAGAGCAAGTGCAAGAAAGCAGCTATGGACATTTCGAGCGGCAGCGATTCCAGCGACGAAAATGCCGTCAAATGTCCGATTTGTCTGCTCACCTTCCGTAAACAGGAGATCGGCAATCCCGCAGTCTGCGAGCATTGCTTTTGCTTGGAGTGCCTCCTCGAGTGGAGCAAAAATGTCAATACTTGCCCTGTCGATCGTATGGCTTTTGATGTCATTAACGTGCGATCCAAACTTGGTGGCAATGTAAGTTTATCTCTCGCTTGTTCATTTCGATAATTCCCGCGAGGAGCTAGTATTAATTTGATGCACTTGTTACAGATCATACGATACGAGCCAATCGCAGCTAAAAATTCAACCGAAGAAGTAGTTCAAGAAGATCCAACGTATTGCGAGGTGTGTCAGAGATGCGATCATGAAGACAGAATGCTTCTCTGCGACGGCTGTGACGGTGGTTATCACCTCGAATGCTTGGATCCACCAATGGAAGAAGTTCCTATGGATGAGCACTGGTTCTGCCCCGAGTGTGCTCGCCATACACAGAACGAGGCGGAAGAAGTAAGTTTTCAAAGTAGCTTTCATGAAATCTAAATTTCCTTTTTGCTTATTCTGCAACTTTAAGAATTAAATTTTTAAATACTTATAATAAGGTCACGAGCGAGTTATCACGTGACCTCTACTGTAATCCATTTAACATGACCTTAGACTTTAATCTTGTGTTAGGTATAAGTGACTATTTTCAATTAGCTTTTACGAAAAATTCTTTAAATTGCATTTAGCACTAACAAAAATGTGTTTTCTCTCTTTGAATTGCAGATCGAAATCGATCTCGAGGAAGTGCCGGACCTGATAGAGGAGGCTCGCAGTCTCGGTCTGATGTACGGGCGTTCGCGCGCGCACGCCCTGTCGGCTGCGGCAGATCGTCTGCGTCGTCGTCTCCTGCCGCGTACCCGTCAAACCGAACGAGTTCGCGAAACCGTGCGCACACGTCGGGCAGTCGCCGCCGCGTCGCTGTTGTCAAATCCACAGCCGTCGACGTCGTCGGGTTTCGACTCGATAAGCGAGAACTCGGTACCGGGACCGTCGCGCGTCCGCGCCGCGAGACCACGTAGAACTGCAACTAAGAGGAAGACTAAAAGGAAGACTAAGCGGAGACCAGTGCCGTCGCGTCGTAGCGAAGAGATGCGCGAAGTGAGAATTCAAGAGATCAATGCTGATGGTGAAATCGAGGAGATTGTTACTTATGTGAGAGCTGGTAACAACGAGGCTGCTACTACCAGACGTAGGAGGAAGAAGCGCAAGGTACGAAGACTTGACGATTACGACGACTGAGGAATTGTACTTACCTTTTTTTCCCATTGTTCAAACTTGATACAATTGTATTCTACTATTTTCAAAATTAATGTTTCATGATGGAAAAAAAACGTAAGACTGAGAATCACTTCTTTTCTAGATGCGCGATCAAATATTCATTAGTCAATTTCGTGGACTGATTTAAGCACAGTACCAGTTCAAACTACCAGTGTAACTTTAATTGTAAAAAATATTCGTAAATGTGAATACGCGTTTTTATAATCATCTGAGCGCCAAATGCCTATTTATTTCATGGTTTATTGAATAATATCCAGTGTTCCTTCAACAGCATCCTAAGCGAATGATGCTTTACTTATTATTAGCGTTTTCATGATTAAATCAGCACCAAATGCCTATTTATTCTATGATTCATTGAATAAAATCAAGTGTTCCTTTGACAGCATCACGAGCGAATGATGCTTTTATTTATTATTAGCGGTTGAAAATTGATCAATCTTTACTTGTTTTGAAAATCCATTGTAATTCAAATTTAACGTTGATAAATAAATTATTTTTTCACATGCATTTGGCTTTTTTTATTGTCTCAAAATTTTCTTGTCAAAGCACAATAACTATCAGAACTGCTGTTTTAAAAAAATGAATCATATGATTGAAATTTGTGCAGAGATTACTAAGCAGTCACGTTAATTAAAAGTCTGTTTATTTTACAAGTACTGTTATTTTGCTAATATTATTTAAATAAAGTAATACGTTACATTTGAACATGAGTATTAAGTAGAAGCAAGAAAGTCAATTAACATGAAACTCTTCGTATAAACTACACGACAAATATTTGCTGTAAATAAAACTTGAAAAACTAACGTAATATTTGAATTTTGCAGAAGAGGAGGAAGAAACAGTCTCGTTGTCGGACCGTAGCTTCAATGAAGACGACAAAAAGGCGTTTGGCCACGCAGCTGGGTATCGCTCGGGTAGGCCATGCCCCGATGGTGACGCCGACGTTGAAAAACGAACCCGAGCGACCTAATCCCAACGCTGCGTTGCGCATCGCTCGAAACAACGCTGGACTCACACCACTCAGCCTTTTTGGCTCGGGACTTGGACTTGACTACAGTCCACCGGGGTAAGTTTTTCTATTTGTGTTTTTATTAATTTTTTTTTAATTTCTGCTATCTTACTACTTTTTCTGATTTATTGCTTTGCATACTGTAAAGAGGCTGCTTTCGAGATGCATTTTGATGAGTTTTAGAGAGGTTTTGGTGTGATTGCTGAGACGAATTTTTTTTATTGCTTTGTATAATGCACAATTTATGATAAATATATTTGATTTTATAAAAATTTCTCAATTTTCTGCAATTAATGATGGAGAATCATTTAGCGATCTTATCAATTTAAGCTGCAATGTTTTTACAGAGTACTTTTTAAATTATTTTGTCGTGTTTTAATATTTATATGACTCTTAACACGTTCATCGTAAAAATTTAAACATTGAAATTGTTATTTGTAGGTATATCAACAATTTAGTTGATGTAAAATTTAAACTAGTTGAATTGTCAAGTACCTATAATTAATTATCACTGTCCATTACATTTTGGCTTAATTAGTTGATTTTAATTTGAAATGTAGCTTTGCTGTTGATGCAAATGAAATTTCTCATCATGATATGTCGCACATAATATTATATTACTAGTTTCACATAAAAAGAATTGTTTATTATTTTTCAAACTCTAGTTTTAAATTGCACTTTCACGAAGCAATAAAAGAAGTAGTTTATCATTTTTAAACACAATTACTGATACAAATTTATCAACTGTTTTTGTATTTCAATGAAAAATCACTTAATTGGCGATTTAACTTATGGAAGCAGCTTCTCCCTTCTCTCTCTCTCTCTCTCTCTCTCTCTCTCTCTCTCTCTCTCTCTCTCTCTCTCTCTCTTCTGCTTTCTTTTGTTTTCAAATTTTGGTGATAAATATAATTTTGGTGAAAAAAAGGTACAATTTCCTTAGAATCTATTGTGAATTGTACAACCTATATACCTCATTGCATGCATATTTTATAAAAAAAACTATGAATATCTAAAATCACATATCCTGCAGCAGAAAAAAATTATCTGCACACTATAATTAAGGGGAAAAAAGCAGGATACACAATGAAGGTCTTGCATCAATGCATTTAAAAAATTGAATGTTAGGTTTTAACACGTGACAAATTAGATCAGACTCTCCTAGCAGGCAGTTACGAAGTACTCGGTACATTAGCTAGATTAGACCTAATAAATATCGACTGTCAGGGTTAGAAAGGAAATATACGGATATATAGTCACGGTAAAAAAAGAGTCGCGTTTTCGGAATAATTCGCAGAAATATGTTTGCGCACAATACACATTGTTCTGGATGGTACATGAAGTTCAATAATCAATTGTTTAACCAACAATATTGTATAATTATTTTTTATAATGACAATGCTAATTTTATCATACATTATTATAATTAATATAATCTATTGTCGCGCGAAAAGAGGTGTGTTTTGCACTCAATTTGTCATGATAGTGAAAATTGACACGCAGAAAGAATTACATTGTAGTTTTTTTTTAGACAGAAATAAATCATGTATATTTATGATTGTGCTGTCAATTTGCTGATCGTAATGAGCTTTCTAAGAGTTTTTAAAATATAATTTGTAAGAAACTATTTGAATTTGAAGTATTGTAATTTGCAATATTTTTTCTGAGTGTATAATTTCATCAAAGAAAAAATCAACTTTGAAACATTTACAATTAGATATATACTGCTATAACAGTTTAATATTTATGTTTTCACTTGTAAAATGGAAATTTCTGGACATTTTCAAATACTGACAATTTTTCAAAGCTGTTTTATTCTTTCAACATGCAATTGGTGTATTTTCTTTGAGCAATTGGTAAATGAAATTAAAAAAAAATTGTATTACCACCTCTTTTCGTGTCCATCAAATAAAAAAAACGCAGCCAAGAGTCTGCAGAATATCACGAAAAAGATATTTTGACCCCACCAAACAGGTCCGACAACGAGTACGAAGACCAATCGACAGACGGAGTAGGCCTGTTGTCCCGAGTTGTACGTCGACCAATGGGTATACGTCGTCGTGCGGCCATCAAAGCCGGTCTCATCAGTAGTTCAACATCAACAACGACGGATCTTCTGGGCGACATCCTCAGCAGTCAGGAGATCTGGCATTCCAACAAGTCCAAGATCGAGCTGAAGAACGACGGTAGTCTCAAAGTCGTCAAGCCCCCCGAAGTCAACAACAACAACAGCAATAGTCCGATCAAGAAAAACGACAAGCCGCTGAATTTGAACAACGTCGATCCCAACAGTCTCACCCAGCAAGCACCCATGTACAACAATCCTCGTGGTGGTAACCGTGGCAGCGGTAATTACCGTGGCAGCGGTGGAAACTATCGCGAGAACACTCGTCACAGTCACGGAGGAGGAGGAGGTGGTGGTGGTGGTGGTGGTGGTGGAGGTGGAAACTACAACTCTGGTGGCGGTGGAAATTACGGTGGTGGAGGAGGCAGAGATCCTTACTCCCGACACAGTTTCGGCGGCACGAGTAACCTCCCGCAAGATTATTCGCAAACCGGGCCGCACTTTCAACATCCATCGTCGCTGATGCGCCAACAGCAACTTCCATACCGCAGAGACAGTAGGGATGAAAGAGAAAGAAGTCAGCAGCAGCAGCCAGGCAACAATCAAAATAGATTTGGCAGTCAACCGCCACAACGACAGCAACAAGGTTTTATGAGGCCACCGCCTCCACCGCCACTGTCGCACAGAATGCCAGGCCCACCGCCGCCGATGCAGCAGCCGCTCGACATGCACAGACCGACGCAGAAGTTTCAGGAAGACGACGACGACGGCATGTACGACGATCTGCCCGAGAGACCGAACAACGGCGACGACGTCGGGCTTTGTCCGCCGCCGGAAATACCGGAAGGTCTGATGGATTTCGACGAGAGCGAGCGCGGCAACGACAGCGACAGAGAGGAAGATCTGGTGATCGACGATACGCCAAAAGAGCAACCTGCTAGTGGTGCTACTGGCCAAGTGAGCGCGGACAAGTACGATCCTTTCGCCGACATGGACAGCGACAGCGACGACGAGGGCAGTAATGCTGCCGCTGCTACTGCCAAGGCGAACAAGGCAAGCTCGAGTGTACCTCCGCTCATGCCGCCTCCGGGCTTGTCGAGCTTTCCCGACTTGAAGGGCGACGACAACGAGTCGATGCTCGGCGATGGTGCCTCGATGATTGGCGACGGTGGCTCGATCATGGGCGACAACGTTTCCGTGACTGACGACGAGGAATTTCGCAACAGTCGGCCGCTGCGACCGCCCCCAGGAATGTTTGACTTTCCCGGCGAAGCAAAGGAGAAGAGCAGCAGCAAGAAGAAGAAGGAGGAACCAGCGCGTAAGATTGAGCAACCGAGAATTCGGCTGACGGCCTACGACGACGACGACGACGACGACGATTCGGACGAAGGCTGTCCGAACTTCTCGATCTACTCGTCGGAGACGATGGTCGTTGCGAGGAACAGCGAGCAAGAGATGGCATCGCAGGTCGCGCCACTCGAGCCACCTCCAATGCCCTTTGGCATGTCCGAGGATGATTTGAGAAGCAAAGCTGGCAGTCCGCCGCCTCTCGAGCCGCCGCCGATGTTCGATATGGAAGACGAGATGCAAAGTAAAGCTGGCAGTCCACCGCCACTCGAGCCACCACCGATGCCGTTCGAGCTCGACGAGTTGCAAAGCAAAGCGGGCAGTCCACCTCCGTTGGAGCCGCCACCGATGCCCTTTGGCATGGAAGACGAGTTTGCGAGTAAAGCTGGAAGCCCGCCACCGCTTGAACCACCGCCGATGCCTTTCGGTATGGAAGAGGATATGGCAAGTAAGGCTGGAAGTCCACCTCCGTTGGAACCGCCTCCGATGCCTTTCGGCATGGAAGACGAATTGGCGAGTAAAGCTGGAAGCCCGCCGCCTCTGGAGCCACCTCCGATGCCATTTGGCATGGAAGAGGACATGGGGAGCAAAGCCGGCAGTCCTCCGCCACTCGAACCTCCGCCAATGCCTTTTGGCATGGAAGAAGACGAGCTGGCGAGCAAAGCTGGAAGTCCACCACCATTAGAACCACCTCCAATACCAGTGATCGACGACGATATGGGTGACAAGGAACCACTGGAACCGCCACCAATGCCTCCAATCGACATGGACGAGCCTAGTGTGAAAATAACAGTTCTTCCTCAAATAAAGCCACTGGCACCGCCGCCCACTCCACCGATAGCGCCTCTGGAACCACCGCCAACTCCGCCGCCAGTGCAGGCTTTCACCCCGTCGATCCCACCGCCAGATACATCGATGTTACCTCCGCCAATCGACGTTTCTATGCCTCCGCCAGCCGTACCGCCTTTGCCGGTCATTCAACCTCTCGCTCCAGCGCCGATTGTCCAACCTCTCATGCCTCCGCCAGTTGTGCAACCTATCATAGCTCCGCCAGTTGTGCAACCTATTGTAGCTCCCCCGGTCGTGCAGCCTATCGTAGCTCCACCGGTGACAAATTTGACTACGCCGCTGTTGCCACCGCCAATTCCGCCGATCGACGAGCTGTCGCTCGCAGATGACGATGACAGCCCTCTCGAGCCACCGCCAGCTCCGCCGAGTATTCTTGACGACGACGAGGACGATATGTCGGCGGGAAGTAGCGAGAGCGAAGAGTCAGGCGACGAAGTCGAGGAGGAGACCAACGAGGAAGGCGCCCCGGTGATTGGACCCAAGAATCGACAGCGAAAGAAGTCGATATCGAAGAAGACTGAGGAGGAAGCTGCGCCTCCAGCGGCTGAAGGCGATGAAGCCGAGGAAGAGGAGCACAAGGAGGAATACCTCGACTCCGTGCAGAAGGAGAGGCAGAATATGAACAAGGGTAAAATTCAGATGGACACCAGAGGCAAGATCACCTTTAAAATTGGTAACGTCAGCAGGTTGAACAAGGTGAATCTGTACGACGACGTTGACGAGAGCGAGGTGTCGCACATGAAACTTGACATTGCCGAGATGGAGAGGGAGCGAGAGTTGGAACGGGAGCAGGAGAAGGAGAAAAAAGATAAAACGAAGGATAAAGATAAAGAAAAGGATCGAGACAGAGAGAAGGTAAAAGACAGGGAAAAGGAGAAAGGTAGAGATAAGGATAAAGGTAGGGATAAAGAGAAGGACAGAGACAAAGAAAAGGACAAAGATAGAGACAAAGACAGAGAGAAGGATCGAGATAAGGATAGAGATAAGAGAAGATCGCCGGATAAAGACAAGTATCGTCACGACAAAGACTCTCGTTCACGTCGCGACCGAGACCGCGACGACAAAAAGTCTCGCAGTAGTCGTAAGTACGATGACTCCAAACGACAAGATGCTAAGAAAACTAGTACTGGCATTCTTTCGGGATGGGACATCAAGCCTTCTTACGTATCCTCGTCTTCCTCCGCCTCTGTTTCTGGTAGCGGATCCAGCAGCGAATCCGGCGATGACAGTCCAGCTCGCAAAACTAATGACAGTCCACCTCGCAAAACTAGTACCACTGCTAAGAAACCGACTATTATCGATTCGAAAGCTGTGAGAATCGATTTGGCAGAGCTGGAAAAGACTCTAGGCAAGAAACTCGGTGAATTGGACGAGGGTAAAAAGCAACAAGATGTCGAGGTCGTGACTATTCAGGATGACACGGATTATCAAAAAACGAAAGACGATGATTTGGAGATCGTCAACGTGTATGTGCAAAAAGACGAGCGAGAAAAGGAGAAAGAGAGAGAAAAGGAGAAGGAACGCGAGAAAGACAAAGAGCGAGAAAAAGAGAAGGAACGAGAGAAAGAAAAGGAACGAGAAAAGGAGAAGGAACAAGAAAAGGAGAAAGAATCAGCGATAATCCTTCCAAAGATGAACAGCCTTCTCGAGGAAATTGAGAAAACCTGCGAGGTTCAACTAATGATGAAGCCGAGTCCCATTGAAGAACCACCGACACCAGTCGCCGAAAGAGAACCCGAAGAAAAGATAATGGAGCCCGAGAAAGATGAGGATGCCATGAGCATTTCCGATGGAGAAAAGCAAGAAGAAGAAGATGAGGAAGATTTGGAAAGCGCCGAACTGATCAAGTCGATGGAGAAGTCGATGGAATCGATGGACATGATGCTGGAACAAATGAAAGAATCCGAGCGTGAGCTGGACGAAGAGCTTGTCTCTGAAGTCGCGGAAGAAACTACCAAGAAAAGAAAAATTGACGTGGAAAAAGAAAAGGAAAAGGAGAAGGAGGTGGAGGAGGAAGAAGAGGAGGAGGAGGAGGCAGAGGAGGAGGAAGAAGAAGAAGATGAGGAGGAGGACGAGCAAGAGTTAATTCAAAAAGAACTCGAGAAGAAAGTCGACGAGAAAAAGAAAGAGAAGGAGAAAGAGCCAGAACCCGAGCCGCCTAAAGAGACTGTAGCACCCTTAGTTTCCATAGTTCTCGACGAAGACGACGACGACGACGAGCCTCCACCGCGCCGACGAACAAGCCCCATAAGAATTCGTCGATTGGCCACCGAGGAACGCGCTCGCGACTGGGAGGCCGAAGGCATGTACACCCCGTGTAAAGACGAGAGAGACGTCTCTGACAAACGTGCTGCTCTTTTGGCCAACGATTTGGAGCCAATCACGCCTATCGCCAAACGAATGGCCGACGGCCTCGACGGTATACGCACCCCAGCGGGCTACGCTGGCCTAGGCACAGAGGCCATTTCCGAGACTGACGAAACTATGAATTTCGAGGACGAACTGGCACTGCTGAGTATACGTGGAGGACTGTCGAGAATCGACGTGGAGGAAGGCGAAATTCCCGAGCTTGGACCGCGAAGGCGAGCTTTGCTACTGGCGGCCAAAGCTAGAGCGGAGGAGGAAAATAAACGTAAGAAAAAGAAAGAAAAGAAGAAGGACAGCAATAAAGAGGCTGAGAAAGAGAATATCGACTCGGAGAATAATTTGCAAGCAAGCTCGTGGAAGAAGGCTGCGAAGGCGGCTACCAAGGAACGTCAATACAGAGAAAAACGCTCCAAGTCAAAAGACGCCAAGGCGAAAAAGAAGAAGGAAAAGGAAGCGGCGAAAAAGAAGGAGAAGCGCAAGGAGTTGCCGCGTTACGACGTGAGAAAGCTCGTTGCCGAGAAACCAAGGGTTCGCAAAGACGAGTACGGCCGCGACATTCGGCCTCGAAGCAGCTCCCGCAGCCGATCGCTCAGCCTGTCGCGCGATCGATCCTTGTCGTACGAGAGACGAGCTCGATCGATCACTCCACGTCGCAGGGTCGTCTCGAGAAGCAGATCGAGATCGTATTCGCCACGAGAACGAAGCAGACGTTCGCGCAGTCGAGAGTACCGCTCGGTCTCGCGGCGCAGATCGTTGTCGCCGAGGGGCAGACGTGCCGAGAAAACAGTTAGGCGAAGGTCGCTGTCGAGGGGCAGAGCGAGGAGTCGCACGCCCAGGCGACGATCGCTCAGTCCGCGCAAGAAGCCTCGCGGAAGGTCCTTGACGAGGAAACACAGATCGCGAACGAGGTCGCGATCGCGCTCGAGCTCCAGGTCGCACTCGAGGAGGAAAGAGAAGAAGAAGCAGCAACACGTCGAGCGATCGCGCTCGAGAGTCCGCAAGCGCTCGAGGTCCAAGAGTCGCAAGCGCTCGAAGAGCAGGAAGAAGCACGCGAAACGCAGGTCCAGGTCGCGAGAGTACGAGGCCGCCGAGCAGTTTGTCAGGGAGGCCAATTGGGGCGCTGCTCAAGCGCAATGGTCTCCGTCGTGGTCGAGGTCGCGATCGAAGACTCCGCCGCTCGCTCTTCTGCCGGAAATCGGAAGAGCGAGGAATTGGTCGCCTCCGGGACTGCTCAACTCTGTGCCACCGAAGAATCTCAAGGTGATACTCCAGAATAAAGAGGCGATCAAGAAGAAAAAGAAGGAGAAACGCAAGGAGGGCAAGAAGAAGGAACTGGAGAAGAAGAGGAAAAACAAGAAGGGCCGCAGTCCGCCACCCACCAAAGAAGTGTTCACCAGTGGCGATAACATTCTTGTGAGCGTGTGCTTCAACAAGGACAACGAGGTGCAGCAGGTGACGCCCGAGCTGCCGGAAACAATACCGCTGTTGCCACAGCTGAAACGCAGGCGAAGGGAGCCTTTGCAACTGGAACCTCCGGTGGTTCAGCCGCAGGCGAAGAAGTCCAAGAAAGACAAATCGAAGGAGAAGGCCGCGGCAGCTGCGATAGCGAGAGCAAAGTCACCGGCCGTGGTCAAGGTGTCGAAGAAGAAGGAAAAGAAAAAGTCCAAGGCCGCGGAAATCGCTGCCTCGAAGAAGCCCATGGCGGTGATCGATCTCGACCAGTCGCCCTTCCGCGAGCAGACTCCCTCGCCGCGCGACGTCATCGTGCTCGACAGCGACGAGGACGAGCTGGAGAAACAGGCGCGCGCTGCTGCTGCTGCTTCCATGGAGATCGGCACACCCGAGCAACCGCAAGAGTCGCATACGCCCGCCAGGCCAGATCCTACCTTCCAGCAAGGCCCCAAAACTCCACCAGAGCCACAGGTCAAGTTCTCGATTGCCAACAAGCAGAGCAATTTGAGGACGACCTTGGTTAACCCATTGATGGAGGACGAAGAGGAGGATCTCGAGCCTGCCAACATGAGTATGACCGCCGAGATGGCTGAGCTGATGGACGAGCAAGCGGAAGAAGAATTGGAGTTGAGGGCGCAGGAGGAGCTGGAGAATCGTATGAAGGTTGGACCCAATACTCCACCCGAACCACCCACCTCGCCGCCTACTTCGCCCGATGCCTACGATCCGTTCGATCCGACCAAATCACGTTCGCCCACACCTGAACCCAACAGCCAGGAAGATGCCAACGCGGAGCAACAAGCTGGCAACTCGCCGCTCGAGCCAACAGCCGATCAAGTCACATCCGAAGGAGCCTCGCAGGAGGATCAAACGCAGCCGCAGGAGCCTGCTAAAATCATCTCCGACAAACCCAAAATCATCTCGATGGTTACCATTAAGAAACCCTCGCCCATTACCAATACTCCGCCGCTCGGCGAATCGAACGATCAGGACAAGAAAGACGATTCGATTATCATTGCTGCCCAGACGACTATCACGCAGACTACCACGCAAACGGTGCCCACCTCGCAGATCAATCCATTCCCGCAGAATATGAATCCCGTGCTGGCTACCGTTGCCGCTGCCGTTCAGAGGAATATGTTCAATCAAGCCACGCAACTTGTCACGCCGAGGAATTTGCTCACGGTGAGGATACATAATACTTTGATCTTTTACTGTCTTTATTTTGAAAAAAAAAGTAAAAGTTTGTACAACCATCGCGACTAATATTTTATCTTTCAGTCGGTGACTCATTTTTGTTACGATTTTACTTTATCTCGACCGACCATTGAATGACTAATTTTTTCGGAGTAATTTATTTTTACGTTTTGCATTGTTTTAGAAAATTGCAAAATGAAAGTAAATTTTGTACTGTACATTTGTCAAAACCGGATAAATTTTTAGCTCAAATTCTTAATTTAAAATTATATCACTATATAAATTATTGTATATTCTGCAATCGCCAACAAAGAAAATGTATTTTTTTTTTAATTGCAGACCAATACGCTCCTCCAAAACACACAGAAGCAGCTACCTCGACCAAGCTTGCCCAACCTCTTCGCCAACTCGGTGCCAAAGCCACCGCCAACTCGAACTCTACCAAACAAACTGCAGTCGAAAAATATGTCGATGCTGGGCCAGAATGGCAGCGATGCCAACCTTGAGATCACCACCGATAACATCGATATGTCCTCGCCTTATTCTCCTGGTTCAAGTCTCAGCGATGGGTTATTCGATCCACCGAGTCCTGCGTTCAATAGCTCGCCTAACATGGCTTTATCAACCAAGTTACAAAAGAACCGACAGAAGAAGGATGACTTTGATTCTCTCTTCGATGCCTCTCCCATTGTACACAGAAGTTCCAATAGGTCCAAGAATGTAAAGAAACAGCAGGAGAAGGATAAGAAGAAAAAGGGTAATTTTATTCTTTGTGTATTTTCATTTTTCTGATTTGCAGGTTGAGCTTGCAGAGTCGTTGCAGATGTTCGATTATAAATATTTCTAAATTTCCATATTGAAAAACATAATGCCATATTATCTCATTGTATAAGTTTTATGAATGCGCTATTTCAATTTTTTTACATAGCTCTGAACGATCATTTTTGCATTTGAAAATATTTAAAAAAAGTTTCAATACATATGTTTATTCTTTTTACTATATGATACCGCAGACTTAATTTTTTGTATAGTCAGAAAAGTAGAATTAAAAAGCTCAATTTCAACAGAAAAACATGTCATTTCGCGAGGGCGATTTTTATGTCCGTAACTTTCTAGGTACTCACTCTAAAATTGGAGTACGTATGGACGAGAATCAACTACAAATTTTGGATGATCTTCCAAGTAGTGCTGTGGAGATGCAAGTCAAGGATAAGGTAAAATATCTTTTTTTTTATTTTATTGAAATCAAGTAATCAGGCTGATTTTATTTATTTATTTTTTTTATACTTAGTTCTTGAAAAAACTTAACCGCCAAGAAAGAGTAGTTGAAGAAGTTAAACTAGTATTAAAGCCGCATTACACTAAGAAACACGTCACAAAAGAAGAGTATAAGGATATCATGCGAAAGGCTGTTCCAAAGGTAGTTAATTTTTTTTCTATAAATTCAGCTCTCGTGTGTTTCGCATCTCGTCACGCGCTTTTGTCGTCTGCTTTCAGATTTGTCACAACAAGTCAGGCGAAATCAACCCGAAGAAAATCGGTGCCCTCATCGAAGCCTACGTGAAGAAAGTCCGGAGTAAAAAGAAGCTCATGGGAGGTTCTGCGGCGACAATGAATAACGTCAAGTCTGTGTAAGTGTAACTTTCTTTTTCTAGCGTTACAAAAGTACGAAACAAATTTTCAGTAAGTATAATAATTGAACGAAAAAAAAATCATTTTGTCTGCACAGAAAAAAGATGTGGGGTTGATCGGGTGATAGGACAAGCCTGGAGGCGATGTTCAAAAACTAGGCGCTAGACCAATTGTAGATGTTATGAATCATGCCCATGAAAAACGAAACTCAAAATGAAAAACTTTGCCGCGCGGTAAGTGTCGTTATAAAACGAATAATGTGTGCGGGTCATATTACGACAAGTGTAACATCGGCCGAACAATGTGTATTGTATGTACATAATTGAACTGAGTTATAAGCGCAATAATTTTTATTTAAAAAATCCAAGTACAAGCCCACTTGTGACTCTATCGTAAGCGAAAATTCACGCGAATTCGCTGCTATTTTATTTCTCGTTTAGCGATTACAGATCTAAGATAGGAGAAATATGTAATAAACAATACATTTTCAGAGAGATAATGATTTATATCACGAAAAAAACATTTGAAAAAAAAACAAAAAAATATATTAAGTAAATATTTTTTTTTTCTTTTTTTGGGTTGCTATTGTCTTCGATTGTACACCCATGAGTCATGTGCGTTGTGAACTAACGCACGATCTTTTTGTAGTGAATCTATCTTTAAAATGGGGGAAACGATGGAAGTGAATAGAAAAAGACGTAAAATTGTATACACTAAGGGATTACGTCGTTTACGATGACGATTGATGACCCTACGATCCTGGTTTTTTCAATTGAAGAACTGTTTGTATAGCTAGGCGTGATGATCTGACATCGAAATGTCGATGACAATGTGATCACAAAGATTATTTTTTCTTGTTTTTATACCGCAAAGGCGACGAAACTAATGATAAACGACGTTTATCTGTGTAAAACGATACTTTAAAATAAATTAATTATTAAAGATTATTGTCTTGTGTACAGTGTACTTTGTTTCTTATAGAGAGTGTAGTTTCAAAGATTGCATGCCCTTTTTTAAAAGCTTACATTACGTTAGTTACGATTATTATAAACTAATTTTGATGTGACTAATATGTAAAAAATCGTAAATAAAAGTTTTGAAATTGCTTATTAGCATAATTGTTTGAATTGTCCTGGAATTTTCTCGTCGAATTTCTTAAACAATAGAAATGAGTAATTACACGTTTTAAAATCGTAAAACTTTTAATGCATACATTTCATACATTATTCACATTTTTCCATTAGATCACAGTTTTTTTTTTATTCAGCATGAATTCATGAGATTTTTTCACTAATATGAAACACGAGAAACTGCACAAATAAGAAATAAAAATATAAAAAAATACATTAAATAGCAGCCACTTTTGTTTAAAAAATAAAATCCTTATTTGGTGACAGCAAATCCAACACGGTCGTTGCCCATATCGAACTCAGTATAATAACGGCCAATGAAAACATCACCCAAAATCCATAGAGGACCGTTTGGTGGCGGAATGTCAATGCCCATGAACCCACTCAGACAGATGGTCTTGCCAAATTGAGTAACCTGAAAATTACGTGTTTTAAAAATTTGCATCTTAACATTAAAAAACATTCTTTCAATTTTTTCGTTTATTACCTTGAGTACGTAATCCTCTCCTTCCAAGCTGAAGGCCTTACCGCCAAACACGAAATCAATAGTAGGTAGATTAGGGATTGAATCACAGCTCACCTGAGAAATGGAAACAAAAATTAACAATCAGATTAAAGATAGAAATATATTAGCATTTCAAATATTTACCATAGCTTCACCAGCCACGATTGGCGTTGCTCCAATTTTCTTATTGATTCCTTCAATTTCGTCAACTGGTCCTGCAATGAGAGAGGTTCCAGTGTCAGCAATAGCCTGGCAGCCATTTTCACAGAATGACTTGTCTCCAATTGTGATTCTGGAAATAGAAAAAACAAAAATTACGTTAATGCACAATCATAAGAAAAGTTTAACGATTATGATGAACTTACTTGTCCATCTTGAATTGCCAATAAGCTTTACGGCTAACAGGAACATAAGTTATATCACCAGTGTAATGATCAGGATCAGAGCCTCCCAAAATCATTTCACCTCCTACATTTGCATTTGGATCCCTAAGAAATAAAAAAAAACCTTGAAATTTTCATTCCTTTAAATTAGAAACAAAAGATATGTAAAATCAATTTACCTGTTCAAGTAAAAGCTGAAAACAGGTTGAGGCACTAATCCTTGCTTAACCATTTGGTAGAAGACAGGAGTAACTCCATCAACTGCAATCCTGTCGTAGGCCATTCCCATGATACCATCAAACTTAGCAGCTACAAAGGCTAATCCAGGCTCACTCATAGCCTCAGCAAATGTCACGTTTTTAACATCCAGTCCAGCAATCTAAAAAAAATAATTTGACATTTTAGTAAAAATGAAAAATATTTAATGCCATCAATTATGTCAAAACTTACATCTACAGTGTCTGTAGATAAAAATCCAGACAAGCTACCAGATCCATAACGAATAGCAAACTCAGTTCCATTAGCTTTGTAAGAACTGGACTTCTGGCTGTTGTATTTGTTATGCAGTACTGAAAAAATAATCAATTCAATTTTAATATAGAACAATAATTACAAGTTCAATGTATAGTTGTATGCAGACAATACTCACAGCAAGCAATGTTTGTCATATGACATTTCTTTGATGGAACCCAGAGGTTAGAAGAGCCTGTGTCGAAAACCACAGTGAATTTCTGTGGGGGTGAGCCAATGCCAATCTCTCCATAATATTGGGCATCCATGTAGTTTGATAGTGGCTCTGGCACTGGATCAGCTCCACAACGATATCTCAGCTGCTGTAGTTCAGTTCCTACAGCTTGTAATCTCCTCCTAGCAGTTTGACCTCGATGAAGTGGAATTCTGAAATAATTGAGTTTTGAAAAATTCCAATTAGCCTACTAGCTATCTGTTACTTTTATCCTTTGAAATGCCTGTGAGTAATGGAGACAACACTATAGATAAGTTAAAAAAAAGTCATCACAGCAAGTGTGTATTATAATTAGCTGGAGAAATGATAACATTGTATTGTATCATTTGTTGACGAATCACATGATTCATTTTTATTTGTTTCATCCAATAACAAGCCAGTTCAGAGTTCATAGGAATGATAATATTATCGCGAGATATTAAGTTTGAAATTTAGAATTGAATAAAATTCTAGACTTACTCCAAAATTAATCAACAATTCAGCAATGACACGTAAAATGTCAGAAACTACAAAATAACCTCAAATTTTCGTTCAAAAATATTCCAAAAACTAAGCAAAGTATGAACAAATCATCATAGAAAGACAATACCTAAACAATATTTCTCAAAAATTTAGTAAAAACAGTTCAAGTAGCCTATTAATTACAGAATAACATTTATGCGCATCAAACAATTTCGATCGTTCAACCATGAAAAGCCGAGCCAAAAATAAATTCAAACGGATAGCAAAGTTACATTTTCAACGGAAAATGAAAATGACGTTGCGAAAATTGAACGAGAAACAAAGTCGTTGAGCCAACGTCGTAATTACTTATTTGTTTGTTATTCTCACCTAAGCAAGTCGGCGTTGACAAGGGCAAAGCAAAAACTCGCCCAAAAGACGAATCGCAGCATTTTGCCGTTATTTATGAATCTCTCGACGATGAAATTAATAATTGTTCTGTTGAAAATAAATGTGATGAGCTTCCTCCTTGAGTGGTGTCGAACGATGGACTGCTGTGCGAAGAATTGGGAGTATTATTATAAGTTGAATCACTGCGTCCGTCAACGTCCGTTGGCCGACGCTTTCTTTGCTTCTTCTTCGATCTTCTTTCTCTATTCTGACACCATGTGATGACAGAGTCATCTGTATATACGGACATCAACTATCACGCTTTCTTTGCGTGTGGATGTGCTGTATGTTGTCTTTACATATACATATGTGTGCGTGTGACGTCGCGGTCCGTCTCATTTGCTAATGCGTACTAAGTCCGAGATAATAGATTGAGCGATTGTTTTTGTTTGACTAAAAATTGATTACTCTAAACTCCAAAATAAGTGATGCACTAATAAATGTTTTCCGGTTTATTTATAATATTTTTATTTCGTGTTGATTAATTGAACATTTTATTTGAATTCTTTTTGTATGGCGATGATTGACATACGAATAGACAAAACAAAACCCTTGAAAAATAGCATTTCAGTTGAATAGTAGAATAAGTATATCGTTCAAATGTTTAATTAATTAATTAATCATGCATCTGTCAGGACTGTTGTTTTTTTGCCAGACGATGATTCATTTTGTAGTCATATGCGTCGTATGTATTCAAAGTGATTGTTTGTAATCTGATTATAATAATTCATAGAGTATTTTAATATTTAAATGACATCTGAGACCAGGTAAAAACCTCTCTCTTATAATTATTTGAGGCGTAATAATATTGGCAATGTTTAATTGAGGCGTTGATCATGAATTTGGATATTTTGAAAACAGAATTTATTTTTATATTGTATCAAATGCGCAGTTTACGCAAACATTTTTAATTTGGAATCTTTCAAGTGCTCTTTACAACATTTTTTTGCAATGTCTTGAGCAACGTCAATTCCTAGAAATAAGTGATTTCTTCTTTATCGACTACTGAATTTCAAAAGAAAAATGTTCTCTTAATTACATACCTAATAATGACTTTTAAATTGAAGAACATTGTTTATAAATCACGTAAAAATTTCCTGACAATGATGGAACGTTAAAAAATACAGAAAATGACTGTAATTAATTTAAATGAGCTATTGACACGGTTAAGAATATTAAAAATTCACAGCGCATGGCTTTACATTATTTTTTTCAGGTCTAAACAAATCAACGTGGAAGATGCTAATGATTTAATTGATGATGAAGACGTAGATGGCGATGTGCCGTTATACGTGAATAAGGCGAATGTCAATGCATCGGACATATGGTGCAAAACGGCACTTCATATTGCACCTTAAACTTACGTTTCGTCCGAGCATCCCGCTCGAGATTTGGAAGTAATGGAGTTGCTTTTGGAATACAAAAGTGATGTTAATGCAAAGGATGCATTCGGTAATACACCGTTGCATGCTATCTTTGGAAATTTCGTGACAAATCTTTTGCGAGACAACGTGACAAATCTTTTGCATTATGGCTCGGCAGAGCACGTCGGTCAAGTTTTTATAGAGAAGGGTGTTTACAGAACGATTCTGACACTGACGAAATGACACGAATTCTGACACGGGAAATATGCATAAAAGGTTGTTTTCAGAATGAAAATCCTCGGAACGCTTGAATAACCATCTCAGTAACTATCTTGTGCACTAATTATGATAATAAAATATTTGAATAATTTTTGCGTAAGCGCAGACTTCAAATTACACAGAATGACATGCATAACCGCTTTATTCGTGTCATTTATATGATTTAAAGACTAACATTTTGCGGAAAGTTCTTAAATGTATTAAATGTATTCTATTGCTATTATTGTGTTAATAAGACGCTAATTTAAACATCTCGAGCGTTTTTAAGCTTAAAAACATCGTTTTATGCCCATGTCATATAAATGATTATAATATGTCTACGTATAGTCATAATCGTAACTCTATAGCCGTTCAAATGTAATCATGGGGACAAAGAAAAAAAAAGTGATCACACATACATACATACACACATACGCACATTTTTGAGGATCCGGACATTTTCTAAAAACATCATATTCGTAATCAGCGACCTCGAAAACGTAGAAAAACATCAAAATTGTGCAATCGAAAATTTTCACTGTTACAAAGCTCTTTCTCTTCGAGAAAGCAAAAAACACGGCATAAATAAATTTTAGCTTTAGAGGCTCAAAGGCAAATAAATGAGCTATTTCAGTTCATTATTATTTCACTTTAAATATCGTTATTATCCGCACGAACTGTGTATAATGCGATGGCTTCGATTAAATGGTTTGACGTCATAAGTGGTGGTCTAATTTTTTTTAATATTCATTTTGAAACGAAATTTTCTTTCAATTACAAGAGAAGATTTCCATCGAGTTGCCATTCAAGAACGAAAATGATTATTTTCTTGAAAAACATCGTGTAGATCTCTTTTATACGTAATTGTACATGAAATATCAATCATCGATTTTATTTTTATTTTTGTTTCCTTATTAGACTACTTAATATCTCATTGAGTGATGTGTACAACATAAAATTGATATACAATTACCCTGCCCTCCATTTGAGTATACTACTACTCTAAGAAATTACTTGGCGTCAACGAGATTGACCCAATTTTTTTTCCACAAGTTTGAAAAATCATTATTACTATCAACCTAAAAAAAGATAAAAATAACTTTTGTGAAAAAAAAGATACGAGCGTATCAATCGGAGAGGAAAAAGTGCGTATTCCCCTCTCATTCTTCTTTCTCAATCATCTTTTTTTATCAACCAGTCCCCCGCGTGTTTTTATATTTTCTCACTCAAGTAAACACGCAAGAAGCAATCAGTGTCGGAAGATGACGTTAAGAGACAACCATTGGAGAAAATTACACGCAGTTCTATCGATAATCGTGCTATTAACTTGCATCGATGCACAACAACAACGCTCGTCTATACCAAACTTCACCAAACACCTGAATTACGGTCCCAACGATCTCACCTTGAGTTACTTGATCGACGATGGCGTGAGTTTCTCATACGCGTCCTGCCGACGACGCAACGAGCAGGAGTACTCGAAAGGCACGGGACGTGTATACAAAAAATGCAGATTGACAATGGAGACGATCACACCGGCGGGAAAAAGTTTCACGCAAACTTGCGACATCAAATTGTATCCGAAATGGACCGGTGGCAGTGTCGCCAGACAATTCAAGTTGCTACGTTTCGGTTACGATTATCTCGTGCTCGTTTGGCGCGAGATCGTCGACTTTTCACCAAGACGAAGACGACGATACATTCCCTATCCGGTGGTTTTCAATTATCGCAAGGATCATCTGCGAGTGGAAGTCGTTGATATGAGAAGCTGCGAAACTAAAAAGTATCCATTGGTCAGCGAACAACGCGACAAGATTTACGAGCCGAAAATGTGCGGAATCACTTCGGACGAGCATAAAAGTGAAGAGGAGTGTTTGAAGTTGAAAAACGAAACGGAGATTTACGCCGAGGACGAGGGCAAGATTCATAACGTTAATGTCGTGGTCAACGGTGATGAAAGTTTCGACCTGTTCTTTCGTAATGAGAATCTTTGTGGAAAAGAGCGGCGATGCAAAGTTACTTACGATTCTCGCAATGGAAAATTCAGTTCTGTCATAGGTATCGATCTATTCAAAATAATATTTTTTTGTTTTGAAATCAAAACGTGAGTATAGAATATTATATTTGTTTTTCGTAGTATCAGCGCTGGAAGTGAAGTACGACGCGACGATCGAAATTCAGCCGATCGTCTCGGAACGCGAGCCATCGACGGTATTGGCCTACGCAGTTCGCAGTTTGTACCTCGACGACGGTGCTGTGATGCTCATCAGCCCCGATGGTCAAAAAATATTCGAACACTCGTATTCTTGGTCGCCGTTCAATCTTCGAAAAGGTATCTCCACGATGGCCATGTCGACGATCGAAGAGAACCTGGGAATCTGCCAACAGCCAACTACCGAGCCGGTGATTCAATGCTCGTTGTTCGACACGCAAGGCCGAGGATTGATTGGCGTTGATATCGCTCTCAAATCGTCGGAAGTTGCTGTTATCGAGATGCGCAATACTTTCGACGCTGGATTCTTACTACTCATCGGTTATGGAAATGCTACGACCATCAATGGCTTGGAAGCATTGGATGTACTCAGAGTCGACTCTAAAGGCGAATTGGCGAATGTGTACACAGCGAAGAGTCACAAGTGTTGGCGAGATAAATCGGGTGTGGACGTTGGTTTGGTGGAGAAGAGTGCCACGCAAGTTTGCTACTATATGGCTTGTACTTGGCCGATGCCGAAAATGGATGTGGACGAGACACACTGGCAGCTGTTTGGCGAGTGTTTTAATTAAAGAAAACGGTGACAGTGGTGTTCATTTTTTGTTTAAATTGTTTGACATTGTATTGTTCGAATCGATCGAATAAATAATAAACAATGAAATAACAGTTACAGTAATGTATAATGATGAGGGGTGTTCTTGTTAAATATATAAAAACGAAAAAATAAGTATTTATCGAAGCATGAGTAACTACAGTCCGCGTGATAAGAGCCATCGAAGCGTCTCACAAGAAAAGATAAATAAAAAGTATTTGGTAGAAAATGTGGCTTTATTCGTAACTATGGTCGAGAATTTATTATGCTGACGTGATTTTCATTTGGGTGAAGAATTACTGGCACCCTTTATCGTTGTAAGACGATTGCAATATAAAATAAATAATCCATTAAAATACAGCAGTTTTTATTTAATATTCATCAATAATAAAACTTTTAAGAACAGAATTTTGAAACGAAATTTTATTTTTATATTAATATTTCTTAAATGCTCTGGTAGTTCTTTCAATTTAAGAGTTTCGAAATGAAGAATAAAAAAAAAATTATCACAAAAAAATAAATCGTCAGCGGTCTTATACTCTTTACTGTATTATGTAGTACTTCTATAACTAGTCAAAAATTTTATTAGGCCGATTCCATTCAGATTCATACAGGTTGTCACTATTGATATTAAATATTGATGTTTTTATAATGAAAATGGACTCTATGGCACATTTAAGGAGACACGTGTTTCAGGATTTTACTTGAATTTTTTTTTTCGATTCTACAGCCTATCGAAGATTGGAAGTAAACGTAATGTTTGGAAAATGCAAAATCTATCCCAAAATTCAAACTGCTCTAACTTTGCGAGTTTTTAATCTTATGAGCCCGTTCTGGTGTCAAAATGTGGAGAATTTGGGCTAGTTTTAGAATCCGTCGATTACAAAAAAGAAAAATTATTTGTTAAGAACTCGAAAGGTTTCCTTTCTTTATGTAGAAAATACAAAGTTTATACGTACAAAAACCATAATAACCCATACGTTGTGGCAAGAGCATGTATGGATTTATGAAGTATGTATGTTTTCGCTTGGGGGTTAGTTAAATCAATGAATAAATTGTGAATTTCGCAAAAGAGTGCATTGAATAAATATAGAAAAAGATAAAATGTTCATTCATTTGACAGATACAGAAAAAGCCGAGTTAACACTTCTTGATGCTTTTAATAATTAACTGCCAATCTGACAACCCTCAAACTCGGCTATCTATCGGTGGAAAAAAACTATAATTTGTTAAGTCGCTGTGTGATAACGCAATTAGTGTAAACATATCAATCAATAACCTGAAGGCCCAGTTGAAAAGGTTAAACTGATTAGATAGACGAAAATACGATTATTTTTTATATTCGGTCGCTATGAGTGAATTATGACATGGTTTCTCCAGTTGGCGAATGTATGAAGCGTTTACATTCAAATTATCACAAACAGTTTTGGCGATTCTACAGCACAGTCTACAAGTGAGTGAATTGATTCAAATTATCAAATCCTTATCACGCAGAATTATTCTACGCTTGGTTTATTAAAAAATACACTTCTCGCTTAACTGATATTTTAACGCTTTTTGCAATGACAGGAACAAGCATTCGAATATATATTTTGAAGTCATTTTCTATTAAAATAACAGCACGCTTAGCGTAAAATTTACTTTTATTTTCCTAGTTTATTAATGTATTCAAAATCTAGGTATTCAAAATGACTATGACGAAGAGGATGGAGCTCTTATTCATTTTCGCTGTCTCTATAATTTCTATGGCTGCGGAGTCTTCAGTTGCTGATCAAGGAACTGAATTAAAACTGAAATTCCCCCGGAACGCCGACATGGAAAGACGATCAGATATTAGTAAATCAAGTTTTGGTGAAAACGTCTTTGTTAGCGTTAATTACAAGACACTTGATCGTGATAAGGATTACCGCCATGAGAGTCGAAATTATAATACAGTGCTAACACGTTTCGATGCGAATAATATCACAAGTAATAAGTCTTGCGATGTCGTATTCAATTCTGGGCCAACTGAAACTTTTTACGACACTATGAAGTACTCGTTGTACAATGACAAAATCGTGCTTGCTTATCTTAGCGGAATATACGAGAAAGTGAACGGCACATACGTGGTTCAGGATTTTCATCACAATTACCGAATCGTCCATACGGAAACATGTAAGTTTTACGAATTCAAAGTAAAAACAAACTCTTTTAAAGAAGCAACCGGTGCTATGATTCACTACAGCACTGATATATTCCATCATCAGAAGGACGGAACTTTTGATGTTTATGTTCCTGGAGTTGCATGTAATGGTGCAAGATGCAAGTACACTGTCAATGACATGGCTGAACAAATAGGCGGCCCTGTGGCTTTTCTTCCTGCCAGTTATAATAACAGTATCGTTCGAATTTTCCCCTCGACAATATCTAATACCAATTATTTTGCATTTGTCAGTGATTGGACGTCAAGTAATTACGCAGTTTATGGCAGTGATCCTAGTGCTCAATTTGTTGGATCGCAGAAGTTACTGTACATTCAAGATGGAGCTATCACCGAATTGGCGCAATTCACTTTTGATCATAAAACGGAAAAATTATCTGTCGAAAACTCCAATGGTTTCCTTTCTCTGTGTAGAAAGTACAAAATCGATGGCAATAGCGAAATTAATTGCATGCAATTCGGCGATAGCCTCATGAAATTCAATGAGACTACTGCTGTAAGCGATTCCGAGGAAGTTTTGGGAATTGGTAATTTAGCAACGGGAGGAATTATACTTGTCAAAGGGAACTGCGTAAAATGTGAGTGTAAAGGTTTATCGTTTGAAAAGTGGTCTCACAATCTTAAAGCCCTAAAGATTTACAACGTTGAAAACTTTGAGTACAAATCATTGAACAATGTAATCGTGAATATAGAACAAGATAATGAGTTGTGCGTTTCTATGTATGAAAGACATTCAGACGAGTACAATTTTGTGAAGAAATGTTTTCCAAAAGATGTGTTTACTTTTGTTTGTAAAGTATTTTAATTAGTTGACATTCCATGTTTTATTGTATAGAATTGTTTATTGAGTGTGGGTTGCTATCAACAACCAACAACAATATACGTATATTTACTGATGACCAAAAAAATATAACGGGTTGTGCGTTTCTATGTATATTATGAAAGTCATTCATACGAGTACGATTTTGTGAAAAAATATTTTCCATAAATTGTATTTTCTCTTGTTTGAAATGAAAAATTGTAAGTATTATGATAAATAAAATTAATATAAAATAATTTATTTTAAATACGTAATGAAAGCATACACTTTTCGTTTCAATTCTTTTTCTTCGGTTCTACTCGTAAAGGGTGCTTTTCTGGATACCAAAATAACATTTATTTCCTTTCAATTCTTTAATTCATTTTTTCCTTTTAAGTAACATTGTCTTTTGAATTCTTTATAGCCATATTAAAGCTGTAAGTTGATTAAAGATTCATATAAAGACTTAAAAATCTATGGCTTATTTCATCTGAATCTTTCTATCTTGTGAAATAGGAAGGATTCTTTTCTATTTTTCAAACTTCCGTTTGTATGAAAACCATTTGGCGCAATATAAATTTTATAAACTGGCACTCCATCTATCTACCTAATATTAATAAATGTTGAATATTTATAAATACTCCAAGCTTTCAAATAGTAAATTTAACGCCCTGATATAATGTTATGGTGTCATTTGTTGGTTCAACGTTACGTATTTTTAAAAAATCATTGCTATAAAATATTGACATAGATCAATATTATTAACGAAATAATATTTTTCCCTGATGTTTTGTTAGTTGTTGTAGTTTCGAATATACGTAAGACGAATTATAAGTATTACAAAGCTCATCAAAAATCATCGTATTATTTCATGAAATGTTGTAACAATAGCTTAATTGTACCATTTATTTCGATCATGTAGCGTACGGAAAAATTAGTACGTGCTAATAGGTGAATCATTTCTATATAACACCCCCTTTTAGAGGTCAAATTGATTATATATAAAAATTAACAAGTGCCCTGTTAGAAAGTTCACGAAAAAAATTCGTGAACCATATAACCTATAGGATTTGGCGCTCAAGTAAAACGCCTAT
>JAWWMK010000001.1:2168387-2208854 GCA_035047105.1 Galeopsomyia nigrocyanea | reverse complement strand
TCTCTCTCTCTCTCTCTCTCTCTCTCTCTCTCTCTCTCTCTCTCTCTCTCTCTCTCTCTCTCTCTCTCTCTGGCAGATGCTGGCTTTTAGCTTGGAAAATTGGGTGACACACCAAGTCCATCGATGGAGGGTTGAAACAGGGATGACTTGTGTGTACATCAAATATTTCGCAGTCTCGCCAATGTTTTTTTCCCATCTAGTTCTTTTTTTTTTTGCTCGCTCTCTTCTATGTCTACTGTTTCTTTCTTATCTCTGCTGGACGGAGAAGCGGAACTTTGCTCCGACGACTATACTACAAGGTTGACGACCTCGGCAGCAAGCAAGATTGGACAGGTAGGTAGGTAAGCCCTTCGCCGTCACGCATCCGGGATTTTCACTTGATGCTCTCTCTCTGCGCTTCTTCGTATATTGTATAGCAGATGGTGTCGTCGTCTCATGTATTTTTAGGCTCACGCGCTACTCGTGGCAGGCAGCCGCGGAAAACGCAAAGGTCAAGGGGCAGTAAATTTCCAGGCGCGCGACAACATTCGAAGTTGCGCTCCTGACTGCCTCAAATATATAGGTTCATATCTGGCCGAGAAGGGGAGAGAGAAGCTTGCTGATCGATACGTAACGCGCGCACGTGCCCTTTGCTCGTGTAACGCTCTCTCTCTCTCTCCTTTTCCGCGCATTTTCCGACGGTCGGGAGGGGGCTACAATACAACGTATACAAGTGCTCTGTTTGATATAGCATCGAGGGCACTTATATAGGACCTACTATAAATCGCATGAGCGCACGCGTTATTTTTTTTTCTTCTCAAATTTATCTGCCTGCAGTCAGTATAATCCTGCTATTTGAATAATTCATATTCACAAACTTGTTAATGAAGCGCACATTTTTTTCAATGCGTACACACAAAGTCTCGTCTTCTTTTTTTTTTACAACAGTGAGCTTTGTGCAGCCGCGAGAGATGAATCTCGCGCATGTACATGTACAGCGCGTACAATGAAAATTCTTGCGTCAAAGTTTCAGCAGAATTCCACTGGCTTTTCCAAATGCTATTCAATACCCTGGAAAAAATTAATTCAAAAGTCATTGTTGCATTGCCATTCGAATGATTTTCAATAAATCATTGCTTGGAATATAAATTTACACGGCAAGTAAGAAAAGCTAAATAATCATTTCCGCTTTAGCATACGTGAGCACGCGCATCTATCGGTCAAAGTAATACAAATAATCAAGGATGCGACTGACGTGAATTTTTTTTTTTGTGGTCGGTAATAAACGCGTCAAACTGCGAAAATTGAGCAAGTAAAAATAACCAATCTAAAAAAACTTGTGACGTTGCCTCGGTCGTGTACCATCGTATATCCATTACGGCGAGAAAAAAAAAAGGATAAATACATCGCAGCGATCAAGAAGAACAAGAGAGCGATACCATGACAATTGCCGATAAAATTATAGACTTTTCCCACAAGCCACACGACAGAATATAAACTCTCTCTCTCGTTTTCCCGAGCGTTTTCCATTCCACCCTGCTACTGCCATGCCAATACACTTTGCACCCGACGGATTTTCCCCATTTAATAAACTCCATTTATCAAATTAATCGTGGATCGATGCTTGTGTCGCTAGTTCTGCGCCTCCTCTTCGCACCACAAGACTATAAATAACCATGCGCGGCTCTCTTTGCCGAGGCACGCTCCGATGAAAAAGACGATATTTTTGTCTGTTTTTTCATTTGTCGCCTGTATATATAAGCTTTCCCCTTCAAACGTGACTTTCTTTTTTCTTTTCGTGAAGCTAATTGAGCATTTAGTATTTCGCCGGGAGCTTCAAAGACTTGGTTGTTTTTGTCAGAGCTTTCTGTAAAGCAGGTTGTTGTCATGAAATAATTTGAATAATTTTATGAAAATGTAAACAAATAAAGTTGGAAATGAAGCTTCACTGCAAACTCCAATCAATTTTATATCGTGAAACTACCTTGGCTTGCTCACAAAACATGTGTGATTTTCCCTCGAGTATTATTTTATTTTATAGTTGGAAAAATTCCATTTGCTGCCTCGCGCATCTCTGGCACGCGCTATAAATAAGCTCGCCTCCAAAATACTTGGTCCATTTTCATATATAATTAAACGGTTATTCGCAGCCGAAAAAGCTTGAACTTTCACGCTCGGGAGTTAAAAAAAATAGAGTTCGCCGATAATACAGCACGTTTAAGGTTAGAGCCACGCGAGGACGCCGGTAGTAGTAGGTTTTGGTGTTGGTGGTGGCGGCGATAAACCGGTTCTTCCCTCTCTCGCTCGCGCGCCGGTCGTCTCCCGCGGTGCGTGTGAGAACGCACGATGATATCGCCGACGACGCCGAAATTCACTTGGTCGTCGACTGTTCTCCGAATTCCGACTCAAAATCGCCAAGGCATCCTTTCGCCGCTACAAATACCGCCGCGATAGAAAACCAGTCACTTTTCTTTCTCTCTCTCTTTTTCTCTAGTGCTCTTGATCTTGCCTTTCGTTAAATTATTTTACAAAGTGTAATTTATACTACAAGTGACCGTGCCATTTTCAATGATGAATCTTTTTTGTCTTTATTACAAGGTCACGCTGTGATGATAACGTCCGTTGAAAGGAATCTATTTCAGTCTGATAGATAGAGCACTACCAATTTTATATTAACTCATTCTTTATAATCCCGTGACTATATATTATGTACTTCAAGCGCGTGCTCATTTGAACCCGTGCCGCCATCGTGTGGTTGCCACTGCAAGCTCGCACTCTGTCGATAAAGTCAAAGCTCGAAATAAAAAAAAATGGAGAATTTTCAATTTCGACAGATTTTTAACATCATTTATGGAAGCACTGGTTTTTATTATTTATTAATTGGTGATTGCAGAATATAAAAAAGCTTATCTAGCATGTAACGACGATGGATAACAGGTGCAAAGTGTTTCCTTGAATTTTCTGCCAAAACTTGGCGAAACGGAAAAGAAAAAACTCGACGGAAAGACAACAAAAATACCCGCCCGAGGCAGAATCGGCGTGCGCGCAACTCCCTCGGAGGGCGCCATACTACCACGTGAATATATACATGTACACACATACACTGTAGCGCACAGTGGTGTTGGCTCGTGTCAAGTGACTGAACGAGTGAGAGAGAGGGAGTGCGCGCGAGTGAGAGAGAGTGAAAGAGAGAGAGAGAGAGAGAGTGCGACGGTAGAATCGAGCGGTGGCGCGCGTCAGCAGTGTCGCAAGTAGAAACGGGCCGTGCGCTGCTGGCTGCTCGTGTCGTGCTCTGTGGTGATAGAGGGGCAGGTCTGTCGTCGTTCGCCCAACAACGCCTCTCGTCCACGTTCAAGTTCGCAAGCAGCAGCTTCCTCGCGAGACGTCGTTGTAAACAGGCAAAGCTCTCGGTGAGTGCAAGTTCGAAAAATAAAGTCACGCATGTGGCTGCGCACAGTGGAAGCGACGAGCAGAAGCAGCAGCGTCGAGTGAAGAGTGCGAGAGAGAATCGATCAGCGAGTCGAGATGGCGGAGCAGCAGCAGCGGCGTTGACCCATTTTTCATTTTCCTCGAGAGACACCGTCGTCTGTCTCTCTCTCTCTCTCTCTCTCTCTCTCTCTCTCACACACACTCACCAGCTCTATTCTCCACACTGTGTATCTAGCTGCTCTGTGTGTGTGTGTGTGTGTGTGTGTGTGAGCGATTCTCGCGTGCCTGCCTGCTCGCCTGTGCCGCAGCAGCTCTTGTTATCTCCGTCTCACTTTGGCTGTTCTGCTTGCGCCTACTGTGAGTGTGTTTGTGTGTCCGTGTTCAAGTAAAGTGCGAGGCACACGATAAATATCTCTAGCAAGCAGTGTGTGTGTGTTATTTGTGTAAGGCGCGAGTGTGTGTGTAAGCACAAAGTCGACGACGGCGACGACAAAGAAGAAGACGACGACGACGGCGAGGGCACTAGCGCCTTAGCGAGATAGTGAGAGAGTGTTGCGGCAGTAGAGAGAGAGAGAGAGTTTTTTTTTTGGCCAACGGGCACCAAGGTCGCAAAAAAGCAGCCGACATTCTGAGAAAACTCGACATCCGTGGGGCCTTGGCAGGCTCGAGCGGCAGCAGCAGTAGCCAAGCCAAGATGGGCAACAATGCCACGAGCTCAAACAAGAAGGTGGACGCCGCCGAGAGCGTGAAGGAGTTCCTCGAGCAGGCAAAGGAGGAGTTCGAGGAGAAGTGGAAGAAGAACCCGTCAAACACCGCGAGCCTCGAGGACTTTGAGCGCATCAAGACCCTGGGCACCGGGAGCTTCGGGCGCGTGATGATAGTCCAGCACAAGCCCACCAAGGAGTACTACGCCATGAAGATCCTGGACAAGCAGAAGGTGGTGAAGCTCAAGCAGGTGGAGCACACGCTCAACGAGAAGCGCATCCTGCAGGCGATAAACTTCCCGTTCCTGGTGTCGCTGCGCTTCAACTTCAAGGACAACTCGAACCTGTACATGGTGCTGGAGTACGTGCCGGGGGGCGAGATGTTCAGCCACCTGCGGAAGGTCGGCCGCTTCTCCGAGCCGCACTCGCGCTTCTACGCCGCCCAGATCGTGCTGGCCTTCGAGTACCTGCACCACCTGGACCTCATCTACCGGGACCTCAAGCCCGAGAATCTGCTGATCGACTCGCAGGGCTACCTCAAGGTCACGGACTTTGGCTTCGCCAAGCGCATCAAGGGCAGGACGTGGACTCTGTGCGGCACCCCCGAGTACCTCGCCCCGGAGATCATCCTCAGCAAGGGCTACAACAAGGCCGTCGACTGGTGGGCGCTGGGCGTGCTCGTCTACGAGATGGCCGCCGGCTACCCGCCCTTCTTCGCCGACCAGCCCATACAGATCTACGAGAAGATCGTCAGCGGCAAGGTGCGGTTTCCCTCGCACTTTGGCTCCGAGCTCAAGGACCTGCTGCGCAGCCTGCTCCAGGTCGACCTCACCAAGAGGTTCGGCAACCTCAAGGCCGGCGTCAACGACATCAAGAATCACAAGTGGTTCGCCAGCACCGACTGGATCGCCATCTTCCAAAAGAGAATCGAGGCGCCCTTCATACCCAGGTGCAAGGGCCCCGGCGACACCAGCAACTTTGACGACTACGAGGAGGAGGCTCTGAGAATCTCGTCAACGGAGAAGTGCGCCAAGGAGTTTGCCGAGTTCTGAAGAGCCCAGCTCAAGCATCAAGCTCAGAGCTCGTCACTAGCTGCCAACCGTACCCAACTGTGCTCACAGCGCTGCAGCCAATCCAGAGGTACATCCTGTCGTCGTTGCAAAGTCCCAAGCACCTTGGAGACCTTGGAGGACTCGCGGAATATGACAAACGGATATAAGCAAAAATACATTACATTATTACAATTAACGATCCCACATTCACCCAGTGATTCTTCATCAAACATGAGACAGCAATGCCACACATTCTCCTAGGTTGTGTTGCAAGTCTCAAAACCCACACTTCCTTCTCAACAGCCAGCAACAACCAAATCCTCTTAGGCAACGTTTTCCCTGGGTATAAACGTGATGAATTTGCTGCTGCTGCTGCCACCGCTACTGCTGCTGCTGCTACTCTGGTGTTTTAATTGATTACACGCAAAGTAAACAGGTGGTGCATAGTGGTTTGAATGGTGTGTGTGTGTGGAAAACAGTGCGGAACGACAAAAAATCAACAACAAAGTAAATTTCCATCAAACTCTTAGTATTATAAACTTGCTTGTTGCTGAGAGAAGTAAATAAAAATAAATTGTTTAAAAACAAGAGAGGAAGAGAGAGAGCTCCAAAAAATGTTGTAACAAAATGAAGAATCCTCCATTACTTGAAACACTTGTATGAGTTGCCGTGTACGAAAAGAAGATGAAGAATATATATATATAGAGAGAGAGAGAGAGAGAGAGCAAAGGAGAAGGTGGCAAAGAAGAACAAGAGGCTGTGCCTGCAGAATCATCAGAGTTGCACCGCGACACGAGAGACAGCACGAGAGAGAAGAGAGAAAATAGTGTCGTGTGCGGTGTTTGTGTCGTGCAATGCAATCGTTACGTATGTAGAGTTGTGTGGCAGTGTGTGCGTATATCTGCGTTCATGTGTGTGCAATAGTGTGCGAGTTGCGCGCGATCAAGATCCACAATACACGTGTATGCAGTGTGTGTGCGTATGACGCCGAATAATGTAATTGTTTTGTCCCCGCCGATTATATAAGATAGAGATGATTAAAAAAAATGAAAAAATAAACAAAAAAATTAAAACAAAAAAAAATAAAAAAAAAGAAAGAAGGGTCCAGAGATGCTCCGTCTCTCCGCAGACTGACGAATTTTCTTCGCGTGTGAAATGAGAGAGAGAAAGAAGCGCGACCTTGACTGGCGCGAGCGCGCGTAAGTTTAAAAATAAGCAATCGGTGCAGACGGGTAATATTAAACACACGTACGTTTCACGAGGCGCGTATATAAATCTCGCTGATCGGCCCAGCGCACCACATCAATTTATATACACAAACTTGATCGACGACGACGACTTGAACGTTCAACTTACTTACAATCTTTATCTCTCTCTCTCATCGTGTACTCGCGCACACGCACACATACAAAAAGACACACACACGTACAATCGAGACTATATAAAAAGCAGCGGCAACAAAGTATCATCATCTGATTTATCTTTCTCTCTCTCTCTCTCTCTCTGGCTGTCCGTCTGTCTTGTCTGTCTGTTTGCGCGATCGCGTCGCTCTGCTATATATCTTTGATTTTCTTGCGAACCTCTCAATTTTTCTATATATATATATGTGTGTATATGTGTGTGTGCGTGTGTGTGTGTATGCGCGCCGCCAAGGTCGCTCGCAAGAGCGCGCGTTCAAAAGTCCACGTGTGTGCAACAGGGACATGTGAGACACTCGAGAGAACGAATGAGAAAAAAAAACCAAGAAAATAACCAAACAAGAAATATATTTAAAAAAAACATAACCGACAAGTCGACGACAAGCAATCATACTTAGTAGCGAAAAAAAAACGCCAAACGGCATCTCGACCTTCCTCACCCTTACCTTCGAAAAAAAAAAAATGAAAAAAAAATCTACCCTTGCAGGGACATACAAAACACACGACTACAACATTGTAAATAGGAGATATATATCGAGGAATCGAGCTTACACACAATCTCTCGTATAATATAGTGCGCGCGAGGTTCGATTGTGTGCTGCTGCTGCTGCTTCTTCTTCTGCCGCGCTGCGTCGCGCCTTTTGTTTTGCGCGCGAGTCCTACATCTCAATTGGGAATTGAGCTCAATCATCGGCTCGATTAAAACTGCGCTCTCACGTGCGGTCACGAGCGCCGTCGCCACCACGCAGCTATACGTCCGTTTCTTTTCTATTCCTCCTTTTTTCTTCTCTCTCTTCTTCTTCAACATCTTCGTTTCGCACTCGTTTTAGAGTGATGTGCGCTTCTTCTCTGTACCCCCCTCCTTTCCTCCATTTTTTATATCCTTTCACGGTGGCTATCTATTAATACGACACTCGACATTGACACGACGCTGCTTTATCGAGAGTTCCGCGTTTAAATTAAACAAAAAAAAGCGATAAGAGAGTAGTTCATTGGTTCTCTCTTTTTTTTTTTGTTCTCTCTATTCTTCTTTTTTTTCTTTCGTTTCCTCGAGCAATGCTGTGAGCCACGACGACGATGACAGTTTATTTTGGCGGCTCGAATCCACGGCGATTCTACATATTTCGCGAGAGAGAGAGAGAGAGGGAGAGTGAGAGAGTTTATTTTGGTGCGCGTGTCTTTTTAGCATTTTTTTTTTGATCGTTGGCTCGCCTCCTTCGTATACATATTGTAAAATCATCGTGTACATTATTATTATTACTATTATTATTATTATAGCTATGAAAGTTATACACATATGAATATTATCCTGTTGAATTGTTTATTTTTTATTTATATGTTTTATCGGAGAGCGTCGAGTATGTCCAGATACAAAAACAAACAAAACAAATTATAAGGGTGTGACTGTGTGTGGTGTGCGCGACGAATAAAAAAATGCGAAAATGCGAGATGCAAGCTGAAAGTGTGCAAAAAAAGCTGAGCGAAAAAAAGTCGAATTATTGGGTTTTCCAGCCGTTCAATTTTTTTCGTTCGACGTCTACAAAACACACACACACAAACACACAAGTATACAAACTTGAAACCAACACACACACACACACACAAGTCAACAAGAAAAGAAAAAATACGCATTATACCGTGTCGATCTTTGTTCATTTTGTACTAGTCTGTAACGGAGGAATAATTAATCATATTGTATATAGGAATGATGTTAAGCGAATATTTAACTAATGATAACAACAAAAAAAAAGAGGCAAAAATATATGATGAAAAAATTTAAGTGTACAAAGATGCATTGTTATTCTTTCTCTTTATCATTTTGGAAAACCCAAATTTGCTCAATCGCGCGCTCGTGCGCGTGCACGCGAGACACGATGAGGAAACTTTTTACCCGAAATATAAATAATTATTATTACGATAATCTCTCAGCATACAACAACCAAAAAAAAAATGAAAAACCGTAAACCCTCCTTGAAGTAATTATAAAATGACAAAAGGATTTTGAAAAAGCATAATCGCTTGCTGCATGAGAAAAAAAAAGATTCAACCGACACACTGAAGCAGTATTATGTATTAACGTTCAATCCTGACCAGAAGTAAAAAAAACATACGTTTGAGTTTTATAAAATGAGAAAAAAGGAAATAAAAAAAAGAAAAAAACGTAAAAAAAACTTTATCGGCTTTCAATGTAATTGTACCAAGATACTTTTGTAAATATGACAATAAACGCAAATTAACTTATCAATGTTACAAAGGGCCATTCATTCAATACGAGTCTCAATGAAAACCGTATAGTACCTCTAGCTTAACGAGTACTTTTATCAAGTCGGTAAAACGTCGTACATATCAAATTCAAATAAAACGCAAAAAAGAGAGAGAATCGAGTTATTCGACAATCGTGCAGAATAGTAGCAGCGGAAAGAAGAAGACGCAGTCACGAATACTCTTATACTATTTCGTAATCTTTCTGTCTCTCTTGAGAGACTATTATTAGCAGATGTATCCAGGCCATCGCTGCGAGTGAGAGAGCTGCCGCTTTGTGCGCCAGCCTCGATATACATTCTTCCCTCTATATTCTAATATTTTAGTACCGCGCGTGTCTCACTCTTTTTTTTTCGTCGATTCCAAGTTTTGACAGTTTGCGATGAAACGTTGCTCTACCTGTATGCAAAAAAAAAGTCGGACACGATTAATTGTACGCTTTTCATCATTGTCTTCTTTTTTTATCTCTTCATTAGAAAAAAACTTTAGATTGCAATTACAATGTATGAAATAGACAGACATTATCTTGATGAATAAGAGGAAAGGAATTAATTGCCTTTTCAGAAAAAAAAACATAATTTTTCATTCGAATCAGCAAGATCGTAAAATAAAGACAAACAAAAAAGAAATCAAAGATTCTTAAAATACTAAAAAATGTTTTCAAAGCTTTAAATTCGAGAGCGGCTATTTTAAAGCTTTTTTTGACAACGAACCAAAAAAAAAAACCCGGAGCGCGAAAAATGAAAATAGCCAATTTTTATTTTTAAGCTTCGACACGGACAATCAATTCTCATTCGCAGTTTCTATTCCAATCCGTTATATAATTTTGCCGACGACGATCGCGAAGCTTCTGTTATACATAATCTCATTTCGTTTTTGTCCGTTGAATTTCTACAAAATTTATCTGGTCTAATTGCTGCTCGTCGGCCGCGAACAATGCGAAACCGCAAACAGTTGCGCTGAATACGGTCATTGTCGCAGCTACTGATGGCAAACTCAGCAGCGAGAATTAAGCTGACGTAAGTAGATGAACAAATCCATAGGAGGACGACGACTCTCATATCGCTGCAAGTAAGTATATATAGGTATGTATACATTGCTCGTTGTGTGTGTTTCTGTACCCCCATCGAAAAGGTTCGTTCAAGTTTGGTGATAACTGGGTCGCGCTCGAAAAAAAAAAGTATAAGGTAGTGTAAGGAGCTGCGCACTCCCACACACACACACAAGCAGCAGCGAAAGCAGTTATTTCGAGCTTTTTCACCGCCGCGCCTTATCAATCGCTCGGCCTGTGTGTAACAGTGTTGTATGTGTTGGCGCACGCGCCATCGATCCAACCGCTATGCGCGCGCGGCATTGTCCGCTCGTGACTTTGAAATTGATTTTCACGCTCAAGCGATAAGACACACAACTCCTCTCTTCTTCCCTCGCTCTCTCCCTTCCTCTCTGTGTGACTCTCTGCAGGTGCGATAGTTTTGCGCCGCAGCTATGCCAAACTTACAGCAACTTTCATTTCACCTGCAATGATTTGCCAAACATTTTGCCAGCTTCTTTCTCAAATTTTGATACGGGCTTATCAATGAGAAATGCGCGTGTGACTAATGGGTCAAGAAACTCTTTAGTTTCCATTCAGCGATTGCTCATCGTAATGTAATTTTAGATTTATTTTGACATTTTTCTCTTCTTCTTGTCCAAGGAAATGAGCTTGTTACGTCTTTACCTACATCTACTGGCTTACGTAATTTATCCTACATGTATATATAAATTTCAAAGGTATAAGGCTTATGCACGTATACGAGAGAGAGAGCGATGTAACGCAGTCGCGAAAAAAGAAAAGACCGCAGAGTTATTTTGAGCTTCGTTATGCTGCAGCAAACGATAAATAATAAAAGCCGACAGAGTAATGAGTATCAATTTTTCAGACGCGCACTCAATGGAAATGAATAGTTTGTCCGTAGCGATGCTCGATTTGAACATTTTGTTAAATAAAGAAACCGCCTCGACAAATTGAATCGCTATACAATTTTATTTTTATCGCAATTTTTTCAATATATCGCTTAATATTTCATTTTACGTACACTTTTAGCGAGCGATAAAATTCGAAAATGAGGATATAAAATTGATTACAGCAGTTCCAAAAATAGTCAAGGATATGATAATTTACATGTGATGTTCTCAAAGTTAAAATTCGTAAATCATTTCCCAACTGTGGAGATAATTTACAGTAATATTCCTAAAAATTTCTCAACAATCGATGAAATAATCATGATAATCGCTGTTATTTGAAAATAACAAAAGCTCCAATCGTCGTCGGTTGAAAAAGTCGCCAGAGCAAGTAAAAGCGACAAATTAAGTAAATTGAGTAGGCTGGCTTTTATTGGCCGGTAAATGTTTCGCAAGGCGCAATTAACGAGTTCGATCTGATCGATCGCTCGCTCGCGGGCACACGATGAATTATGCAATTGGCCAGCCGCATGAATTTTATTCGTTGGTGCACTGACTTTATTACCAAAGCGTTGACGTTTCATTGTTTATTATTTGATGGATCGCCAAGTGAGGAATTTTTCTTCTATATATACAGGTCGAGCAACGCGATATGAGTGAAACTGAGAACGCTCGTAATTTTTTTCTTCTTTTTTGTTCCTTTTGTTTTGGCTTCACACATATACGAAAGTATACAAGTCGAGAAAGCTCGCTAATTTATAAACATCCACGTCAATGTTTGACGCCGTGCACACACAAAGCTTTATCGCAAGGATTAATAACGTAGCAGTCTTGGCTTTTTTTTCTTTTGTGCTCGTCGTCGTCGGGGACCGGATGTTTTTTTTTAAACATAATACCGCGGACTATATTTTTTTCAATCACATAATTTACACAGCGAGACGCTCTTAGAGCCTGCCGAGCGAAAGACAAGCACACTTAAAAAGCAGTAAGGGCGGTTTATCGGGAACTGCGCAGATATTCGGCGCGTAAACAAATAACTCAAATAGTATTTGACAAGAAGGAGAATATGAGAATCGTGTCCATGGTGGATTTGTTTGTTTGCGCGGAGGAAAGAAGAAGAAAAATGAAAAAAATAAAATACACGCAGCGCCGATCCGGTGCGTATTATTATTATTATATACAAGAGACGTTTAAACTTCAAGCAAAGTCATCGTTCGGCTGACATCTTGACGTCACTGACTTCTACTCGGCTTATCGGTGATAGCCTGCGGCTGCTGCTGCCTGCCTGCTTTTTATCGTATTGTCTGCCCCGTTTTTTTCTTTCCTGTCGCTTATCTCATATATCCAGGGAAGATATATCCTGGCAAATTATTGCGCGCTTCCCGTATATATCTACACGACTTAATTCCGCAGCTTCCGGCTATATCTCTGCCTGCGTGTTTTCTTCTTCTTCTTCTTCTTTATTCAATGGGAGCAGCGACGTCTGACCATATTCGGCTGTTTTCTACTTGAACCGCGATCAGTCGCGACTTTTTCTTTTTCTCGCCCTCTTTCTCTCTCACGACAGTTTCTTTTTTCTTATATATTCGCCTTGGCATTGAGGGGGAAACTGAAGGGATCTCTTGACGTATGGAAATTGAGGGGAATTTCTCAGATTTTCCTTACGATCGCGGTTAACAAGATACGCTCTCGGCGAAATTAGTATTTCGATCGGAATCAGAGTTGACGATCGAAAATCACTTTCGTCGCCAAATTACGAAAAGCTATCGGGGCGAGCAATTCACCCGGAGCTTCAGAGAATTTTCACTGATAACCGCATAAAAAGCAATTATGTCATAGAGATCATACAGAAAAATAAAAGCTGTTTCTTTCGTCGAGAGGCGAACATTCAAACGAATCGGAAGGGAGTTTGCTTATCGAGCAGCACGTGAAACATCGGAAAGAGGGAGAGAGAAAGCTGGCGTGTCTCAAAGGTAAAATTACTTGCTGCCGTGAGCATCCTCATCAAGGAGGCGCGCTCGAGCAAACGAGGCTAGTAGGGGAGTAAAGAAGGCAAAGAAGGAGAAAAAAAAGGAAGAATCTGTAGATTTGAATCGGCGATTAGGTAGCGAAGCGGCGGAGGCGGCAGTTCCGTGACGGATCGATGGGGATAGAGCCAGAAAAGGGGGCTATGTCCCTCGCACGTGCGGCCCTTAAGTGTCTCGCACGCGAAGGTTAAGGTCAGTGCATCCAAAGATCAATTTATCAAACTCTCTTGCCGCGTGCAACCCGCGCGATTTTGCTAATTTTCGCTCGAGAATCACCCAATTATCGCGATTATATATTTTCATATATTCCGCTTGCCTTTGTCTTTTTTTTCATTCCGTACATGTACGAGGCTTGTACATACAGCAATTAGCCCGCGATTCCGCCGTGTCGCTCCCCGCGGTACGATCGGCCAAACTAATGACGCTCTCGACCTCGATTGCCGCCGCCGCCAGCTCGCGAGTCCCGATGGACAACCATTCTATAATTATTGCGCGAATGCAACTAGTAAACATGCTCGTGCGATGCTTACTCTTCATTTTCATCCGCGACCCCATTCTCGTTTTCTACATGTATTGCCAATGTGCAAGAGCTCCATTTATTCTTTTTTATTTAGATTGACAATGCTGCCACATTTTACAGTTAAAGACCTGCTTTTTCTATGATTTTCGCAATAAATCTTGGGCGTAGACTATTTTTCATACAATTCAGAGTCTACTCGACTGACAAATCGAGCACTTTGAAAAATTATTTTTACATAATCAATGAGAATTTTGCTCACATGGTTTGGTCATTAAATTTATTATGGTCGATTTAGCCCCATCGACTTGAAAAGCTCGCAAGCTCCTGTCAAACGTGTTAGACTACTTTTCATACAGTGACGCGCGAAAAAAAACGGCCTTTTTTCGTACATGACGTAAAACGATCGATTATCAATGCCCGTGCTCATCGGTATTCCCTTGAGTGGAGCTTCCCTTCTTAGCCTGGCACGTGCCATTTATTCAAAGGGCGCATAGTTTCTCCGCTGTACAACAGGTTTAATTGCTACCAAACACCCAGACAGAAACTTGGCGCAATCGCGACGAGGCATTTAATTAGAAAATGAGAAAATATGATTAAACAAGCGCAATTCACTTATCTACAATTTGCTTCTCATATATATATAATATACGATTGACTATATTATCAGGAGACTTCGCGCGCGCGCGCGCGTATATATATAATCCCACAGCAGCGACTTCGAGGCACGCGGAGCGAGTTGGTTTTGTTTGAAGAGGGCTTGTGTCTGCGGTCTACTTTTATTTTTCGAGAAAAACTTACACCGGAGCAAGTCTTTTCACTCCCCACGAATATTCATACACAGATTTTTTTTATCAATAGTGACCTTGTTTCTCGATAAAAAAAAAGAAATACTTGGCAGCCAAATCTCTCTCTTTCATCGACGCAATATACAGTACAATTTATACGCATATCGCGCGAAAATGTTGTTTCTTCGTGCACGGCAAAAGTTTTGCTGACGCTGTGGCTGCGAAAACACACATACACGTTCGACACTCGTTCATTCAGTAAACTCGCGCCAAACTTTTCTCGCATATTAACATTCGATACAAGTTTATTGCCGTGATTTATATGTTTTGGAGAATTACCGATGAAACGTCATCGAAAAAAAAATTAGAAAATAGACCGCGAGATAAAATTGATTTAAAAAGTTAAAAATTACCGAGGCACGCGTTGACTTCCATTAACCATTAACTTGACTTGAGTCTGATAAAATTTTAAGTAAATTCTACTCAAATTAACAAGTAACTTTGTATACTCTTAAAACTTTCCTCCCTACTGGAGAAAAATAAAAAAAAAAGGTATTCGAAGAAGAAGAACAACAACAACCAATCCCATCCGAATTCCCCGAGCGAATTAAAAAAAAGGAGAGAGTGAGCGAAAACTACGTTGTTCTTTTCTACCGGCACGACGCGACGTAGATAAGGAGGCCTATACGTATATAAATACATGCGCGTGGGCGTTCACGCGACGGCAATAAAAGAGATGAGAGTGCGTCGGCTGTTTTATCGCACGTTGCTGCGACGATAGCTCGCAGCGCACATCGATCCTCGGCGCGCACTGAACTCAACCAATACGCCGTGCATTCTCCTGGAAAGTCCATTCGCGCGACAGGCCCATACACTTTTTATTTTTCTTCTTCTATGCTCTCTATGTTTTTTATTTCTCGCGAATTGGACTGCGTCTATCGATTTTCGATACTCAGCAGTCGTCGTATGGCGTCGGCGTCGTATAGAAATTTTAATTGAGTTTGCATTGCGAGCGGCGCGCGTTTTCGTTTTGATAAATCGAGTTCGCGCGGCGACACAGTTCCAAGTTTGTTTTGCGCAAACAGAAAGCGCCCGAGTCAATTAATTCATATAGGCAAACTTTCATCCGCAAAGTCGACAATATATGCGCGTTCACACTCTTTTCGTTCGAATATAATCACAAAAACATTGTCCATCTGCAAAAAAACACGAAAACGAAATTTCATCGGTACATTTACCCTGAACGCGAAGCCATACGAAAGGCAGCACGTGTACGGATAGCTCGGGGTGGCTTCCCAAAGTGAAGCCAATGTCAAGGTGTATGTAACTCGCTGCGCGCATACAATTATGCAAGTGCAGCGCGCGAAACGAATCTAAAAATAAATACATAATAAACGTCACTGTACTACTACCACTACTACTAAATAGCATCGCCACTGCTGCCGCGCGAGCAATTACGGCCAAGTGGATATCGGCCGCTTTTCCCGCAAGCCTGTCGATCTCGCGACCTACTTCTCTCTCTCTCTCTCTCTCTCTCAACCATCGTCGTTGCGAATACGTAATTTTCGGACCGAAAAGTAACGGGGAAGCGGGGGAGTTAATCAATTTGCTGCCAAGCTACTTTAATTACTTTCCTTCGCGGCTCTCTCTCTCTTCTTTCTCTTTCCGCTCGCGAGAATATCGTGCGGGCTGATTCGCTCCCGTACCCCCCTTTTTTTCTTCTTCTTTTGCGTTGAGTGACTAGTTCAATTTCGCCGAGTGCACGCGAATCGCGTGAAAAAAAAAAGAAAACTGAATTTGATTTTTACGAGGTGCGAAGGAAGAATAAAAATGCAGTATATGCCAACGAAATTCAATAAAGCTCCGCGAGGACGACGGAAAAGTTGATGAATTTTTTTTTCCTTTTTGAGTTTGCCGGCAGCATCCACCTTTCGCCACGGCGATTATGCAAAGTGCAAGTAGCTCGTTACGTCTCTCCGGCGAAAGTTCGCAAGCGCGTACTGACGTCAGTCCTTAATACCCTCTCGTGCTCCGCAAGTGTCTCTGGCAGTATATAGACTTGAAAATAAACAAGAGACGCATCTCTCTGTCGGTCGGTCGGTCGCTCGGTGGGCTTATATATGTGTGTGTGTGTGTACGTCAGAGAAAGGGAGGGAGGGAGAGAGGAGTATGGGTCCAGCGAGGCGATAAACGCATTTATTAAGCGCGCCCAAGCGAAAAGCCGATACACACGAGGGAGGCTTTGAGGCTTTATACACACCTTTGTACTGCCACTGCTTGCCAAAGCGTGTACACACTCTTTTCTCTTTCGATCGCGCCTTCTTTGTTTTTTTTTCTCCTTTTTTTTTGCACCATTATAATATATGCTATTACGTCGGGATATATAGAAGAAAGACTCGAGTGGCAGCTATCCACTACTCGACTTTTATAATTTTGATGTAATGTTAATTATTCAAAGCGGCGGAAAAATTTTTAATTGCTCGTCTACTTTTTAGAATTTGATAATAGAGACTACTAGTATCATAAAAACGAAGAGAGAATATAGATGAACAAAGTCACTAAGATTTCAACAATATTCAGTATTTGAAAATCGAGCTTTGTTTGCTTATAACTTTTTAAAAAACTATCCTTTGATATTGGGCTTGTATAGCAAGGAATATATCATAAAAAAAGACGAAAACTAACCGTATGGCAGCTCTGTGCAATGTGTATTGATTCACCAAGATTTTAATAATTTTCATAATTTTAGATTTCGATGAAAATTTAGTTTCGTTTGCTTGTATCTTTCCATCAAACTTGCTCATCTGTTTTTTGGAGTGTGATAAATATCGAGCGCGTGAATCAAAGCGAAAATTCGAAAGCAACCTGTTTTCTCTTTTTTTTTTTTTTGCTGTTACGCACTCGAGGAATATATTGCAGTCGTTAAAACTTACGGATTTCTTGGGCAGCGAGCAAGAGTCTCATTACTTTGGCGCAACGGGCGTTTAATTACGAAGCTAGATTATTAACGAAGCGTCGTTAGTCACCGCGCGCACGCGAGAGAGAATCTCGGCGAAAGAAGCTCGGTTTTCATCGTGATACAAAAAAAAAATGAAGAAGAGAGTAACATTAGCCAAAGAAGTTTTTGGGAAAGTCCAAGGTCGCGTGCGAGCTTTTTTCGTTCGACGCGATAGATATTTTTCTATTGACCATGTAGGCGGTTCTGATAAATAAACATTAATAGCGTTGATTGTTGCATTAATCATGGAGTGTTTGTCACGGAGAGTATTACGTAGAGAGTATATACAAGAACGACCTCGAGACAAATCAATGTTTTTTTTTCGTGCACCGCTGTATTAGATTTCCTATACACATTTTTCGTATTAGTTTGATCAAAATAGATCCAACGACCGTGTGTGTATGTGTGTGTCTTTATGGAAGCAACAGAGAAATCGAACGAGCCGTTACGAAACGTATAATCAAACATAGAATTTTTCGGGAAGGCGGAACACATACAACGATCGCGTGACGACCTTCGTGGCTTCGTTTTTCTTATTCCAACCGCATGCTATACGCACGTGTTACAAAGTTAATTTTTTCCCGAGTTGGAAGAGATAAGAAAGTGTGTAAGAGACGTACTAGTTGTGCTACTTGCAGCACGGAAAGTAGAACAAAAGACTGTTAATCCCTTCTTCCTCTTCTCCGCTATAACCTCAAATGCATCTTTCTCTGCCGTGGCTTTCTAAGCTTTACCCCTCGCTGTGTGTTACTCTTTCATCAGGGCTCGCTCTTATTATTATTCTTCCAAGTCGCGCATTTCACGTTTCAAGCTCCCAATGAAAAATTGAAAGTGCTTTTTACTCGCGAGCGCGGGGCAAACCCCCCGCTCCGGCGGCCTGTGCGCGCTGCGATAACATTTTATCAGCCAAATGAAGAATGCTTTTTCAGAGATTCTTCTCTCTTTTTTTTTTTGCTCGTTCAAACTTTTTTTTTCTCCTTCTTTGTCTTTGCAAACTTTTGTGGTCTTATATAATATTTTTTTTACGGTGGTCGTAAAAAAGAAAATTTATCGCAAAGGAGAAAGGGAAAAAAATCAAAACGATATCGTAGCCGAGATATTTTTTCTGGAAAAATATAGTTTCGGTTTCGTGTGATTGCAGCCGAATAAGAAATCCCGCTCGAAAAGCTCTCCTACCCTTAATAAGGAACTGGCACAACACAACATGATGTACAACACAACGCAATTTTCCTTGTAACGAAAGAAGAAAAAAAAAACCACCCTCGAAAGAGCGAGAGAAAAAAAAAGAAAAAAAAAGTCCACATTCGCCACGTCCCATAATTCCGTGGCAAGCGATCGATTATCCTCGAAAATAGCTATCGTTGGGTTGGGGTGTAAAGCGCTTACGTGCGTGAGAGCGAGTATCGGGGCACGCGCGTGATTTACGTGCAGCAAAACGCGAGCGCGGGCGCGGGGTAGGCAGGTAGGTGTGTATATCTAGCTATCCCGCGCTCGTGTCTCGCTTTTGGCCAACCGCAATCGAAATAATTGACGGCTTAATGAGCTTCGATCAATTTAGCGCCGCCGCCGTCGCCGACGATGTTAATTCCAGCTCGCGACCTTAATGCAAGCGTTGCCGCCGAGAAAAGGTAAAGTAAAAAAAAACACAACGGCAGAAGAAAATTCTCACGGCAGGATGAATTATAGATAGAGACCAGACTGACTCATGCGAGTGAGAGAGAGGAAAAGAAGGCTCTTGGAATAATTCAGTTGCCACTGTGAGTGTGTAGACAACTGGGTCGCTGCTTCGCTTTTCACTGCAAGCTCGATTTTTCTTCTGTCACGGATCCCAGGCTGTTGATGCTTTGGCTTTGGATTTTTAATTGCAAACGTTTTCATTGGCCCCTTTTTTTTTGAAATATTTGTTGAAATAAATTGTACAATTTGAAAAAATAATCGCTCTCAATATCACGAAAGTTGACTATAGCAGACGTAGAAAAAAAAAAGTTAGGTTTAAACGTGCGATTGATCCGTCTGTGAATAAATAAGCGAATCGGCAAATCAATCCATCAGAGCAGCAGCAACAGTAGCAGCAAGGTAGCAATGCTGGAAAAGCAATGAAAAATCCATTAGACGCGAGAGAGAGGAAGTGAGAGAGAGTTGCGCTTGCGATTCTGGGGAAGGAAGACCTTAGAGGTCGAGTGGCCCCGGGAAATCAATAGGAGCGTGGTGCGCGGGCGCGGCCGAAAAAGGACCATCAGCTGTGTGTGTACTGCATGCGTGTGTGTGTGCCAGAGAGTCTGTGTGTGCCCTCTCGATCCTTGCCCTCTCAGACTCGCGTCACTACATCCACTCTCTACTCTCTCTCTCTCTCTCTCTCCTTTTCTAGCTGCTGCTCTGCCAGGATTACGTCCGCCAAGTGCGTCAGTTTTATTACGCTGCGCTGCTGCCGCTGCTGCTGCTGCTCATGCTGATGTTGGGATTCGCTACAGCATCCCAAAGCACCTCTCCCACGTTATTTTTCCTTCCTTTTTTCTCTCTCTTTGTTTTTTTTTTCTTTTTGTTTTGCTGGGATAATTTTTTCTTCATTGTCTTGGAATATATATCGGATTAGCGAGTTTCTGTTGGGAATAAACTGTCTGTTTGGTTTTCTTACACGATTAGCGACTAATTGTCAGTTTTTGCATAAATGATTTTCTACAGCGAAGCAACCAGTTGCTCGATATAAATCAGTGAGGTATATAAGTGCGGTCAGAGAAATCGATGGATATTATGTACTGCGGCCTTGTCGCGAATCGTCGTCTTGGCAAAGATTATTGAAAGTCCACTCGAGCGTGTCGTTCGCTCCTCTCGGGCGTGAACTAACCAGCTAGCCCTTTTTTTCCCCACCCCGCGCGTACGCGTATAACACATCACCGACACGTATACACACTCACTCGCATACGAGCTTCTTCTAAATTTAGAGGCAAAGCTCCACTCGAGCGCGAACTGGTCGAGTCGACGAAGGTTGTCTATTTCTACAGGGGATGCCGCCGCGCAACAATATTTTTTTTCTTTTTCTTTTTCTTTTTTTTTTTTTGTTACGCTTCGTCTTTTAACCGAGCTGCGGATTATTAGAACACACGATAGCTGCGAGGGCTTTTTTAAAGGTGCAACGTCGAGCGTGAAATTTCGTTAGCCGAGGCCAAAGGATGAGCTTTATCGTGGTTGATAGTTCATGCGTATACGTATACTATACGCTAGATATACACCTTCCTTTCTTTCTCATTATTATTTCGGAATTCCGAGCAAGCTCGCTAGGTGGCGTCAGCTTTTCCCATACATGCTACAGGATTATTATTTTCAGTTGCACTTATATGCACATTATTCTTGTAATGTTTACCTTTAATACAGAAATTTATATATTTTACTGATGTTTATTGTACTAATCTTGGTTGCTTATTATAACTAATTGATAAATTTTAATGGCAAATTGCTAGTAAAAAATTTAAATAATAAAAATTTTGTTATAGTCTACGAATTCTCACGAAAAAACTGGAAATCTATCGCAATTCAATTGCATATTAAAATTTTAAACTGCCCGATTAGATTTTGAAAATTCTCTCTCACTCTCCCTCCGCTGAGGAATGGAGATGTCAGAGTGATTGCAATTCAACCCGTCGCGCAACCTAACTCGCCTCAGATTTGCAATGGCTGCAAGTGAATTGCCTCTGATGCGAGAGCTGCTGCATAATTTCCATAATACGAACGTGCCAGCGATTTTGGCAGATTCAGCTAATTCGCGCTGGATTAATTATTTTCACACACGTGAAAGGCTATTCTGTTCGTGTTTTTGTTTCGAGACTGTCGTTGTTTTTGAGTAACGGTGAAAATTGGTTTGTTAGGGTGAGTCACTGTAGATTTATGCATATACAAACGCATATCGATGATTGCCGCTGTTGCCTTCATAATTCTGTAATTCGAACGAAAAGGATGAATTCTACGATGCGATTTTCGCTCGATAAAAGGTACACTGCAGCATCCAATACAGCCGCGCGTTACATATGCAGCAGCCAATAACTCGATGGGTTTCGCTTTCCTCCAGTGAAATCCATTTCCAATCAAACTCTAGTCCTTTTTTTTTATTGTTGGGGAGTTGTCGCGCGTAGCACTTGACTCGAAATGGTATTTCGTTGATAATGGAAAACGGGCTTTCACAACTTTGAGTTGATCGATATTTATAAAAAAAATTTTATGACCCTGATCTATAATAAATATAACAGGATCACTCCGTTTTTTTTTGTTGAAATTTTATTGAAATACTCTTCCGTGTGAAAGGCTAGCTGCACGTGCGGTAAATAAAAATAAAGAAAAACTAAGAAAGGAAATAGAGCTCCATAGGAAATTGATCAAAGCCCAAGGCCACGGGGATGTGGAAGGCATAGCGACGTATTTATCGCACGTAACATGCAGGCAGGCGGCAACTACAGTGTACTTTTCATTAAATGGCTTATCTGCCAATTAGATGGAATATTCGCTCTAGCCAATTGATAATCGTGCTCGTAATCGTGCTGTTGAGTATAAGAGGATTGCCCTCTATCTCTCTCGTGAATGCTTCAAGATAAACTCCATTATAACGGTTCCCCCATTGCCAATTCATAGATGCTAGAATATCAAATCGAGCGTGCGATCATATATTGGCAGTTCATTATGCGTCGATCGACATTACGTATATCGCGATGCGTGCGCTTCTCTTTAAAAACACTGCTAAATCGTGATTATTTTCATAATAATTGAGCAATCAATTCCCAATGGATCGGCAACGATCGTAAATCATTTATTGCACAGATAAAGTGAAAAGCGCGCTATACGCGCGACCGTATCGCCGACAATTATTCTTATTATTATTACTGGCAGCAAGCTCGTAAAACTTTTAGTCACTACAAAGTAAGATATATACACTATCGATTGCTATTTTTTTCTTCGATTTTTATTATACAGCTGTTAAACGTTGCGGTAACTGCGTCGTTGATTGACACTAAACTGTTTGAAAGTCGTACAATATAGGTACAAACGAAAAAAAAACTTTCATCTTTCCTCGATGTAATTAATCTAACAAAAGCGGTGCTTTATCGAAAAATACGTAAGACTGATATCTAGCCCATAATCTCTAAGAAAGTGTATCAAAGAGAGAGAGAGAGATAATAAAAGTGTCACTCGCACAACTTTTATTATACATGTGAAACTTTTGGCAATTACGAATATCGTGAAAGGTCATCAATCGCGAGTATGTGTGCAGCCGCGCACGAGAGGTGTTATTTTTAATCAAACGCTCACCTGAGCAGCGGGGATCGCTTATAATTGGTTGGATTAAGTTTCTTCTTGTACAGCAGCAAAACTTGCTGGCTGTTTGAGTGTTTTCGCCGGGTTGATTAGATTATGAGCTCGACGACGAGAAAACTTTCGATGAATTTTCGCTCTTTACTTGACTCTTCTGACACGCGCGTCATTACATACACAACAAATATTTTCCCTTTATTTTTCCGCTATGTAACTTTTACTTAGCTAGCGCGTAGAAAATCTTAATCCTGACTATTCTCAAGGAAAATTTCTCAACTCGATTATCTTATCCGTTCTTTCTCCAAGATCGATTGATAAAACTTTCGATTGATAAGTATCGAAAGAAATATTTATTTGACACGTGAAAATCCAATTTTAGAAGTTATGCAGGCAAGGAAGGAATAATGGGTTGTAATTTCGAATAAGGCGTTATTTTATTAAGAAAGAGAAACTTATTGCTCATCAGAGACAATTTGTTGATCAGAGGCAATTTGTTCATCAGATGCAATTTGTTCATCAGATGCAATTTGTTCACCAGAGGCAAACTGGTCATCAGAGGCAAATAGTTCAGTCGAGTCGGTGAACAAGGGTAATCCAAGTTTCTGAGCCTGGCTCTGGAAATTCTTCAGCGAGCAGCAGTAGGTGTAACCCTTGGTAAAGTCGGCGAATTCCGGATACTCCTTTCTGCAGGCGGGAATCTCGTCGCAAATGACGTTTTTCTGATCGGCCTCGGTGAGATGTGGATTATTGACGGTGACGAAGACGATGCCTTTGTTGGCAGTGCGACCGTGGACGTACTTGAAGAGGAACTGCGACGGTTTGAGCCCTCGGGGCAAGTTGACATAAGTGGTTTTATTCTGAGCGTTGCGCAGCCAAAGGCTGAGGTAAGCGCCGGACCAGACGTCCACGTCGTTGCTCGGGGATTCCGCGGCGATTTGACGAACGGCCTCGGCCACGCGCTTCCAATTGCCCGACTCCACCGACTTCCATACCGGCACTGTCGTCTCGTAGTAGCTCGCTGCGCTGCGCTGACTCTCGTAGTACAGATCCTCCTGGGACACCAGCTGACTGGCCACGAACGAGTGCCTTCCTAAGGGACATCATATAACACCTTGACGTTTCAATTTAATGTTACACTTTTCTCTTTCGAGACTTCTTTTTTATGCTTCAAACTTGGAATAAAACCAATGGCCTCATTAATTTAATAGTGCTCGCGGGCAAAATAATTTTATGGAGCACTAAATGAACGATATAACTGGAATTCCAAGCAACAGAGATACGACGACTGTACAATTAGTTTTTTTGTTTTTATTTTATTATCTCGAATACACGTGCGCGCTAGATAACAAGAGACTCACCGTCGGCGGGCAGATACTTGTCGACGAGAGCCGAGTCGTTAAATAGACTCGCGAAGGAGTTTCTCTGCTTGGTTACATCGTAGACCGTCGCGAAGTTCACCTTTGGCGTCAAGGGACTTGGCTTCAGTGCCGCTTTGCTCGCTGCACTTGCCGGCTTGATTGGCAATGCTTTGAAGTGCGCCCACCTGATAATTACAATGTTACTCACGCTTTATTATCGATCTCGCAAACTATAACTAATTACATTTAATTATAACTGCATACTGCCTTTCAAGAATTCAAAGCGCACGAATTTTCAGTATACCTGGGAATGAATCCACTGGCCCAACTGTTTACCGCGAGATCCTCGATCACCGGCAAAAAACCGCTCGCTCCCAAGGTGTATCCGGTCTCGAGGATTTTCTTGCCGTCGCTGGCTTTTCTATCGGTCAATCGGACCGTGGGCTCGGCCTTGGCGCTGCAACCGATTTGGCCCAAAGGTGAGAAGAAGAAAGTACCGGTGAGCTTGACGGTCGGCCCACCGACGCAGTCGACGGAAGAGGAGGTCAGATTGGTCGGTCTCGGTCCAGCTATGATCGTGCCTGCTGGGCAAACGATGCGCAAGCCCGGGTCTTTCTTGTTTTTAGCGCCCAAGCTCAATTGACCTGTGGCGTTGGGGTAGCGAAAACGAGTGCTGTTCCCTTCTAGGTAGAACGCCGTCGCGTTGAAGTCTTTCGACGAGTCGAACGTGCACGCCAGTTGTTTGTCCGGGCCCTTCTTCGAACTCGCCAACTCTGTAATTGAAAAATTAAAAAAAAAGTTAATTTGATGAATCATTTCGAAAGAGTGAAAATTCTTGTGTGTCACTTACGACTGGAGAGGAGGAGAAACGCGAGCGCAACAAAGTACTTGAGTAGCGGCGACATTTTTGCGAATTTTTTTCGATTGCAAGTTGGGCTTGGACAGTACGAGTTGGCTTTTATAGAGCAAATCTTATCGAACTCGCGCTTTTATCCACCTTCCAAATCAAAGTCTCCACATCGAGTGTGGTCCCTGATAAAAGCTAAGATCAATAACAAACAACTCGTGGAAGATTCTCAATTCGCTCGAAACTTTATGAATAAACAATTACGTAAACGACTTGGCTCTAGAGATTCTATGAAGCGTAAGTTGAAGCTAGAAAAAAATTGCGGGATTACTGCATCTCGCTGAAGAGCTGTACTTGTCCGGAAATTAAGTTGCAAGCTCGCAATCAACGATAAATGTGGGTTGATGAGTATGCGATGCGCGCAAACGTGTACTATTTGATGAGGCATCTGGAAAAATTCACGATATCGTTTGGTTATTTTATAATTTTACTTCGGGTAAATAAAGCTTATCTATCCATCGTTCGCAAAATATTTGATTGACATTGCGAAATTTCGAAGATAACCGAGCACAAGTTTGCACTCGAGATCGGAGATTGCACATCTTATTTTATGTATTTTTTTTTATTTTTTCGATCAACGGCAATCGCTCGTGTAAATAAATCAACAAGCTTAAAAAAATGTATTCGACGAAAATGGAAGCCCCTCGACAAAGTGACGAGTGCAGACAGCGTTAATTCGAGTTGGTCGGAAAGTCCAAGTACAATGGTTTGAAAGCAGCCCGCAGTCGGGCGGGTGGCATAGGATAGGTCCAAGCCAGCTGATTCGATTGAGGAGCGAACGAGGTCGCCCACGAGCTTCCAGTTTCAAGTTGTCGCAGTCAACACCTCCCACATTGGCGGCTTCGCGTTGTCGTACACCAAGTCGTGTGCCCCCCCGTCTCCTCGTCCCCTCGTCCTAGTAGTACACCTCGTCGGCAGTGATTATAGCCCAAGTTTCTTGTCACCTGCTGCTGCGGCAACTCGATAGACTCTGTTCTCTGTTTCCTTCGAATATGCCAACATTGATTAACGATAACAAAACTTAAGTTAATAGTGTTTGTTAACGCCTGCACCTCAATACAACCGCTCACTGCATAAAGGCCAGCTAGCATGTACTTTGTCGAACAAAACCGTTTCATTATAGACACCTCAAGCGACCTACCCGCATATGTAATCATCTCGAAATCATGCTGAAATGTGTTCAATGTGTAAACACGTTGAACACGTTCCCTTCGGACATTTTCGTCGGTCGGATTGCTATACGAATTCACCAAGAATTGTCATGTTGCCATCCTTGAGGGTTCAACTGCAGTCCAATTGATACGCGTCTTAGACGCGTTGCATTGTTTGCTGCCTCCAATAGCTCGGGTTTATCCAATAGCTTCTCTATCCCTGCATTTCGAATCCTTGACCTTCGTCGAATTTACGCGCGTGCCGCGTATATTTTATACTGCATTTTCCTCGTCGATTTTATTTCGTTTGATTTTCAATTAAATGCATTTCGACGTGCGCGATAATTGCGTTCGTTTGGAATTGAAATTCTTTCGATTGTATCTATGCGTTGTTAGCGAGCACTTTATTCGAAAATTAAAAGCTACTCAATTTTTCTTTCTTTTCATTGATATAAAATTTTGAAAAAGAAACTTTTTGACTTGGGCAGACTGAAATTTTCGACGAGTTTGCAAACTCAAATGTGCATCAAGTTATTATAAAATAGTATGAAAATGTGATTGGAATATGTGAAGTATGTACATCGCTAAAAATAGGGAGGTCGCACTGCGAGCAGTTGGAAAGAGAGCACGGGCTTGAGCTCTCGCGAGTGTAATCCGCGGAGAACTGGAACTTCCCCTTGGCCGAGCAATTGAGTGGCGCTTCAGTTCTGTTTGTTAGAGCGGCTTTGATGGCGAGCTGTTACCCTCCGGGGGCGAGCGAGGTGTGCGCAAGCCTATGTACCTACCTCGGCAGCGTTCGCTCGCTCTGGGAATCTTGATTTCGTCCAATTTGGACATACGTGCATACACAGACGAACTTGCGCGATCAAGTAGATGCCGCGAGATTTGACCTGATTTCACGTCGCGCGCATCTTCAGCTGCCTGCTTCCGATTCTCCGAATCTGCAGCTGGCTTTTTCAGCCAAATAAATTATATATCCGAGGCGCTTTTATTAATAAGTCTCATGGCCCAGTTTGGCTAAAATTGGCTCGGATTATCGATCATCGATATCTATATACGCGCAGCAGCCGCCAAAGAGGCTTTATAATTTTTTTACGGCATTTTTTACACTTTTTAAGTGTACATGAAAAAAAAAAAACATCGAGCTTTCATCATGATTTTGTTATAGTTACAAAGCAAGAAAAACAATCGCAAGTACAATTCTGAAGATTAAGACGGTTGATCGTTAGCGGGGATTTGGAAACGCTTTCCTACTTAATTTTATTACGCTCCAAGGGATTACGGATTGGCTGCGGAAAACTATTGCTTGTTTTACTTATCGAGTTCAGTACATGGATTCCAAAGTCGTTTTTCTTTGGCTACTTTTTTTCCCTTCGATTCTATGCTGATTTTTAAAAGATAAAAATGATAGAATTTATTGTAGCTAAATGTGCATATTTGTAGCAATATTCAACAAACAATTAGTTCAAAGATGCGAAAATCTCAATTACTCATATACATAAGTATTTGGAATTTTGATGATTTAGAAAAGAATCCGATAACCACATCCAAAAATACTCTCCAGCTAAAAATACAAAGAATCCGAGCAAATTCAAAACTCTCCGCAAGCGTCTCTAAATTTAACTGTAAATCTCGTGGCAGTGATATTTTGAGAGTCGTGGCGCCGAGCAGCTCGTAAAGTCAGAACCAGCACAAACAACACCAGCATCCTCCCCCTCTCTTAATCAAAAATCAAATATTATCCCAATTGGCGAGAAAAAAAAATGAAATTAATTTGTCGCGCGCGTGCTTGCCTGATAAAAGACACACAGACAGGCATCGCCCGCGAGAAATCTCTCGTGTGCACACGGCCGAGAGATAAGTAAAGGGGAAAAGCTTATCACAGTGTGTATGTGTGAGCTAAAGTTCTTTTTTTTTATCTATGAACAGTATGGAGCGGCACGGAGATAATTAAATGAACAATCTATACAGCGAGCGAGAAGATAAAAAAGCTCGGTGTTCGTTAACGACGAGCTTGAAGTAAAAAAAAAATTGATGGTGGTAATTCGATTCGGGCGTAATTAAGCCGAATCCGAGAAGTTTAGAACATCCGATATTTAGAGGAGTTTATTGGAGGGCGCTTGGCTTCGTGTATAAAAGGCTTTGTTAAGCTCGACTGTGTGTATATATACGTTTAGTTTCCCGAAGCGTGCGGCTGCTGCTGCTGCTGCGACTTGGTAATTAACGGGACACACAACGCTACAAAGCACATTTCACCCGATTGAGTTTCCAGCGCGTGCGACACTGCGCGAATACTTCATGTTGTTAAGACACTGCTACATTTGACTAATTAATTTACTCGCTAGTTGTTTGATCAATCTGCGGTTTTTCTACAGTCCCGAAGAACAATGCCATACCTGGCCACCTGCCGTCTCGCACGTGCATCGTGAGCGCTCGTGCACGACCTTTGTGGTCACTCGGATTAAACAAAGGCGTCGAGTTTACAATTATTGTCGAGAATTGCGCGAACAAGAGAATGCCACGAGAAACTATTAACAAATCTAGAAGAATGATTTTTATTCTCAATCGAAAAATTGCGACTGCAATACTTGCCTTTTTATAAATTTATCAAGCGCACTGAGCACAATGGTTGAAAAACTGACGAAAAAATGTAGAGCAAAAAAAAAGTTTTTACGATCGCCATTTTATTTTTATTCTCAATTTCTGACGCCGAAACGAGTATGAGAGTTGTAAAAATGAAGAAAATTCTCGAGTTATAAAATAGATATTCGGCAGTAATCGTGTCATCGTCGCTCGGGCGCACATATCCTCCTTTTCATTTCTCCGCCCGTCTATGACAATGGCTTGACCTCCGTGTCGAGATATTATTGTGGTTTCTTTTGAAAGTATGAATTCCAGCTGAAAAAGTAAAACTTCAGTTGCATGTATAGGCGCAGCGACAGAGGAGGAAAAAAATTCAAAGCGAGATCACTCGGCAGCGTACAAAGGAAGTTTGGAGTGTCCAGTGCGGGAAGGCGAACGAGTTAGTTGATTACACGAGGTGACAACGCGGAATCGCGCAAAGCATTGTTGCGCACTTGAAGTGAGGAGCGAGCGAGAGCGAGACCCAATTAGCCTCGACTGAGCAATTGGGACACGAGGGAGAGCAAAAAAAAAAAATGAGGGGAGATCGATGCCTCGCACGAGTTTTCGAGGGAAAGAGACAGAGAGAAAAGAGGGAAGGCTTAGATCTCGAGGGACGCGATTGATTTTTCGTCGGACGACAATGCGACTAATAATATTATACTTGCCTGCGTGGCTCTGTATAATTGAGACTTTGAGATGCAAGAGATGGTTTTTTCTCTGTTTTGTATAAAAAAAAATCATCCGTAAAAAGTATGTCAAGTAGCGTTTGTTTGTTCAATTAATCTAAGTGTACGAAAGCTTATTACATCCATGCGCTTTCATTGCTCCTACGTGACTTCAATTATTTTTTCCGAGAAAGCGTACTTTCAATTGAATGTGCCAATTTTCATTAACGTACCTGTCGTAAGCAGAACAGCCCGCGAGAGCTTTTTTCCATTTCATCGGATTACATATTCCCTGCGACATGTGTGTGCGCGCGTCTTCGCCCGTACGCCAATTTCCATGTTCAGTTTGAAATAGAAAAGAAAAAGAGCTTATAGGTATATATCGAGGCATGTCAGTTTGTGTATCTGCGGAGAAACGTGAAAAAGTGTCTGTCTCGACAGCAGAGAGAGAGAGAAAGAGAGAAAGAGAACCCTTAGCACGTCAAGCCAGCTTGCCCCCCAAAAATAGTCGAGAGAAACGAGGCAATATCCATCATTAAGGCAAACACATGCGATATCTATCCCAACGAATTCCAATCAAAGTTTCCCCATATACGATCCTTTTCTATATGGAGTTAGGTCTGAAAGGCTAATTTTCCGATAAATTCCAATCGATCGACGCAGCTCACTACATCAATCGTTCGCCAAAGACATTTCAATTACAAGCAATATTGCGTTAATTTCTTGTTTTCCACGTGCGAGCTGCTATTAACAATAATCGCTCGCAACTTGCTTGGCGCACATCACAGTATCAATAATGCCCGAATTATGGCGGATTTATTCATTGGCGCGGCCGCTCTCAGGCATACTAGCGACAATGCGGATTTTCCAGATTTTATGGACGGTTGTAAATGCATTGCTGCTATTGTGTTTTTTCGCGAATAATATCGACCGCAAAAAATAAAAATTGTTTGAAAAAATAGACAAATATTTATTTGAAATTTCTTGGCAAGAATATGTCGAGACTATCGATTGAAAATGAACAATTAATTTTTATATCAAACTTCGAATTTTGTGGTGAAATTCTGATTGGGCATCGCTGGAATAGACAGGTCCTTTCTCTCTCGAGTGTTGGCCCTAATGATGGAGCTTACTCCATTTTACTCGAATAAAATTGAATCTTTTTTGCCTCTGCTGATGAGATAATTTTTTAAATCTCAAGTCTATTCAACACATATTGAACGAAGTAAGAAATGATGATGATATCACCACGAATGCAGTTGTAATAAGTCAATGAACCATAATCTGTTCTTGAAAAGTTTAACGTTAAAAATATCACGAACAAACGGTTGCTCTCGAAAAGGCCAATGAGAACGCAAATGAACAAAGTGCGACAAAACAAATAACTCCATCAGAACATTTATTTAATCATCTACTCTCGCTGATTAATCGTACAATGTAGTTACAATACGAATAATAATAATGCTAATAAAAAGTGAAGGCGCGCAATGCGCGCGTCTCGAAACATCATCATCGTCTAAAAATACGGTCGAATAAATAACGAGATAAAAGGCAGGATATTCGAGGAGGAGCTCTCTCTCGGGCGCTGCATCGAGACATACACACACACACACTGCGACGATCGATACATGGCAGATTACACATAACGCGATGTGAGTGCGCGCGCGGCACCACCATCACAATGGGATTCCAGTCGATCAGCGATTTCATAATTTTTTTTTTACCAGTGTTGTTGACACCGGAAGTGCCTTACGGAGTGCTACATTTTTCAAACTAATTCACTTGTGGAAGAGCAAAGCTCTAATTGTAAAGTGCTGTAATTGGCAGTCGGGTTACCGGCAGTCGGCCGGAGACGCGAGTTTCAACCCCCGATTGTCGGGGGTGTAGTTTTGCGCAGCGACATCGCGCGGCTGACAAGGGAAATCAGCGAGGAGTCAATGAAAAAGGGCTGAATTTGTCGAGGGTAGCTCGTTCGTGTATCTGCTTTCGGATAATTGGCATAGATGTCGCTCGCTGAGCTGGAAACGTTCATTTTCAGAGGGATGAATTCTATTGGATTTGTGAGCTGAATTTTGATGTGATTCCAGGGGAATGTGGGTTATTGAAACTATTATTCGCCGCCACAGCTGTTCGCTATGATAAAGTGAAACTTCAAATTGTATACTGCTATTTTTGATATTGAGCGTTTTTTTTTCCTTTTAAAGCCAGAACAAAAATATGAATGATGTCGATGATTTCAAGAATAATTTATTAATTACAGATGGCTCATAATTTTCGGGGATAAAGGCGCAGGGAGAAATAATCAGATAACGCATAATATTCTTATTTTCAATAATATGTTTCTGTATTTCGCATGCGTGTAATTACATAAGGGAATTACAATGTCAGTACAAGATCTAGCGAATGCTCATACAATTGTTCGTTTCTGAAATTCCTTATCTCCACCGATTCATGTTGCTTTGGAAATATTTAAAAACGGGCCTCGCTTCCGAGAGACGAATTAAAACGGGAATTCAACCAACGGAATTCTGCACATCGTCATATTCTTACTTCTTTTTTTTTTGTTCATTTTTTTTTGTCTTTTTTTTTATCTTTTTTATTACGTTTGTTAACATTCTCACTCCTGCCGGAGAGTCGCGCCGTTCGTCCCAACGAACGCACGAACAGTTTAGACGTATCGCTTGTTTTTAAAAAAGAGGGGGAAAAAGAACGTCTTTCCCTCTCCTTAATTCGTTTAAGTATATCGCAAGTATACGAGGTAAATTATAAAATAGTTTGAGCCTTTTTTTTTGTTTTGTTTGTTTGTTCATTGGTACTGTATTAAAAAGGTCCACACTCGTGAGTAAAAATCAAAGAGCATAGGAAAAATACTTTGGACGGAGGCAGAGAGAAAGAGAGATAGAGATACACTGAAAACTAGACAGATTGTGCTCAGAGTTAGAGTGAGAGATATACGATAGTTGATATTTTTGTTTTACTCCAATTCAATATGCATTTGTTGCTGCTGTCCATTTTGCGTTTGAGGCAACCAACTGATAAAAAGCGTGGCAGATAGGTGAGATAGAGATAGAGAAGAAAGCGTCTATGTTTTTTTTTGATAGTTTTTTAAGTGCTATATTATACAATTCATTTAGTTGTTTGATTTTATCGTTCGTTTAGGCAGTTTCTCATTGAATACACGGAACTCAACGCAGATACAATATGTCGCATCACAATAGAACACACACTTAATTAATAAAACACAACGTTTGTTTATTGATTACTTAATTTTTTTTCCTCATTTTTCATTTTGGCACATAAAACTAAAAGCGAGCCAAGGATCTACCCGGATATTAATATCGCTAGAGATCGTCATACAGACTTTTTTTACCGTCGCTTAAAGATTTCTTAAGACGAAAATGTTTGTGCATGTGTCAAGTGTATTTGCGTGTACGCTTTTGCCAATCGAAATGTTCTTCCCAGACGAGGGTTAGTCAGTGTAATTCAACACTTAGGCCCTTGAATACGCGTTTCGTCAATCGTCATTGTCGTGTGCCTTTCCGTTTTTTTTTGGTTTTTTTTTCTTTTCTCGTTTTTTTTTTCAGTGTTGTCGAGTTACGTTTTGTGTACCAGCTAATGGGACTAGAGAAAAAGTGACGCTACGACGAGTAAGCCTACGGCTACGAAGTGTGTGTGCGCGTTTACATCGCTATTATTATTATTTTTTTCGTGTGTGTACCTCGGAAAAGACAGGAACGGAAACGTCGCCGTCTATTTACAAGCCGCGCGAATGGTTTCTTCTGTGTTTTTTTTTATTACTTATGATCTAAAGCGCTCGAGTGATGGCAGCGTCTTTCTATCCAGAGTGTTCGTTGGCTTTTTTTTTCCTCTACGATTTGCGTCGCCGCCGCTACTGTAAAACGTCAAAAGCTGTCGAACGGCATTTTTTTAATGTCCTTTTATTCTTACGAAGGAAATGATTTTCTTCAGAAACGACAACTGTGAGACTGAAAAAGTTTTACGAGCAATGGACGTATGCATCGTGAACGCTGTTGACAGAGCATGCAAAGTTAAAAATTTAATAGTAAGTTGAAAGGACAATTGTCCTTTTAGCTTTGAAGAAGAAAAAGAAAAGCATTATATTGGTTTGACGCCAACAGCAACAGCAGCGACACGGCCGTACGCTATAATACTGAAAACGACGTTTCGCGAAGCTGAAAATGTGCGTGCGATCGATTTATTTGTCAGTTTTTTTTTCATTTTAAGCTTGATCAATTTAATACGCCATCTCTGTTCGTTTCTCCCCACTCGAGTCCTCTTTCATTGATACTCACATCGTCCCGTGACTTAATCAAATTTTTTTTTATTTTTCTATTATCGTTTTATTTTTCTTTTAAAGTCTCTCTAATTCGTATGAAAAATTACTCAATAATTATGTATATTGTTACGTTATTATAATGTTTACTATACCGTATGAACGTACGTACCCACACTCTTTTTCCCCCAATGCTGTGCGCGTCGCTGCACTTCTACGCTACTATCCACCTCTCATTTTTATCGGCATCGATTAAAATTCTTTTTACCTTTTAACGCGCTCGCGCTTCCGTACTTTACTGTACTGCTTAATTTTTTTGTCGTCATTTTATCGTCATCTCGTTTTCACATTTTCTTAACTAATCATTTATTTATTCATTTTACTATTAAAACTCACGACAGTAACTTCACGCTCGCGTTCGGCATATCTCTTTTGAAAACTCGTCCAGCACGCATCATTCGTTCACGCGCTCACATTAAATTTATTATTTAATCGTCATCTTTTTAAATGCTCCTCACTTTATTCGCACTATTATATCTCGCACGCACTCTCGCACTTTTTTTTGCTCTCTCTCTCTTTTATTAATTTCACTTTAAATTCATAACGCGTTTTTACCTTTTACTACATACATTCATTTACTCGCTCATGTAATCAGCACGTAACAATTTTTTTTTATGTATAATATATATATATATAATATATTCTCATTTATTTAATCGCTCATTTATTTTTCATTTTGTTATTAATCGATTTATTTGTTTATGTATAATATATATATTATCGTCTTCGTCGCACATCGTATAATTCAACATACGCAAATACAAAAATTGATTATCTTAATTCCCCGTGTCAAATTGTTTAGTTTATAATTCGAAAAATTGATCCTTAACGCGGTTGCTTTTGTTTCTGTCACACAACACAACGGAATAACGCGGAATGCGCGAGTGTTCTCCTCCCTCAAAAATTCACGGTAGTCGCATGAACTTATATTATACGTAAATATGTTGTGTGTAGGTTGATCAAATCGTCGTCGCGTGTGTGGAACGTCGAATTAGAGCCGGCGTCGTTTATTAGAAATATTTCTAGCTATATATTTTGTCGAGTGCACAATCACACTGGCGCGCGCCGGCGAGCGAGAGAGAGGGACGCACACAATGGCTGACCGCGCGTTGACTCTCTCCACTTTGGCTTTCTCTCGCACGCTCGCTCGCTCGCTAACTTCGTATCGGTTTATTGACTGTACGTGTATGTTTGCACCGTGCGGGAACAATAGGGAAAATTCTTACTACCGAGTTTGAGCATGTTTGCGCGGCTCTCTGATATATTATTCATATGATTAACGTTTTCTCCCTATAGAAGCTTTCTTTCCGATATTATGTATGTAATGTATAACGCGTTCGTCGATGTAGCAGCTCAACAATATTATTTTTTTTTCTTATTATTGGTGTATATGCGCGAGATTAAATAATGGTTTCGAACTTCTCGAGGATCTGTGCGTATGTGCGTGTATACTCTGCTTTTTTATTTATTTATTTATTGGTTTATTCATTTATTATTTTATCCTTCTTTAACTTTTTTTCCCTCTTTAATAATTGTTTCTTTTACTCGCTAGTTTATTCGCGCGGGCGTTACTTTATTCACTCTATTTTATTTTATTTTTTTTCAACGAGTTTTATTTTAGAGCTTGCTTGTTTCTCATTTTATTTGTATTTAAAGTGCGAACGGAGGCGTGTGTGTGCGTGGATACGGCAGTCACTCGGCGACGACCGCCGTAGACGGCAGCGTGGAAAAAATCTCGCGTATTATTTTTCTTTTACCTTCTTTATTTTAACTGTTTTGCTTTTAATTATTATTCAGGTTTACAAATTCAACGAAGACACGTATTTGGCACGTATTTTCTTTTTTTTAGTTAACAGCTGAACTCAATCGCGGATAAGTATATTCCAAGTACAATATATATTTATTAGGAGTTAATCGAAAGTATAACATGATATAGCGTGTTATTAAAACGTACGCGTGTCAATATATTGATTGCCAGGACTTTCCTCGGTGACGAGAAAAACGATATATCGTTATACGTATTTCATTACATAGGAACAGAGACGAAGATTGGGGACAGACTATACGCGTTGCCCGAGTAAACCTAATTCAATTCCTTTGTGTTTCTTTTTTTCATCATCTTTATTTAATTGATTAATTAATTGGTTAACCTTATTATTTATCAACAGTTTTTTTTTGTTCGTATCTATATAAACGTTAACAGCTTTAACGTTGGATCTTGCAAAATTCTCTGCCATACTCTCGCCTGCATCCCTTTTTTTCCCTCCATTCCATTCTATTTTATTTATATTTTCATTTTTTATCGTGGATTCAGTTTATTTTACAGTGCATCGTCGCAATTATTATTACTCATATATGTTCCTCTTTATCGCATTCACGCATGTAATAATACTCTATGAACGCTAAGTGTTATCGTGTATATGTATATATATAACTATTATTAACGCGCAAGTGCAGTGTTGGAGACGCGAAGGAAAATCGTTCAGATGTGCCTTCGCGCGATTGGCCAATTCGTTATTTCATACGTGTATACATAATTATAGTACGATAGCTGTACCTTCGACGTTGAATTCTCGTCGCAATTGATGAACAAAAAAAAAATGAAAATCGCTTGCTGAATTTACAAATTCTAGTACGCAACTAATACGTATTGTATATATATATATATATAATATTAAACTACCCTGGTGGCATACAAAAAGCTTGTCTCGGAACGTTGCACAAAACAGTGAGGTAACTTGGGTAAATACGATATCTGGAATCTGTCAATTATATATCCGCGCCAGTATTTCAACTGACGTTTACTGATTTTACAGCGCGCTCGCGCGAAATAGTCGATATAACGTTTCGATTTCGAAGTTTATCATAAAATATTTCGAAAGCTTTCAGCGCCAGCTTTATGGAAATGATTTTGCAGATGCGAAGCGAGAGGACGAAAAAAAAGATGAGGAGGGGAAAAAAAGGAGAAGAAGCGCGACGCGGTGCGAGAGTTTATTTTCAACGTTCTGAAAAAGTTTTGTGCCGCCATCAGGGGGAATGGAAGAACCACAACTGCGTCGTCGTCGTCGACCGGCCAGCTCAGAAAAAAAAAGAGAAAAATATATATATATTGGCAAACCCGCGCGCTTACTCTCTCTCACACACACACACACACGCACACACACACACACAGACACACAAGACAACAATAAAAACTTTTATGGATTCGAATTTATCGATAAACCAGTAAATTTTTCGAACGACGAGTAAGAAAAAAGAGCTCTCGAGCAGCTGACGTCCATTAACGAGCCGCTGGCTGGCTGCCTTAAAACCCTTTGTTCTCTTCTCGCTCGCTCGGCCGGCCAGTGCACTGCACGCAGCGAGAGAGTGCCGCGGGATTTACGGGCGGGTTCGCGCTCGCGCATCGGCCGCCGCCGCCGTCGCTGCAAAATGAATTACTTCATGTACAGAGGATTGTTCGTGAGAAATTCGTAAAGTTTTCGCGCTCGCGCTCGCGCTCCAGCAGCCGCTCTCGACGCTTTGTTTTATCCTTAATCGATATCATATACTCTCCTATGGTAATATCAACAGACGAGGATGATGAGTTTCTCTTTTGCCTATGTATATATGTATATTTTTATTTTATTTTTTTTTGTTTTACTATATCTCGTTTTCAATTTGGTTTTTGTTTGTTTGTTTTTCTTTTTTGTCGGCAGATATCGAGTCTCGCGAGTCGAGCGAGTATACAAATAATAAATCGTACGTTATACATCTATAGTTTTTTTGTTTTTTGCTGCGAGTCGCCCATTTGCTGGATTTCTTTTTTTTTCTTTCATTTCATCTCTCATTTTTATACAACGACGAACATAACGTTTATCATATATTTATATATTTATAATAATATATAACCTGGGAGGCATTTTAGGTGGTGGATCTTTACACGTATAAACGCTTCGAGTTTTTATTCATTTCGTTTTTAGTTTAGACTTCTCTTATACAATAATAGTAAGAATATGTATAATATGTATACCGCGCAACGCTTACTTGCTCTGCTCGCCACTTCCGCTTTTATTGAATTATATATATAATATATATATTTATATATAATAATGCTACAATATATCTAGATATCCTTGCCCCTTATAAATGAGTTTTTCTTATTTGTCATCAGCGCGACAACATTCCTCCCGTCTTCTTCTTCTTTTATATAAAACAATCGTTTATATCAATAGAGTTTTATTGATGTATCTTTTTTACTGCGATTTCATTATATTTATATTATTTATACGTACGTAATATATGTATATATATGATCTATGTATATATAATATACTCTGCACGTGTATCACTCCAGCAACGTCGTTATATATTTATTCTCCGAGCGTTAAATTTTTTGTATGTGCGCGGATGCTGCTGCTGCTACTGCTGCTCTGCATACATGTATGCATGGCCGCGCGGCGCGCGTGTGTGTATCCCGCCCCGATTAAAATGACAACAGGTTGGCGTAAGTGGCGCTCGCGTGAGTGAGGGTCCGAAAAAATCCGTGTGTGATCACACACACACACACATATACACACACCGAGAAGCCGAGTCGACGACGTCCTCTCGCTCGAGCTCTCGCTCTCTATTATTATTATTTTTTTTCTCCATGCTCTTTACTTGCTCCTCCCTTAGCAGCGTCTACTATCTCCCTTCGTCTCTCGCTTGCAAAGATATAATTGACGAGCGAGCGAGAACTCGAGCGACCTGCGCTGGCATGGCAGCCCCCCTGACGCGCCCGTTCGTCTAGCCTACGTCTTTCTCGATGTATTGGCAGTTGAGTGTGAAGGCCGTGGTCATTTATATATATAATTTTTTTTTCCTATTTTTGGCTTGCTTGTGTTGCTTGCTTTTTTTTTTACTCTTTTTTCTGTTTCAGCGAGCACTGCCAGCTGAGCACGTCACGCTAAGGACATCGAGGCACCATCTTCTCGTTGTCGTCGAGCCGAAGCAGCTTGATGCGGTAAGCCTGGCCCTCGGCTTCTTCTTCTTCTTCTTCATCGTCATCATCTTCTCCTCCTCCTTCTTTTTTTTCTTTTCTGTCGAGCAATATAACGTTCGTCAATTATTTACTCTCAATTTTTCGTCGCGGTAAGTTTAATTGGATCAGTGCGGATTGAAGGAAATGGATCTATAATAAAAAAAAATCAACAACATCGAAACGAGAAAACGTCTTGGAGTATCGTGTAACAGGAGTTTCTAAAGCAGATAAGCGACAAACGGAAAGTGGATATTTTCGTCTGACGTTACCCGTTCTCTTCTACTTGAGAATATTCACTTTCCAGTGACAAGTTTTCTGTTTCGATTTTTGCAGATAATACAGTGTCATCTTCTGTCGGATTCGCGAATAGGAGATACGTCGCTTTTATTTCTATCCCTGACACACACACCACTCACCACTCCGAATTTCATTCAGATTCAAAAGTCAGCTGCGAGACGCTCAGTCATCGATTACCGTCAATTCATTAATAGCGTGAAGTTGGGGGGGAGGTAAGTGTTTTAACGAAGAGCTTACTTTGATCCGTAATATCGGGACAGGCGATCTCGGGGCCATGGTCTTTGTCGTCGCAGCTGGCGCTCGACTACTGGACGATGATGTGGGGCGCGGAGAAGAGCACTGCCACCGTCGCCACCACCGTGAACAGCGTGAACGCGATCAGACAGAACCTGTCGGCGGCAATAAAAAAAGAGGAAGCTCTCCTGAGTATAAACAACCTTTTCTTACAGCGAGCAAAGCTTGTAGCGAGATTACCTGTCGACGACCATGGCGGCAAACTTCCAATCGCTCACTATCTCCGACTCCAGATCGGCTTTCTTCATGCGGCTCGTGATGAACTGCAGCTCCTTCAGGATCGTGTGAAGCTCTCGCTGCGTGCCGCTCAATGGCAATGACGCTGACGTTTCCTCCACCGTCGATGGCCTCGTTGTCAACGGCGTTCCGTACACCGACCTACGCCAGATAGTCATTAATTTTATTTTAAATTGTCATTCTTATTATTTTTCTTCTTCTTCATTTTTTTTAAGACAGCGACATGTGTCTGTCGTCCATTCTTTCTTTCTTCCTCTTTCATTTTTTTAGATGGAAAGTTCGATAACTTGATGAGCGCCAAGGAAGCCTTGTCGGCTTTTAATTGACATTTATTAGCCAATAAAGCGAACTTTCGGCCGAGTTTTTTCTCTTTGCATGTCGATAAAACACGGTCCTAAAACGTACTTTTTTCAAAAATTAATTTTTGAAAATCACAAGTCCCCACCATAGTAAAATTCGAAATAATGCCCTTAAGAGTAGAGTCCAGACGACTCAAAATGGCACGAAACGTCGAGAAAACATGGTCAAAAATTTCATTTTTTTTCAAAATTTTCAAAAATTCAAAAATGGCCCCAAAAAATAATTTTTTTTAGTTTTTATGCCTGCAATGCACAGAGTGCTCTCCGCCCATCGTCTCAGACCCATAAAAACCAACATTTCGTCGAAATGAAAAATTTTAAAGCGGATAAAGTCCAAAAATTTGACATTTTTACATTTAAACTGCCAAAAAACGCCATTTAATGGCCGATGAAACTCGCCATTTGCATGATACAGTAGAAAAGAAGCCCCGAGGAGTAGAAAAACACAAAAAAAAACCGTAACGTCTGCAAACGCCTCGAGGCGGGATCGGCCAAAAGAATTTTTCCGTCGAAAAATTCAGTCCCCGCTGAATTTGCATAGAAAAATTTCGAAAAGAAAGAGTAGAGTCCAGATGACTCAAAATGAGACGAAACGTCGAGAAAACATGGTCAAAAATGTCATTTTTTTAAAATTTTAAAAAATTCAAAAATGGACCAAAAAAATAATTTTTTTTTTCGGCCAGGGTTATGGAAAATCTAAATAATTTTTGTTTGTCCAGGGTTATAAGGTACCTCGCACAACCAAAAATAGGCATGACTTGTATGTTTGTCAAAATAAAAAAATTTTTCCTTTGGCCCAGGGTTATAG
>JAWWMK010000001.1:2116746-2168287 GCA_035047105.1 Galeopsomyia nigrocyanea | reverse complement strand
TTGTTTGTGCAGGGTTATAAGGTACCTCGCACATCCAAAAATAGGCATGACTTGTATGTTCGTCAAAATAAAAAAAAATTATTTTTCGTACGCAAAGGAAAAATTTTTTTATTTTGACAAACATACAAGTCAGGCCTATTTTTGGCTGTGCGAGGTACCTTATAACCCTGAACAAATAAAATCTATTTAGATTTTCCATAACCCTAGCCGAAAAAAAAAATTTTATTTTTGCTATATCTCTGGGCCAAAAAAAATTTTTTTTTGATAGAACCCTGAGCCAAAAGTAAATTTTTTTTTTATTTTGACGAACATACAAGTCATGCCCCTACTGTTACCGGAAGATATATCGCGAAGTCTATCATCGATTAACACGCTTCAGAAATAATTACTCCACGGCAAACTACCAATATTGCTCTTGCGAAATTTGAATTTTCGGATTTTCGGCTGAACCTACCCTGGATCCTAATTACTTGGCCTACAAATTCACCTACCCGCGTTAATCATTACTTACTTACATGCGAAAAAAAAGGAAACATTTTTTTTCTCTAAGCGCGCGTAAAAGAAAAAAAGTTGTTGACTTTCTTGAGAATATTTTCCGCTGGGATAGATTAAATAATGTTTCAAAAGAAATACCAAGCGAGATTTAGGTCGATCTGATAAAAAAAAAACTTGCGGCAAAGACATTGTGACAAAGGTGTGTTTTAAATTTAAAACAGGCTCTCTGTCGCGACGCGCGCGCAGAATTTTCAGCAATATCGAACGAGCGCGACTTTTTCATCAGTTGTTAGATTTACATGAAGGCTATGAAAGTTTATTTTTATATACATATAAAACATTGGAAGAGTCTTCTGCTACAGACATTTTTTTCTGAAAAATAGAAATGCACACTGTTTTTATGTATGAGTTTGGTAGTGATATCATGCAAGAGCTTTTCACTGGAAAAAAAACTACGAGCACAGGTCAGAAATTAAAATTAATGTGATTCTCGTCTGAAACGTAAATTAAAAAAAAATAGTCGCCACTCCAGCTAACAACATGAAAAAGAGAAGTTGGGTTTAATTAAAAGGCAAACAACGAGAATTTGTGTTGCATGTACGTACCTCATGTAAGTGGAGGTAGGTTGCGTGCTGCTTATGTGCCGGAAATCGTCGTCGATGTCGAGCACATTGGCAAGTAGGCTCTTGCTGCTTCGCTCCTGCAGCTCGAGCTCCTTCATGCGGTTCGTCATGAGGATCGTCTTGCGCGTGATTTTCTTGCCCGGTCGGTCCATGCGCAGTATCCACGGCAGCCATTGCAGAAACACCACCTTCGTCTACGAATGATTTATCACGTCATTTCACGCTCCACTAACTCTCCGCAAGTACCGGCATTTTTCCCACTACCCCACCTCCCACTTTCGCGTTTATTCGCAAGCTTGCTCCGCTCTCCGCTTGGAATATCAAACGAGTCAAATATGCGGTATCAATCCTACATTATGTATATTCAATAACCCACGTACCTTTGTTCGCGAGAGCTCTTTTTTATTCATTCATTCATTTATTTATTTTTTTTCAATCTTATCTCGACCGATTTTAATTATTCGGTTTGTCTTGTTAACGTGAAAGCTCTTTCAATTGATTTGAATGCGTTGCAGCAGCGTGCATCGGATTTACCGTCAAATTGATGGAGATAAATTTAATTTTTCGAAAAAAAAGAGAGAGAGAAACTCGACCAAAAGCCATAACAAGCAGCGATAAGCATCGGAACATTCAAAATAATTAATAATATATGTATTGATTTCGCGTGACCTGGTTCAATTGTTGCGCGCGATTTATAATGATGTTTGCCTGTAATACGAGTAAACTCGAGCGAGCATACTGCGCGTATCGTTTTATTGTTCTCTAATTTGATCGAATATTAAATCTCATTATATCTCGGCGGCATGAAATGCCCACTGGAAATTTGGCACGATTTAATGTGCCTGCGTTTGAAACTTTGAAGCGACGAAAACGATCCCCCTTCGAAAGCGCTTCTCTCCGAAGCTCGGCGAATTTATTATTTGTCAGCGTCGGCGCGAGGGCATTATGAAAATAAGTTTGCACGCTTAACGAAATTTATCGTCCGGCATTGGAGAGATATCCCGCGCCCGCGTAGATCATTCCAAGTCAGCAGCAGTTTTGAAGATTCGAATGAATTAATGAAAGGGAAAAGGCGGGCAAAGACTTGGGAGAATCTAGCTGTACTTGGGCACAGCGAAGCAGGGGGGCTTGGCAGTGTCGAATTGCAAATAATAGGTTTGTGCGAGCTGGCGAAAGTTGTCTCGTGGCGGCGGGCGGCTGAACTTGATAAACGACTTACCCAGTTGGGCATCTCGTAGTTGTCGGGTTTGCGGTGGTGATAGTTGAGCACAAGGACCGTGAGCACGACGCTGCTTGCCACCATGAACATGATGCAGTTGAAGTAGGTCCCTGGTTGTGTGTGTGCAGTTCGCAATAGACACGCGACGCGCGCACAGATACGCGCGAAGGATTGAAGAGAGAGAGAGAAAAAACAGACACACAAGAGAAAAGGCGATTAGTCGTGGCGACACAACAAACAGCAAACACTTGCGCGCGCGCCAAATCTTTTTTTTTTATTTGGCGCGTCTTTGCTTTTTTTTTTTGAACAACAGTGAAAGAGAAACACTCAAGGCTTTTAAAAACACACTTTTTTTAGACGTTTCTTTTAATGTCGCGCGATCGTGCACTGACTACAACTACCACTACGTACAGAAAAGTTAAAGAGAGCAGAGAAAGAGAGACAGATACAACTATTGACTACTACTCGAGACACAGTACAGAGAGAAGCAGGGAAAAAGCTAATTACTTACTGTGTGCGCTCATAAAAGAGAGAGAGAGAGAGAGGGAGAGAGGGTGCGCATACACTCGATTCGTTTACTGCAGACACTTTCACGTGGATCGTTTACATACACTTACATGCAATGGTGCAACATTTTCCTTCTTTTCATTTCTTTTTCGTCCATTTCAATTTCAAATAAGAAGGTACAGGCAAACAAGGGCTTCGATAAATAAAAAAAAAACATCAAGTACAGCTAGGTGTCACGTTAGTGCTGCGTCGGAGAAGAAAGCTCACTGGTGATTTTCATCGATGAGACACAATGCACAACCGTTGGTGGCGCTTATCGGCCGTGCGAGACTCGCGAGGACGCGTCTCTCGCGCTGCACATGCGGCAACATTTATTGGAAAATCATGCCGGGAGCTCGACGTGTGATGTGACTGTTAATCAAGTGAGATTCTTTCGAGCAGGAAATACACGAACGTGACGTAGGCATTAAAAAAAAAAACAAACGAAACAAAACGAAGGTATTAATACGGAAGGGGAAACGAAAGACAGATACAGTGTGTGATGTGATTGGCGGTTATATATGTATATAACGGTCGTCGTTGCATAAAAATTGCCATTGAATATAGAGAGAGCGAGAGAAAGAGAGAGAGAGATACGTACACGTACGGAAAGAGAGAGAGAGAGAGAGAGAGTCGGAATGTGTGGGTGTATTGGGGAGGCAAAATCGTCGACTGATCAATATGCATGCGTGTACACGTGAATATATCACACGACATATATACCTATACATTTAAATATATATCCCGCGTATACATATTTCCAAGTAGGACCTTAGACACTTAGCGTAGATCTTTGTAATATATACCTGAGGCTCTGTCGCGACAATAAAAAAAAAGACAATAAACACACAAGTACGCCGGAGACGCTCGTCGGTGGGGAGAGAGAGAGATGACAAAACGTGTTATATGCATTGTATGGAGAGTGACTGAATTGGTGATATCACAGATGAATGCCGCAAGACAGAAAAAGGAAGAAAGAGAGAGATAGATGGAAGATATATAAGGTTACACACATAATGGTGGGCGGTGAGTGAGAGATGTAGGAATATAACAGCAGTTTAGCGAGGAGAAGGAGGAGGAGGTGGAATCGATGTGTCGCAGTCGTGTCCCACAGGAGGGCAAAGCTAATCGATGTCCCTGCGCTCGTTCGCGCGCAGCTCAATTGATAATGAGCTCCACTACCTCTATACCAGCGGCGCTATACTGCTTGAGATCGCGCCGAGGGGGGCAAAAACAAAATCGGAAGTGGGTCAGAGCTTGGCGTAAAACAAGAAACGTTCGCAACACACACAGAGAGCGAGAGCGAGTGATATTGTTGTACGCCTATCGGATTAACAGCTTCGTATAGCCCTTTTGTCTCTGCACGTTTGGCGCTTGTTTGCAAGCTCTAACAAGTTTTCGATCAAATGTCATTTGGTGTGAGCGCAGGGCTTTAAAACTCGCGCGACTTGCTCATAAAAATCCGCGCCTCTCTACTATGTTTTTTCCCCTTTCGTTTTCTGCATTCGATGCATGCAAATCGACTGATGTATTTTACGCGATTCCGACACGATGTACTATCGGATGGACTGTGATTTCCCTCTCTTTTTTTTATAGCCTTTTTTTTCGAACCAAATGGTTAAAAGTTCAAACTCTGTCACTCTCTCTCTCTTTTGGGAAATCTGATTGTAGAGGTAGATTTCAAGATCGATTAACGTTTGATCGAGAAACTTTACTTTTCCTTCTCTCGCGCAAGTTGGAAGCATTAAGTCTGCTTTGGAAATTTAGCACGAGGGGGAGGAGGAAGAAACTAAGTATTGTGAAGGTTCGAAAAGAGAACGATAATAATTTGGCAGAGAGCAGAGAGCGAGGGGTGAGAGAGAGCCGTCAGAGCAGCGAGTTGTAAGTGCATGCCCGTTCGAATCAGAGTGTTAATTCGCAAAAAACGTCCATCCGAATGTATGACACGGGGAGTGTGGATCCGGTGCCAAAGCCAGAAAGAGTAGTCGAGTCGAAACGCTCGAGGCAGCAGCAGCAGCAGCAGAGGCGGCGGCGGCGGCACACTCTAGCCAGATTACGCGCACGAAAATTTTTCCGACTCTGCCTCGCAGAGAAGCAAGAAAGAGAGAGAAAAAAGCGTCGACGACGGGGAAGAAGGAAGATTGGAGTAAACGCTTTGGAGCGCTAAACCGGATGGAAATTGAAAATCGAGCCCGAGGCAACGACATCCTCGTCGCTCGTCGTCGTCTTTTCCGAGCGGAGCAGTTTCATTTTAATTGGCGCTCAAAGTTTCATTCGCGCGGCACACAATACACATGTAAATCAACGGGAAAGAGTTTGAAGAAAAAAGGGACTTGGGCGCGTTTAAAGAGTAATTAAAAGGGCATCAAAAAGTCATGGGCTAACGAGCTGAAAGCGCCGTTATACTGGCGTCGTGCCAACTACTCGGCCTGTACGTCGAACGCGAAACGGAACCGCCCGGCCATGTAGCAGCGGCGTAGAGGGTATCAAAGGGAATTAGCGCTCGCGCGCGCGTGTTCTTCTTTTCTCTCTCTCTCTCTCTCTCTTCCTTTTTTTGTAGGGAAAAGAATCTCTCCCCGCGGTAGCATTCAGGCACAGCGCATCAATCAGCACCACAAAGCGCGCAAGGATATAAATGGCCGACCAGAGAAATGCTAAAGACGAAAGAGAGAGAGAGAGAGAGTCTTTCATTAATCTCGCTCGTTTATTCCACATGAGAGCTTACTGCCGTCGAGCCATTGCTCCTATCCTTTTATGAAGGATTCCCAACTGCAATACGGCTAATTTGCCATGTTTGTAAAATGCTCCCCTATTTTTTTTGCTCTTTAAATTTCTCTTGACTTGCAAATTGTTTTCGAGTTTGACCGCGCGAGCTTTGTTGTTCGGCGAAACAGCCCGCGATTTTAACGCGCATCGTCGTCATTATTGTTAATATTATTGATTCGCGCACGCAGCAACGTGAATAATTCATATACAGCAGCGCTGCTGAATTTTCGACCAAACTACACAACGTTTCGCATATTTTGATAGTATTTTTCAAAATTTATGTTAAACTGCGGACGCGCGTCGGAGAAAAGGTTAAAATGATGGATCGCCCCGCGATGCTTCATTGTAAATTCAATATAAAACGTCAACGTTGTATCAATTTTCCCGATAAAAATTCTATTAAATATCCGAGATAAAAAAAAATAAATAGAGGAGAAAAGCTCGGCGGAGAGTGTATCAGCGCGTAAAACGAAAGTTAGCGAATCGCGCCGTTATTGGAACAACATTAAAAACTCATTAAATTATCTGATTATAATTTTTAAAGGCCCTCGAAGAGATTCGATCGAAAGCTCATCACTCGCCGCACTCGATATTTCAGCCAGCGGTGTGTTTGTCAATAATTGCGAATTTTCATCCACGGAACATCAAAGCCTAGTTTTTTCGCTCTTTTTTTCTCTCTCTCAAGTGCCGGATGGTGGCCTGAGAGAAACGTGCTTGGGCCTCCCCGGTTTACGTCCTAAAATGATTATATATCCGCGGAGGCTATAAGAAGTGGGACAGTGTACATCCCAGGTCGCTCGTCAAAGTTGCACCGTATATAGCACGTTGCTCGCCGAATAATGCATGAATTACACGTCCGCGCCGGGAATTCTTTTGCCGAACGCGAAAGAGGAAAAAAAAAGAACATTTACAACGTGGCGTATGGGAGGGAAGGTTAAAAGGGCTGCATTGGCTAAAAGCCAAAGCGATCGATAATACATCGGCGGTTCATATCGGATTCGACAACGGCGTACAAAGTGGCGCGAAGGACTGCATAAATGGACACCAAGCGATACCTGCCCGCACACTCCAACGTGCGCCGAAAGATTAATGGGCGCTGGCGGCTGTCGTTGAAATTAGCTGCAAACGTCAGAAGATTGACTGTGTGTTATGTGTGTTACGTGTGTCTCGTGAGAGAAAGAAGAGAGAGAGAGAGATAAAGAAGGGAGGAAAGAGAGTGAAACGGAGGTAAGGAGAAAAGGGCTGACTCTTTACTTTCAATTTTCTTTTAATTGAGTGCAATTCCAGAGGCCTGCTTGCGCCTGCGCGAGAGCAGGCCGCTCGTAAATTAGAAATGTTAATTTGCCGAGAGTCGCCGCTCTCGCAGCTCGCAGCTCGTTTAATTTTCAATCCTTTTCCTACGAGAAGAGAGAGAGAGAGAGAGCCAGTCTGCTCTGCTGCTCGGCTTAATGCAATCCCTGAAAAATGAAATTACAAGCAAGCGCGCAACTACCCCCTTTGTCGTTTCACCACTCTTTTTTTTTTGTTCTATCGTTCTATTTTTTTTTTGGTCGCCGAGCTTTCCTCTCTTCGACGACCAGGCAGCTGCCCCCCGTTAATTGACGTTCGAACTTGCGATTCTTCTTTTGCTTCTTCTTCTTCTTCTTTGGGATCGTTCATCGCATGCATGCACTTCCGTGCTGGCTGATGGCATAATTAATGAGCTCCCGCTGGTAGTTACTCGCGAGTTAATAGTATCAATATTAAATTAAGTGTCAGTAGTGTAATGCGCTTCGCAAGGGAGAGAGAGAGAGATACATCGTTACAGGTTTAGAATAAGGGTGGAAAGGGTGGTTACACAGTCGAGGGCGGCAAGATATACAAGCGATATTATCGATTTTATAGTCCACTACTGCATCGACGATGATGCATACCTGGCCGCCCTCCTATTCAAACTCTTCTATATATATATGCACGCGCGGAAACGAATTTGATTTTTCAAAGCGTGCTTTTCATATCGTACACTGCACTACGAAATCTATGAAGATGGGAGCACAGCATGAGCTAACGCGACAAAGCCGCGAAATCTATTTGAAAAGGGGAGGAAGTACGAAGGAGCATCGATATTCAATAAAACGCGCTCCCACGAGTATCGATATTTAAAGGCTGTACGTGTATAATGTAGGTCTGTCTGTGTCGGTGTATAGATGTGCGCGAGGGTTAAGCACACACGGTGAAGCAACGGCAGCAGCTTCGTCCATTATTCCCGAGGCTTCGATCAGCCGCATGCCAAACACCTGCACGGAAGGAAGGTGAATAACCCAGCGCCATTGCAACGCGGCGGGTTTCGCATGCGAAAACTGACCGAAGCTAGCAGCCCCAGTAAATAAACAACGCTATGTGTAGCTTCGACACAAACTCACACGTGCTGGAATTTATTTCTCTTGTTTTTAGCCCCAGCTGACTTATTAAAAGAGCGCGCGACCGAAGAAAATTATTTGGCGTGTGAGAAAGAACGCGAGGCTGACATTAATTACTTTCGATCGCACGGCCGAGTGCAAGCGCAGCAGAGAGAGCCATTTGGCTCAACAAGTTAATTAGCTTGGCTCGCGCTCTCTCTCGCGAACGATGATCTTTTGGCGAATGGCGCGCAAACCTAATTAACGCCTCTCTCGCTCTAACAGGCGACAGACCGAGAACCAACAATCGCGAGGGAGTGAGAGAGTCGATCCTCTCCACGATGCTAATTAATTAGCGTCGGAGCGAGAGAATTTCCTTCGATATTTTTTGTTTGTTTTGCGTCCCGTTGTCGCCTCAAGTTTGCTCTCGCGATATCGTTTCTCGCCTTTCCTCCAGAGAAATCTATACAAAGTCATGTATATCTCGCGCTTCACTCGCGCAAAACAACAAACCTGCCTATATATTCGCCGACGCCAGTCAACATTCGTAAATTTTCCTGCAAATACCGTGTACAAACGCTAATCGTTAAAGCTCGACGATAGATAGCGAGAGGCCAAAAAAAAGGAAGGATCAGCTCATCGAAAATAGTAGGTCATCCCGGGCAAAAGTTCGCCGAAGCGATATCGCGCGGCGGAGCGGCGGCACAAATTTTCCCCCCATCGCGCGTCGATTTTTACGATCGTGGCACTTTTTTTTTCCACCGCCTCCCCCGAAAAAATGTTGTTCGCAAGTTTCCTCCTCGCGCGCGCAATCAAAGCAAATAAATCGCCGTGGCTTTTGGCAATTAAAGCTGCAAGCTGGTAATCGGATTGCTCGTTTCGCTTTCAATGGTGCTTCTGGTGTTATACGTGTTTCTGTTTGTTTGCTTTTCTCTTCGCACGCGCTTTAAAGATTAATGGCTGCGAGGAACAAGCTGGAGATGGGAGAAAAAGAGATGAGAGAGATGAAGAAAGAGGTTTGTGCGGTATAATACTTCAGAGTTGCTTTATATAATGCTCGAGCGTTAATCTACAAGAAGCTCGCGCGTTCCTTTTATCATAATCTACTTATGTACAGCATTTTCAGTTGAGAACAGTCAGAGTGTGAGAGGAAGAGATAGAACTAACAGACTCATATATATACGTATATATAGGCGAAAGAGCTGTGGGCGTGTGTGTGTGTTTCAGTGTTATAGAGCTTGGTAAGTTTCCAGCTTTTAAGGGCTCGCTTCGTTAATGCTTCACTCAATTTTACTTCGGTTACACGTGTGTAACCAAAGACATTATTACTTTCACAGATTCACTTAGCTTCGTTTTAGGTCAGTCAACTTTTACAGCAAACTTTTTATCATCGCAGTATCTAAAGAGACAGATTAGCTGATTTACTGCTCACTGACAATTAATGCAGTCGATTTTTAGATTTTTATGCTCAAGGTGCAATATATTATTGATACAGAATGCAAAGTCACAAAAAGAATAATAAAACAAAGTAAAGTATAGGTATAATAATTTACGACAGTTTGATAATAAAGAGACCCAAAAAAAATTATTAAAAAAAAGTGTTTGCTTACTGATATTAATATATGTCATACTTGTATATATACTGCAAGTCCGAAGCACATGCTCGTAGAGCTAAGATATAATAAGATGATACAAGAGAAGTATTACTTAAATATTATAAATATCATTGATGATTGTTGTTAATTTTGATGATTTTTAGATCGGCCGTGTTATAATAATTGCTACGCATACACAACGTCAGCTTTCTCTCTCCTGTTACATGTCTTACCGGAGAGATAGATATATTTAAGGTAATGAAGATTAATGTCGTCAGAGTTTAGTTTACAAAGCCGAGGGCACAAAATCTAGGTCAACAAGGCATGATAGAGATATATAAAGAGAGAGAGAGAGAGAAACAGAGAGAGAAGTATATAAGGCGTTCGTGAATATGATCATTGCGTGCTACGCGCGAGAACTTTCCTTATTCTTGCTTTTTTTAATCATCATATCCTTGGTCATATTATATTTTTTTACCTTTTACTTTCATTTCTTTTTTATCGTAACGCTTATATAGTTGATTGCTTAATTTTTTTAGTAAAATAAATCGTCATCATTTTTCCTTGTTTTCTCTTAAGATCATTTATTTTTTATTTTTTGGTTTGGTTGTTCCTCTGAGGGCAGAAGAAAGTTGAAAGAAGAGCAGACGAGAGTCGGCTAAGGAGGCTAATATGTGGGGAGGAAAGAAAGAGAGAGAGGGGGGGGGGAAGTCGGCTTTGCTCCTTCTTACAGCTGTTTTCTCGTTTGCCGAGCTACGGAGCAGCGAGCTAAAGGCGCACGAGAGCTCGAGACAATATTTTGACTCGTGAAAAATGCGAGCTACGGAGCTGGAATAACGTTGCTGCTGCTGCTATATACGTTTGCTACCTCTCGCGGTCACCGGTGTATTTTATTTTTACACCGAACGATATCTCGAGTACTGAGCCACTTGTAGATCGATCGTTTTTTTTTTCTCCTCCTCCTTCAGTTATTGAAAAACTCGATCACTCGTGAACAAAAAATTTGATCGACCGTTCAATTCCGTCATCTGGAAACCGTTTATTATTTAAATTTTTCGAATTTGTCAGGCGAAATTCTAAAAGAAAATCCCGAGGAGAAACAAAAGCCTGCCGTATTTTACAGTTCTCATCAACAGCTTGCGCGACAACGAGAATACAGCTGTGAGAGCGAAACGTTTCTGCCTCGGTCGAGAGGGAATGGAAAAAAGAGAAAGGACAAGTCGTAAAGATATGAATGTAGGACAAGAAAGAGAGAAAGAGAGAGATGGTGTACCTATGAGCGGCACCGCCTCGGAGGTGCGGGTGATAACGTTGGCCACCAGCAGCGAGAAGACCGTCTGGGAGAGTAGGATCGTCACACCTGTAACACAGATCACAGCCGCGACGAGGCCGCAACATGTGAACTATCCCTCTATGTCGCGTACGTTTAACTTCTCGTGTATAGAGATATAGATCTGGATCGCCGCCAGATTTTTCTCACTCAAATTGCATCGATTATTGCTTTTTTTTCTTTTTCCTTTTCTTTTCACACTCACACAATTGTTATCATTATATTGTAAATATATGGTGCAACAAAGACGACATCAACACACATTCACACGCACGTGGTATGACGACGATGACAACGAGTGATCGTTGTAGGACAATAGAGAGAGAGAGAGAGAGAGAGAGAGAGAGAGAAAAGAGAGGGAGTAAGAAGGAGAAAGAGAGAGAGAGAGTGAAATGAGAGATGTCAATGTCTGTGATGTGAACGCGATGACAACCGATCGACGGACGCCCATCAGCGACTTACCTTTGAGCTTCTAGAAAGCCCTTGGGGATCTCCGTCTAATTGGCTCGAGCTCTCTATACGTATTGTACAACCGCGCTCTTTACAAATTCATGGACGTACGTCGTTGAGAATTATATCCCCCCCCTTCACCTTCCTTTTTACCCTCCACTCCTTCTTTTACTTTTCCCCCTTTTTTTTGTCTTTCATTTCTCAAACCCAAGGGCTTTTATAAATTGACTCTAATATATCCGCGTGAAAGGCGAAATTCACGGAATTCCCGATAAATGCGAAAAATTATGGACTGTAAAAATGCTGTAACCTCGGCAGCGGCAGTGCACCCCGCGAAGAATACTGATTTTTCTGACCTACTATTTGGAATTGAAAGTGCGCGGGGGCCGTGATTTTTCTCCCGCGAAACGATTGGCGCCCCCCTTTCCCCTTTCTCTTTCTTAAATTTCGCGGAAATTGAAAACTGTGTATTCTGTAATGACAGCTACTGCTGCTGCTGCTGCTGCTGTTTCCTATTCGTAATACCTACTGTATTTTCTCCGAGGAAGTACAGAAATTTCATTTGGCCCGAGTGCTCTACTTGGCGGGACAAAAAAAAAATTCTGCAAGTAAAACATTGCGCGCGGTGTTTATTTTTTGCGCGAACAGTCGCAGCCGGGAGTAACCGTAGTAAAAACAAGTAGAAACAGTCAACGTTTAGTCATCCGAGCTAAAAATCGCACTCTAATTACAACCAGCAGAAGCGAGAAACCAAAAGAAAAGGGTAAAATAGTTGATCAACGACAGCAATCTCGAGGAAAAAAAAGAAAAAGTTGGCTCGAGTGTAGTGCACTCTTTAAAGCCCTCAGTGCATAATCCATAAGTCATATCTTGGGCGCGAAGAGGCGTATTAAGCGAGTTGGCGTATTTATCGCGAAAGGCGTGCGCGACAAGAAGTTGGCGTGTTGCTTGGCGCGCGAAGCAATACATCTTTCGCAGAGAGAGAGAAAACTCGGGTGGGTAGGAAGGAAGAATAACCGGCTTTATCGGGCCAATGTATTCATTAAAGCGTGCGCGCTCGCGAGAAAGTCGTAAACAAGCTCTCAAGCGCCAGCAGCAGCAGCAGCAGCAGCAGCAGCAGCAGTAGCGGCGGTATAGAGGGAGAAAAATCAATCGGCGAAAAGCCTCGTGTAAACACGCGACTCCCCAAGGCGACGAGCCATAAATCCAACGACACCTGTCCCGCCGCTGTTGCCGCTGCTGCTGCTGAGAGAAAAACGGAGCTCGCGCGGCGCGAGCACAGATCCTCGTTATCGCTGCCAAGATTTACGGCCCTCTCTCTCATTGTTCACGTCCTTTTCGATTTTCACCGCGCTACTCGCTGACCAGCGTCATCCAAACGCTTCTTGCCCCCAACTCGCCCATGAACATTTCTCACCTACGTGTATCTTGTCTGTCTGTCGATCTGTCTGTCTGTCTGCGTGTGCAGTGCGGTTCTGTATTTATTCAAGCATCGGGGATTCAAAGAGAAATATAAGACGCAGCACAGAGAAAGAAAGAGAAAGTGCATAGCATTGGAAATAAAAAACGGAATTGCCAAAAATTCAACGAAGCTCTATTAGTTTTTAAATTAGAGTCAAGCTTTTCAAAGCGACTCTGCTGATTTTTAGTTTAAGTTTCTTCGCGGTTTATATATTATATATAGGTGAGATAGATAGATAAATACAGAGATAGAGTGAGATATAGAGGATAGAGAGTTCGTATTTATTTTAGAGATCGACGGTTTATCATTTTTATATTTAATGTCCAACGAGTATACACAACAATATATAATCCATCAATAATTATAATGCCAATAGAAGATAATATATAATACGATCAAATACAAAATCAACACTGCGCAACTCTTTCTGCAAATATATAATAGTCATGGCCGCATCATAATAACACACGGCAAACCCAAACTCCAGATTATATAATAAACAAAGCAACAGTGAGAAAGATATAGATTATACGGTTACAGCGCCAAATATATATATAATAATAGTCATAGTAGTAGTCAGAAAGTAAAAAAAAAACAAAAATCAACTCGCAGAGAACAGAAGTTTCGTGAAAGAATACATACGCATACATAGATGTATACGATGTTACATACTGTGTTTATGTACATTAGAGAGTACAAAGCAAGCGAGGGTAAGAGAGAGAGAGAGGACAAGCCAACGAAAAATAATGCGGAAAAAAGGAGAGATAAGAAGAGAGAGTTTAGATTTAGAGAAAGAGAGAATAAAAGCGGTGCAGTATTGCAGCAAGATTGCATCCTTAAACACACTGCCCGAGATTTCTATTCAATTCTCTTGCTCTCGAGCTCTTGGCTGATATAATCGTTCTTTTTTGCCCCTCTCCCGCGCTCCTTCTCGTTATTTACCCTTGGCAAACGCGAAATCCGTCAAAGAACTTCATTATACTCGCCAGCTCGTGTTTTTCGCGATTAAACGCGCGGGCGACGATGAAGATAAACTTTTACTCGGAGCTTTTCTCTCAAAATACATTTGTAGTTGCCGAGCTTTCTTTCTACTTTCTCTGGGATAAATTAAGCAATTCTCGCATCGCGCGTGTATGATATTACCGGCAGCTTGAACGTATGCAAAACACTTTTTCGTTTGCTTTCCAACCATGTTATCTGCAGATTAGTTTTTTTTCCCCACGGGGAACGAGAATTTTTTTTCTGCAATATAATTGGAAATCTCCATCAAACATTTTTTCCCTCTCTGGTAATCTTGTCAAGTTTCATACGTTGAAATGGAGAATTCGAAATTAGCAGATAATAGGTTTGTCACGTACGTTAAGTAATATCGTATATCCAATCTCCCACTTGTCTAAAATAATACATATGTAATTTTTTACATTTCGCATTGGCCTTCGCTAACGGACCCGAAACCAAAAAAAAAATCACTGAACAACCGAATATATATTTAGAAACAGAGAAACCGAAAAGAAAGCAGCAATCAAGGTCCTCTGTAGCAATGCTAAGAAAAATCAATCATTGACAAGTGAGCAATCTAGGGCACTTGTAACTCATCTCATTTTCGGTTGAAGCATCGTAAAATTGAATACCGCTGGAAGAAGGGCTACATCAAAGAAAGAAAACGAAAGAACAAAAGAGGCGGTACTTGAAATTCTCCGAGCAGCGACGCGCGAGGCAAGAAAGTAAAAAAGAAAAAAAGGGAGAAGTAAGCAGAGCCAATCGAGGCGTCCATTAAGGGAGGGAGCGCGAATCTTGGTAAATAATAGATGCCCTGGGCGCGGTAAACAAAACATTGCGCTGAATAATTTATCAACGCGACCTACTTCCTCTTTTGCCCGGCGTGCCTCCTCGCTGGTCTTTCAATCCGAGCGTCGGCGAAACAATTAAAGGCACGAAAAAAGTAAAATCGCCCCCGCAGTGCAGAGCTAAGAAGCATAAAGAAATCAAGAGATATTTAAGCAGATAGTTAAGAGATAGAGAGAGAGAGAAGGAAGATAGAGAATGAGAGAAAAAGAGAGATAATAAAAATTGCAGTAGTGGTAAGTACCTAACAGGGGTATAGCATCGGAGACCTGGGGCAAGGTCTCGGCAACGAGGTTCAGGAACACCGTCAGCGATAGCAAGATGGTCACCCCTGAAAAATATTCGTTACGATACGTGTGCTCGCTGACACACACACACATACATAGTCACTCAAACAAACCAAAAATCCACAATTAAACGCACTCAACTCGCGTGTGGATGTGTGAACAAACAAAAACAACAAATAAAATAGAACCGTGATGGGGGATTCGTTTTGTAATTAAAACTTTCAGCAATGCCCGATGTACATATATCACTTCACTCGTGTTTTTTTCATTTGTATGCAGATCATGCAGATCGCGCGCGATTCCCAACACGTAATCATCGAGAGATCGATCTTCTGTTTTTGTCAATTATAATTTTTTTTTTGGCTGTTGAGAGAGAGAGATTGTGTTTGATGTAGTAGTTTTAAAGTGGCGCGCTGAAATAATCCGTAACCTGAAAATTCGTAGTTTACCGAACGAAAAAAAAATGTATATCACGTTGGTCGTCGTCGGTGGCGTTGAAAGTAAAGAGAAAAAAAAAGAGAGAGATATAAAAATGAGAGAATGTGAAGAGAGGAAGAGAGCTGAGTGTGAGAGATATAGTAGTGGAGGGGTATGCATGCGACGTGTCCGGGGTAGGTCGGTCAGGCTCGACGCGTCGTCTTTCACGTAGGGGAGTTTCGCGTGCCACACTCGTGTCGGAAAGTGATCCTCAATCGGTTCAATTCGCAGTGTGAGTATGACAGAGGGAGAGGGAGAGAGAGAAAGAGAGACAGACAGACAGAGAGGAGGTAAAGAGACAGAGACAGAGAGCAAAGGAGAGGATTGATCGCGGCTCAGTTACACACTACCAAGAGATTATATAATACAGATTTGGATAAAGAGAGAGAGAGAGAAAGGGTTTTGTGTGTGTCTATGGATATCTATAAGTGAGTGGAAACTAATCAAATGCGATCCAGCTATATCTACTTTGGTGGATATGATATATATGCATCAGAAATCTAATTGTTTTTGTTTTCTTTTTTTTTCTTCTTTACAGTGGTGGAGGTTTGAGGGTCTGGAAAAGGGTTGCGGGAATCTTTTATTCAACAGTCTACGTAATCGTTATTCATAGAATTTATCGGTTGCTTGGTTTAATGGCATTGCAATTTTAGTATATCTTTGTTTTAAGCCTCAGTGCAATAATGAATGTTCTTGTTTTTTTTTAAATTCAATTATTGTCTGCCCCTCGTGACGAAGGTTCTACCTGGAAAAAGTGTCTGCAGCTCGACGACTCGTTTGTGCACATCGTTCAGAGCCTCTTCTCTTCTTCTTCGCCTACAATTTTTTTTTCGCTGCACAATTTTTTTTTTTGGTTCTCTTTCGTTAATATTCGTGCTGCACGGTATACATATGTATATAGGATGGATGGAGGGAGGGACGACACTCGCTCGCTTCGCTGCCGATTAATGCGCGAAAGTGCACGCCACGGAGAATTGAGTTTCCGCGCAATCGACGTGAGCAAAGTTCGCGAATATTTAGCGGGCAAAGCAGCAGAAACTAAAATCGATGCGCAGGAGTGAGAAAGAGTGAGAGAGCGAGAGAGAGAGAGAGAGAGAGAGAGTCGCACTAGGTCAGAATTTGAAAAACTGAAAAGCTCTTTGATGCGATCCTTCGAAAATTGCATGGCAGGCTTTTAAAGGTATGAGAGGAAGGGAAAAAGAAAGTTTTCCGAAAGAAAGGACGAAAAGAGAAGCAAACTCTGATTTTTTTCCCTTTTCTTTCGCTTTGGCTTAGCGTTGCTTTCACTACAATTACTGCCAAATAATTCACAATCCACGTGGATTTCAGGCTCCGTTATCTCTCTCTCTAATAATATCGATCAACTTATTAATCCAGTTAGCAAAGTTATGAAATTTCGTATTAGTTGGCGTACGCGCGACCAAACAATTTGCCTATTCTAGTCGGCGGCAAAACGGATTTACGAGCAGCAAACAAAACAAATCAAATGAAAATCAAATCAGAGCGATAATAATAATCTGCTGCTGATGATTCGGTCAAATATGTAAATGCCAGGTATAATCGCGTGAGCGGGGCGGTAATAACGCTGCAAATTGGAAGTGGCGCACGGACAATTACGGGATAAGCATTTGCGAGCGTCGATTGTTTTCAATCGACATTGCAGGCCAATGCGAGCGAGAGGGAGAGAGAGAGAACGCGGTGCGATCTCGCAGGTAATGACGATAATGCAGCACCGCACAGTCACAGCGCAGGGGCGGCGGCGGCGGCGGCGGAGAGGGACGAACAAAGGGACGATTGTTAGCCTCCTCTCTCTCAACCCGATATTGCTCGGCCACCTGTCTGCGCGACGAACCCGTGCAACCGACAGAAATTTCGGCCCGGAAAGCTCGCCCACTCCCCCAACTTTGACACACTCCGAAAGAACTTCTCTACTCTTCCGCACCGACGCTTCATTATCCAACGCCATCCGACGATTTAACAATTCAAAGAGCCTTTTTACATCAAAACTCCCTTGCTTCTTGGCTTTTCACCGACTCGCGAATTTACCTCCCGTTGTTGTGTTAAATCTCTATTTTCGTTTTTATAGCGCGATTTTCTTTTTTTTTTTTTTCCGCCTCTAGTTCGAATTTCCAGTTTGCGCTCTACTCGTTTAATGCCCTGCGCGCGGCGCCTAATTTATGCGTTGCTCGCTCGCTGCTACTCGACTTCTCAAAAGGTATTTTCCTCTCGCCCCAGCAGAATGGAGTCTCTTATTACGTTAACGTTTTCCACTCTAATTATTAACATCTTGCGGGCTAATAAGCAATTTCCGCGAAAGCAAAGGCAAATTTAGTATACATTGCCAGAATTCCTCAATTATACATTTAAGTTAACACCGCCGCGCCAGCCGAGTGTAAATATTATTGAACGAATCTCAGTTGATTGAGAAAACGTTCAACTCTCGAGAGAAACAATGCGGCCGTCAGAATCGTTCTAAAATAAAAAAATCCCAAATTTCTAACGCAACTCTTCAGTGTCATTCTCACGTCGTACCCTCGACATTCCGGTAGATATAAATATTTTGGTTTTCATCCGTGCTGCTGAACAAAAACAAAAACTGAAGCATCGGAGCTCTGTTGAAAAAAAAGCGAGAGAGAAGGAATTCATTCGGTCGCTCGTGCGATAAAAGCCTTTCCCCGAGTAACATCAATCAAGCATCAATCATCAATAAATCAAAAGCCGTCAATCGTGGATTCGAAAAAAATACTCTACGCAGCGCGCGTGCGGCGCATCGCAACTTATTCATTATCACGAGCGAGCGAGCTGCAGGTTTTGCACGAGCGAGAGGAGGCTGAACGGGGGGAGTTTGTACTCTCAATTATAAATTTTCGCGCGTGCGCTTGCAGCTGTGATACCCTCGGTCGCCGCGAAACAAGGTTCTAATACAAAAGGACGATTGGCAGCAACAGCAGCAAGGCGAGCGAGCTGCACATCGATCGTTGTTGTTCTACGTACAGCCATGTCATTACACAGAGAGTAGAGAGAGATATAGCAGCACATATAATGAAGGAAATTAATAATTGAAAAAAAAGGAAGAGAGAGAGAGAGAGAGCGAAAGATATGTTGCGAAAGAATTGAAGGATGCGTTTGAGGATTGGCTGGATATATACCTATGAGAGGTACAGCATCCGAAGTTGTCGGCATGCTCTCGGCCACGAGGTTGAGGAAGACCGTGAGCGACAGTAGGATGGTCACCCCTGCGGGCACACAAAACCGAATGGCGAAGCATGCTTAATTAGAGCCACGACTCGAGTACCCTACACCTTGTCGTTGCCGACGCCGCCGCCGGCGAGGCGTAACTCGGTGGCGGCGGCTTCTCTCTATAACGCCAACTCGAGGTCAGGGTTACCCGCCCACCCATATTCTCAATCAAGCCTAATTAAGGCCAAATTAAAACTCGAAAAGAAAATAAAAAAAAAGAGAAAAATTTCCAAAAAAAAGAAAGAAAGAAAGACAGAAACATAAATTCAATTCTATTTATAATCCTCGCGCGCGGATTCTCTCGCACGTGCACACAGCAGCATAGTATAGTAGGCTGCGACCGGCAAAACGCGTTAATCTACGGCGTCTTTGTCTGGCTATTAGCGCGCGCACTCAGCGAGACGTAATAATGCATAAACTAGTTCCGCCGGGAAGTTCTCTCCACCTCCTCGTCGGAGTCGTCGTCGTCGTCGTCTGCGAATTAACGTAAAGCCCCTCTTAACGAGAGGCCCTCCTCCACCTCCACCTCCTTAATGTGCCAAGCATTAGGCAAAACCCAAAAGTTTTTTTTTTCGAAAAAAGAGAGGCTCTTCATCATCGTCGTCGTCGTGGTGTTCAGCTTGGCTGCGCATCTATCACTTTTTTCGTTCGTTTGTTTACTTTGTGTACTTTACATTTGGTGCAGAGAGAGAGAGAGATAGATGATTGGTTATATAGGCAATTTCCTTTATTGGTTAGCTGTTGATCGTTTAGTATTAGTTTAGATTTGGTGAGCGGCGTAGGATCGAGAGCCAGCATAGTGTGCGGCCCTTTATCGCTGCTCATTTTATACATGTATGTATGTCAGGGGCTGGCTAAGGGTATAGCAAAACTGGTGCTAGTTTTTACACAAGAGTGAGTGAGAGAGAGAGAGAGAGAGAGAGAAGATATTTTCGGTATATATATACGTGTAGAGTTGAAGTGTGCAAGAAAGAGAAAGATAGAAAGGGAGAGAGAAAAAGAGGGGTTGGGGGGTGGGGGTGAGAGATGAGAATAAATACGTCGGTTATTCAACGTCAGGCAGGAGAGTTATTGTCTTGAGAGCGCGCGAGATTCGCTCTAAGTATGGGTCTTTGCACTTGCAAAATTACAAGCTACGCGAGAGCTGGAGAGCACGTCGTTGTGTCTTTTCCTCGGGCGCGGCACGTCGTCATCGCGCACAAACAAAGTGTAGGCTTAACGTCGCGCCCAAATGACACACGAGCGACATACAACGCCGCTCGTTTTTACCGACATCGCCCAGCAACAACAACAACAACAATTTACGACTCGTGTGTGTAACCCGCGGTATTTAAATTGTGTTCTCAAAAGGCGTACGCGTAATCCCGTTGTAAAAGCAGCTCGACCGGCCGGTGCGGGATTAACGAGGGAGCTGAAGAAAATGGCAAAAATATAAAAATAAGGAGAAACTTAAAGGGGGTAATCCCCTCGCGAGCGCGTGGTGGGGCCGTATATTTCAGTTGCGGTAGAAAAGAAAATAAGCAGCGGCGCGCTGTGACCGCGAAATTACACGCTGGCGCTTATCGTCCTTACACAGTGCAGCGTCTAAAAGTCTGAATCTTTTAAAAGCTCTCTTTGTCGCGCGTATCTCGCAATTCATCGAGAGATAGAGAGAGAGCAAAGGCCCATATAATAGCGACGGCGGCGGCGGCCAATTGGGTAAATTTTTGCGGTTGGATAATTGCTCGCGGGGCCGCAGCCTCTTGTGGCTTGTCGCTCGCTCGCTCGCGCGCTCTCTCATCGTAGCGTGGCGTTGAATCGTGCACACGTGGTGGTGGTGGTGATGCTAGTAGTAGTAGTAGTGGGGTGGTACGTTAGGGGAGTAGAGGGGCTCGGTTTGGCTGGGTTATTCAAGAGGATATACGGGGATTTGCTGGTAGCGTGTGTTTTACACGCGTTTGCGGATTCCGATTAATCAGATCAGACAAGAGGCTAGAGACAGATAGACAGAGTGAGCAGTTGAGAGAGAGAGAGAGAGAGAGAGAGAATAAGGACAGCTGTCGTACGGTTGTTGGTACGTGTGTTTTGCGTGTCGAGGGCTCATATTATCATAGGGAGTAAGAGAGAAGCGAGATAGAGTGACGTACACACACAGAAAGACAGAAAGAGTGGGAGGGAGAGATATATCATGTAATATACCTCGGCGTTGGCGCGCGAATATCGATAAATACACGCTGAGAAAAAACAAGAGTATAAGAGAGAGGAGAGAGAGAGAGAGAAGAATAAGAGTTGAAGTTTGAGGGAGAGAAGGTCGGTGATCATGCAGTGGTTGATTACATTACCTAAGGTGAGCTTCTCGCCGGAATCCGGTGGCAGAGTGAAGCCCAGCAGAGCCATGCTGGAGATGAGCACGCACGGCACGATGAGGTTGAAAAAGTAGTAGAGCGTGCGCCTGCGTATCTGAATGGTGAAGGTCACGTCGACGTACGGCTCCGGGCAGCACTGGTACACTATCGTGTTCTTCTTGCCGGGCATCCCTGTCGCACAACAGCAGCGGCCGCAGCCACATATTAATTTTACAACGCCCTTATCATTGCCACCCAAACAACACCCATCACACTTCAACCAACACAACATCATCTCTCAAGTACACACAAGAATTATCATCATCATCATCATCATCATCATTATACTTATAATCCTAATCATCGAAAACACGCACGTGTACAAGCTGCCCCGCGTGCTGCTCTCCGTCTGCGGGGATGAGCCAAAAAATTTCACGCGCTCTTGGTCCACATACGTAGCTCGTATATAGGATAGAAAGTACAAGGCTGGAATGCGCGACGGTATGTGTCGATCGATCGATGCGGGCGCGAGCTGCAGTGGTGCACACGTACGCGACAAATCGGCCGGAAGCAAGTGCAACGTTCGCCCACTATAACTACTGCTGCTGCAGGTATAGCTGCTCCTTTTTCTTTTTTTTCTTTCGCGGCTCGTTCTTTTTATGATGGCACCGTGCCGCCGCCGTCGTCGCCGATATATACCACTCCGCACGATCGCCTCGCGACGCCGCCACGCTTTAATAGAATTGCCAACGCCGAACGTATGTCAGTTTTATCGGCCGGCGTTATCTTAAAAGCCATCCGCGCGCGACGAACTTTTCTTCTTTTTCACCAATGCACACTTACCCCATCACAAACGGAACGGAAATGAAAGATACATTCGCGCTGTTTAACGCGCTCGTATCGTCGAGTTCGAAACAATGATTCGCGAAATCAATGAAAAGTCATCCCGCGCAGCAGAGGCGAGCTGGGCACGCAGCAGCGCTTGGTACACTAGAAACTATACACCATCGATAAATTACACAGATAAGCACAAAAATATATATATTGATAATTGTCATTAGATAATATGTATAACACAGAGCAACGGCGTCGAGTATGCATAATTGTACTGAGCCAGCCGTTGCTTGAAAAAAAAATGCAATAAAGCATTTTCTTGCTTGATTGACTCACCGATGAGGTACCACTCGCCGTTCATGATGAAATCGGAAAGATCGCCACCCTCCTCGGAGTTGAGCACCAGATCGAGCTAGAGTTTGGTTTTTTTTTCGGTGGTAGTCGGGTTGGAGAAAAAAAGAGAGAGAGAACAAACATAGTATTTGTCAGTTTGAATGCCAGAGCACGCAAACTCATACACCGCGCCAAAGAACAAAATAAAAAGAAGATTACACGTCTTTCGTCAATATGGGCTTTAGAAACACAAATCACAACACACATATAGCTTTCATTTTTTTTATTTACGCGGATAGACGACGTGTTGGCAGCAAGGTGTATGCGTATGCGTTATAAAAAAAATGTCTCGAGGGTACAAACAGGTGGGCCAGGGGGGAGAAATAAAAAACAGACAGATTGTTGTTTCGCTCGGCTACACATACGCACAGCAATACGCACACGCACACACATTTGTACTGGCTGCAAGCGCAACGTATATATATACGCGTGCACTCATGCCTGGGGTTCGAGTGTATATATATTATATAGTTATCGATGGGTGTTGTAATAGCCTGCACTAAACATGCATTTGGTTGTAGTATGTGGGTGAGTAGGTGTAGATGTATGTAGATACGTGTTGAGTTGGTGATGTACATGCGCAATGGGAGGCCAATCGAGTTTGCCGCCAGTACAGCAGCGCGCGGCTGCAATAGCAACGCTGCGAGCGCGCAAGCAAGCAAGCCCATCAGTTTTCGGGCAGGTCCATTAAGACGTCGTCGGCCGGCTCGTTGGACGCCAATTACGCTCTGGCTGGGGCTTTGCAGCATGAGCACTATCAAACGGGACCTAAAAAGCCATGCCCATTTTGCTTTTCTACCCTATATCTAAATGTGTGTGTGTGTGTGTGTGTGTGTCTCTATGTATATGTACACAAGTGCACATGATCTGCGTGTAAGGGTGTTTGATTTCGAGATCGATAAGTGTATGTATACTGTGAGCGATATATTATTAAATAGTAGGTATGTCCAATTGAAGCTCATGTATGATGATGATGCGGAGGACTCGCGGAGGTGGTGAAATATTGTTATTATATTGCGCGTTGCGTTGCCGCATATGAGACCACCGCGAGCCTTCAACCCCTTCAGCACCACTTTGCTTTTTTTTTCTTTCATTTTTCTTTTTTCATTTTATATCGCTGCCGTATATGTGCGACTATGTAGTCGCATACTTCATGTGTGTGTTTTCTTATTTTTATATACACATCAATCAATGCACATATAACGCGGCGGACGCGACGACGATTCGTCTATATATGTTATTGTGTAGGTATAATATAACTTTTTTTTATTGATATATATATCGTTTTGATTATACGATATATGGTGTACGGAAGAGGGCCATTCGTATGCCAGCGAGCCGTTATTACAACAAAGTTAATTGATTTATCATCATTGATTTTTGTTTGTTTCTTTTAAAGCCATCATCGTTTATATATAGCAATTTTGTGTGCAAATAACAAAGAACAAAACAAAAGTGACAAAATCGCGCGTCCACATTTGTCCTCCAACCTCATAGTCGCGATTAGTAAGAATGTGTTGTAGGTTACACATAGGGTGAGAAGAAGTAGAGTGTATGTGTGGCATGCAGTGAAGATGAGGATAATAGAAGCGTGAGAGTGAGACAGGGACATTAAGAGAGCGAGAGAGAGAGAGAGAGAATAAGAGATGGGCGGGATTATGGTCAGGTTTGAACATTCGAACGTTTAGTAAAGAGAGAAAGATAGAACACCAAATATATATATAACAAGTGAGAGAATGAGAGCGTATATGACGAAATCCTTAAAAAAACACACTTTTCTGGGGTCCAGAATGGCAAAAATTTTTTTTTAATGCCAAGGCTTCCGGACCTTTTTCCTCTTCTTTTTAAAGGTATATAGTGTCGGAAAATGCTCGTGAACATTGAAAAAGTCTGCAGGAACTACTTTTTCGGCATTTTCCCATTATAATCAAATGGGCTTTTCTCACAGAAAATAGGCGAAAAACGGCATTTCTTCAAATATTGATTTCTCGGCTTCTAAGACCGCTACAAAAATTTTTGACCAATCAAAATGATAGCAAAAAAGAAGACCTTTGCGTAGAAAAAGGTTTCATTCAAAAATAATTATCCGGTGACAAGTTATAAAAAATATTGCAAAATGATTACATTTGTAGTTTGTTATTAATATCGGGAAAATGCTTAAAAATATAGTTTCCGAGGACTTTTCCAATATTCACGAGCATTTTCCGACACTATATACCTTCAAAAAGAAGAGGAAAAAGGTCCAGAAGCCTTAACATTAAAAAAAAAATTTTGCCACTCTAGACCCCAGAAAAGTGTGTTTTTTTTTAAGGATTTCATCATATAAGTGAGTAGATGAGTGGAGAGACTATATATCAATTGAGGTGTGACATCGAGGCTATCAGACAACAATAATGCGGACGGTTGATTTTGTCCCAAAGTAATCATGTCTATATCAAATTTACTCATCTGGAATATGGAATATTTATATGTATATATATATATAGAAAAAGATTGTTGCATATATTATGCGGATTAAATTCGACACAAGAACATTTATATATATAATAGTTAGCTATTTTTCAATACGTTGTACATAATAATATCGCACATGATATACATATGTAAAACTGAACAGAGAAATACATGTGAATAATATATGTATATATATTTAATAAATATGTATATATAAAGAATATATATCTATTATATTGATAACGTTTAACAAATCGAACGTGGTCTTACATGAATGCCCACACTCAGACGCACTGCACATATACTCATTTTAATAGGGAATAATAAACAACCAAAAAAATACAACGGAGACCGCCACACAACAATGCAATACATATAGCGGTCTCACTATTTTTTCTTTCATTTTTCGTGTCGCAGGTAAGTATAAGCTCAACGGTGCGTTGAGGGGCATGCAAGTAAGAGCGCATCCGACTATACGAGTTTTTTTTTGTCTTTTCATTGATTATTTTACGGGGATGCACCTGCCTCGCGCACACTCGCGCGACTAATGCCGCGGACATGTAAAAAAAACAAGAAAAATACAAAGTTTGCTCATCTATAAGAGATGTGATGACTTTTCGTTTGACTAATCGCAGTACACGGGCTACTCGCAACGGAACTTGAGTGGGGGGGAAAACTTACACTCGCTCCTCAAAAGTGGTCGATCTCGCTTAAAAGTACTTTGCCAAAGCTCCAGTTGCTCCGCCGCGATGATTTGTATTTACAGATGTCGGATGTTTACCCGCGCGCGCACACACACAAACACGAACTTTGAGTAAAGCAACACTGTAATAAAGAAAAAAGAAAAAAAATAAAGAAGAAACGAATTTCCGTACTGAAAGCAAAGGCGTGTATTTGGAAAAAGGAGTGCAACGCGTGAAAATTGCAGTAGAGGCATTTGAAGGAGTAACGGGCGTAAAATTGCAAGGTAATTCCGCTTTAAAATATTGAGTAGCAGCCCGAGTCGAGTAGCGAGCAGTTGCAGCTGAAGACATGCATCCGAGGGAGAGAGCAGGTACAAAGCTATCGAGAGCCTATAGCTTCTCTCTTGATATCTCGGTTACTCGGAATTGAATGCCAGGCGCGTTTTCGCCTCGATGTATATATACACACAAACACACAGCAGGCAACGAATTCTCGAGCTCGAGCCAATAAGGGTCGCGCTCGTAAGTCGAGCGTAAGCTGCACCTATACACTTGTGTCTGTGTGGGTATATATAGGTATACAAGGGCGCACGTGAGATTGGGCCGTAAGCGAAAAAGTATAGCCTCGCGTTCGCGCAGGTATCCGTGTTGGTGTTGGTGTGTGTGTGCAACAGGTGAAATTGATGATACGCGAGAGAGAGAGAGCGAGATCGAACTTATGGGCGCAGAGCGAGTCCCCCGTCTACTCTAATAACGATAGCGGTATATAGAGTGGTAAAGACACAGTGATAGTGATAGTGTGAGAGTGAGAGTGAGAGAGAGAGAAAGAGGAGATATAGGAAAGATAGGGTGCAGCAGCGTTTGCCAACACACACAGATACAGTTACAGACAGACAGACAGACAGATATATAGAGTTTTCGCAACATCGAGAATGGTGAGTGAGTGAGAGTGAGAGAGAGAGAGAGATATATATAGTAGCGGAGGCTGGAAAAGTGAAAGTGACAGATTTATTGTCGTGCAATGTCAACGATCACACAGCCCTTATCTATTTATACTCTAATAATCATGTATCATTATAGATGAAAGCTCTCGCGGAGTGTAGGCGAGGCAAGTGCGAGCCAAATGTGGCTTAGCCTTTGGATGAAAGACCGAGCCTTACATAGCTCAGCGAGTACTCGTCTGCCGCCGATCTCCGTCCTTCCGCCCATACTTTTTCACATGCCAATTTCTCGCCTCGACTCTTCGACGAGCAGCGTTTGAGGAACCTGCGCTTTTGCTCTTCTTACGCGATTCAATGCTTGAATTTGCTTTGACGCTCACGACTCGAAACGTCATCTCATTAAAGTATATTGTTTAGGCAGAAGTAGGTCGCGAACGATTTACGCGAGCGCGCGGATAACGAACAAACTTTTGCAATAAAGTTTCGCGCGCTGTGGAGAGCCATCACCACTCGTTTTTTGCTTTGGCAATGGAACGCGCGTGGAATTTCGATTATCTTAAAACTCGATTTTATATGTGTCTTCTTTGTCGATGTGATTAAATATCAGCGAAACCGCGACAATTCTGCTTGTCAGCACAGTAAAACATCAAAAATTCAAAGCGTTGCGTACGAAACACCACCACAGCAGTAGCAGCAGCAAAAAAATAAAATAAAAACAGTGTCTGTTCTAATTGCGTGATGAAATGCAGAGATACACCTGCCGCAGGCATATATACATTGATAACATAGACACAGAAAGGCAGAGAGAGAGAGAGAGAGAGAAAGAGAGATTTGAAGCGTTGAGCGAGCGAGAGATTCCTCAAACAAGCAGACGCGTTAAATTCCACATTTCCGCGGCGCAAGCTCGCGCGAGGAGCAGCGTGAACGAACAAAAGACGCCAACTAACAGAGCTATTCTACGACAGGGGGGTGGATGGTAGGCGGGGGTTTGCCGTGGGCTTTTGGCTTTAATCCTCAACGGCACCGCCATAGCCGTCCTTTCGAGTCGTCGGCAGCGGAGCAATCCTACTCGGTTAGCGGAAAGCTCGGCGCTGTCGACGATACAGCTCGAACAGGAGCGCTCTATCCACGGTTAAACCCCCCGTTCATTTCTCCTACCATCCCTTCTTTTCTTTTTTTTCCTCCTCTTCTTCCTCTGATGGCTAAGCACTACGTTCGCGGGGCGGATAGAGCAATTCAGGCGCGACAACTCTGCGTCACGTGAAGCGGACATGTGAGGGAACAAAAAAAATTAATAAAAAGAGAGATACGAACAACAACAAAATAAAACGGTGGAGTGAAGGAGGGATAAAGGATTGCGAGGGCTTTTTTTTGTTCGTTCGTTTTGTTTGGAGTGTCCGCAAGAGCTGAGGCGCCTGGCTCGATGAGAACGGAGCTCTAAACAACAAAATAAAAGCGGCGTCAGAGTTCTCGCTTGTGGCTGGCATGGAAGCGTCGCTCAGCTGTCGACTCCACGCCACTATTCGGGGGAGGAGTCGCTGGGAGGAGAGAGAGAGTGAGAGAGAGAAAGAGAGAGAAGGAATATAGTTTCTTTTTTCTTTTTTGTTTCTTCCGAGGGATTTTCGTAAAGTCTCGCGGGGAATACGTAAATCCGAGGAAAAACTCGATGCATACGCCAGCGCGCGCGCGAGAGAGAGAGAGAGATATATGTATATATTTATTGTGATTGATCGTCGAGAGAAAACAATTTTTGTATTTTCAATGAAGGAAACACGCGAGCGCGCGCAACCCGTGAAACTCAACAGATTCATACGTATACGGATTGATTGATTTCTCGCGTAACTCTTGGCGAATTTGCCTTATAGGAAGAACAACAACAAAAAACTTTGATCGCGCGTATACTCTGGCTAAATTGAAATTTTTTTCATTCCCACTGGACTTCTGACACTGCATCGAATTTGAAAGGTTTTTTTTTTTTTTTTGAAAAACATTGACACGCGAGAGACTCTTTTTCATTTGTTTGTTATCAGGGACTATATATATGAACACTGACTTTGTTTATATTGTTCAAGACACAACGTAGATCACCTGCAAAAATTGCAAATGCTTCTATATATCATAATATTCTATTCTAATATAATGAGCACGTTGACATTCACATCAAAAAATTGAAGCTTGCACATCGTTTCTCAAAGCTTTAGTATTTGTCATTTTATTGTACTATCTCTAATGATTTATTTATTGTATTTTAAAAATTGAATATATATATAAATATGTATTAATATCAAAAAGCAAAAGTGCTCGCAGCATTGACGAATTAATATATTCCTTACAAGTACGTATACAAGTTTTCATGCACAAAAAAAAGTTGCACCCAGAAAAAAAAACTTTTTTTTTTAGTAGACTTGTTAGTTAGTATAAGGTGGTGCTGTAATCCCTGTGAATGAAAAAAAAGCTTCCAAGTGAAAATTCGATTCGAGTCAAGTAGATAAAAAAAAAGTATGAGGGTAGGTGGTATCATCGCAAAAGCAGCGAGAAAAAACTTTCAATTCGCCATAGTAAAAAAGGCATTTCTGCACAAAGCGCAAACCAAGAGAGCGAGCGAGCGAGCTTTTGCCAGAGAGCGAGAGCGAGAGAGAGAGTGAGAGAGTGCTGCGACGAAAGAGAGAGCGAGAGAGAAACCAACTTTTCACTCGGCGCGGCGGCGCGCGCACACGTTGCAAGCTTAGCACGCGAACAGAAAAATACGGACGACTCCTCTCTACATCTCCACTCGGAAATCCGGCGCTCTCCCTTCAGCCCCACGAGGGAATCGAAGGATATATTTGTTTTTCGTTCAACCATTTTTTTTCTCGCAAAATAAGCAAATGTATGCACGCGCAATCGTCCCCGGAATTTTTTTTCCGTATAATCGCGGATTTTAAGATTGATATAGGAAGAGATGGAGATAGAATTGAACGGAACGAGTTAGTGAGAGAAGCAGAGATAGACAGGAAGAAATCTCGCGGAGTCGACAGTAGAGCGACGTTGGACATATGCTCCATGCAAAATCGTGGTTCCGAGCTCAGACATAATCACGTGGTCCCTGCTTTGACTGCTTTTTTTAAGATTTTTTTTCCATCGTCGGTATCTTTTTTTCCAGAATCGAGACAGGCAGAGAAAGAGAGATAGAGAGAGATATAGACAGAGTCCTGTTAGAAGTCGTGTGTCATAGTGAGGAGTGAGTAGAGAGAAAGAAGAGAGAGAGAGATAGAGAAGAAGTGTCGCGTCGCGCGTATAGTGTGTGAGAGAGAAAAAAAAAGAAGCTCTGCAATAAGCTTGACGTGTGGTATAGTCGTTCGCTCGGTGCTGCGTGTGATCCTCCGGTGCGGGAGGAGAAGAGTAAAGAGTAAAGAGAGAGAGAGAGAGAGAGAGAGAGAGAGAGAGAGAGAGGGTGTCTTTTGTCGTGTTGGAGAGAAGTAGAGAGAGAGAGAGAATAGATGGAGGCAGAGAGATAGAGTATTGCTGGTAGTGTATACCTGGTTGCCGTCGTAGGTCCAGGATCCGAACTTCATATCGCAGTGTTGGTCGTCAAAGGGGAACCAAGCGATGTCTATCTTGCATGTGCTCTTGAAGATGCCCGGAGGGACGTACAGGCAACTGCCGTTATGCGTGACCACCACGTTTGTTTGGAACGTCCCGTCGAAACCCTCCTCCGCACTACACGGGATGTATCATACGATATTTTGTCATCAAATTTCTTTTTCCAATTTTCTCTTTATTTCATCATTATTTATCGCTTTTTTTTGCTTTGTTATTACTTTTTAACCTCGAATCAAATACATACAACAGCTTATTTTTACGTATGAAAATTAACGTCTCGTTTGTCGTTTGTTTTCTTTTTCGTTCCTCGTTTTTTTCTTATTTAACGCGCAATGATCTGGACAGAAATCTCTTACATGGCTATTACACAGACAATAAAAATAAGATAAATAAGTATGCTAGAGATAGTATAGTTAAAAAAAAAGTGTCGTTCTCTCAGCGCAGTTTGAGCCTTTTTAGATGAGTATTTTAGATTTGGTTATTTTCCTCTTTTTGCACGCGAATATACGTCTTTTTTACGACGCGCGCCGGGATGCAGCCAAACACACTAACGCGTTATCGCTATCTACGCCGCGTCGCGTTGCGCGCCGCTTCGATTAAACATAGCGCGCCGGATTTTTCGTCGTGCCGTCCTCGTTTTCCAAAGCCCGCCCTGGGGGACTACAGCCACTCGTTTCTTCCTTTTTTTTTCCTTTCCTCCCTTCGCTTCTCTGTGCTCTAGATTCTTTTTTCGCGCCCAATGAGACACTGATTAATCGGGCGCCTTTTTTTTTTTATTTTTCTTTTTTTTTGTCGAGCGGAAATTCATGCGGATTTTAATGCCCCGTAAAAAGTTAAATGAATTGCGCGCTGATAGCGTAGTTTAGAGTCCGTTTTATTCCGGAGTTTTGGCGAGAGAGCGAGATGCCGAGCAAGCGATAAGAAACGAATACTCGCAGTATCTCTCGCTCTCTGTATTTCGGATGGAAATTCAAGATTCGCGGACGTACTTTTCGAAGGGGCTATAGCTTGTATCGATTATCGATACACCCTGCAGCTTATCGATTGCGTCTGCGTTATAAATATATGTAACGCCGTATATACTCGATATTACTTCAATTTTATCGATGCAGACGACGACGACGACGACAAAACGGATACTCCCAAATATTTTCAATTGTATTCTCGACAAAAGTATACGACGTTCATTTCAGCTTATTAGAAAAAAACGGAAAAATTTGCGTAACGCGACGTTACAATCGCGAGCAAATTTGGCCAATTAAAATCGCCAACAATTGGAGACGCGGAAAATCCTTGAGCTCTCAATTTACAAAATTAAAAAAGTAGAGCTGTCCCGGAAAGTAAAAGTTCGGAGCTCCGACGATAATAATTTGAAAAACACGAAAAACCGCTCGGCCAGTTAATTACGCTCTTGAACTTCATTGACACGAAAAATTCCTGGAGAGCTCGAGCGTCTGCGCCTCTCTATTAAGTAGCGCCGTTCAAAGGAAGAACATTCCAAAGGAACTGGAGAGATCGAGAGAGGGAGAGAAGGCCCTCCGTAGAAACAATTGCGCATAACTCGGCTATTTTGGAGCCTCGAGTCAAACGAAAAAAGCGAAAAAAAGGAGGAAGGGAGAAACTCGCTCGTCAGAAGCGAATTTTCGCGAGTTGTACAAAGCTCAGCCAGCCGTTTATCCAAGTTTCGCGGACTTGCCAATTCACTTTGGCCTCTACTGGCGCAGCCGCAAGCAAATGTTGACTCTCGCTAGTACTTGCCAAATCCCATCGCCGCGCCCACGCGGTTTTCATTAGTTCCTCGACGCGTTTACGACTATAGTCCACGAACAAAAAAAAAAAGAAAAAAAATAAGCAGCAACAAGTGTAGGCCACACATATGAAGCTCGTGTGTGGAAAGAAGAATATAATATTTGAAAAGGCAAGCCATCGAGAGATGGCCGTGGACAAAGTTTCCTTGGCGTATGTGCCTTTGGGAAAGTTTGGAAATAGCCTGTCTTTGGCCAATGGGTTATATTTGAGTTTGCAAGTGGCGGCTGCGGCACCTTTCGATCCTGGGGGCAAGCGGGGCGAGGACTAATCGCCGTCGTCGTCGAGAGAACTATTCTGGCTGCGGGGTGGTCTGGAATTCGCGTATATTGTGCGCAAGGCTGCTTCCCGTCGACGACGTCTCGTGTCCTGTGAGTGAGATGCGTCAGTGTGCAAGTGTAAGTGTGAGTGGCAGAGCAGCAGCGGCGGTGGCGGCAGCGGCAGCCGCGAGTACGAAAGAGGGATCGTGCATGTACATTTTTCGTCGGCAAAGTTTCTCTCACGGTTTAGAGCCTGCGAGAAACACTGCAGCACGTACAGCACGGTCTTCCTTGCTTGCTTCCTTCCTTCCTTCCATCCGTCGTATATACCTACTCGCTAGAGACGAACCGAGCGACCAGCGAGTTGGCGCGGCGCTTAGCTACTCGCAGCAGTCGAGTCGAGCACGAGAGAGAGAGAGAGAAGCCGGAATATATCACCTGGATATTATTCCAACTCGTACTTTCCTTCACCTTGGCTCTCATTAAAGAAGTAAAAAAAAATAAATAAATAAAACGAACGGAAGTGAGAATCAGTCCGCAGTTAAAAAAATATAAAAAATTCGCAGAAACCCGTGTATACACGCTGCTGCTTTGATGCAATTAAAACGATGAAAAGAAAGCGCGAGCAAAGTGAGCAAACATATTGCACAAACATTGAGAGTTTTGCATAAAGAAAGAGAGAGAGAGAGAGAGAGAGAGAGAGAGAGAGAGTGTGTGTGAGAGAGACATGTACACACATACATTCAATTGCTCACTCGACTGCTCGAGTCCGCGCTATATACTCACAACTCGGTTGCAGCTCTCTGCAGAGCAGCACATACGGATGGAAATGGAGAGTCGCCGAGCGGCCGCCGCCTCCGTCGTCGTCGTCGCACAGTGATGCCTTTTGACACGCTCTAACAACTTTTAACAGCTTGACTACCGCGGAATACGTCAAGTTTCGACTTTGCCACGCGGAACAGTTGATTTCAATTCCGAATATTTTTTTTCACCACCCCTCTTTCCGAAAAAAAAAGACATCAGCGTGCGAACGTACAACCCGCGTATTCCCTCAAGATATTCGCTGTGCTTGAAAAGTGCATCGTGAGCTATCACAAAGAGTGCTTATAGTTTATCAAATTTAAATTTAAATTAACTTCATTTAGTTTTTCAAACCATTTCTGTTAGTCTATGTTCAGAGTTTCATTTTTAGCAGAGAATTTTAATTTTTAATTAATTGTTCGTTTTAGTGCGTTTTATACTGGCTTCATTTTAATGAGTGAGTGAGTGAAATGTTTATTTTTATTCGTCGGTATACATTGATTTTTATGACATTAATTTTTAACAGTAAGTTTTAGTTGATTGATATTTTAAAGTGGAACGAGTCTGGCGGTATAGGGTTTCACACTCCGACCGTGCCACGAATACCCGCTCCTTGTCCTAACGTGTTGCTGTGTGATGAGAGAAAAAAAAACACATAGTCGATGCGAGGGGAAAAAACGTGAGAGAGAAAAAAGAAACATAGGAGGAAGGGGAGATGACAAAACTACGAGCTGATAGAAGCACGGCAGCAGCAGCAGCAGCAGCAGCAGTAGCAACGGCAACGACGGCCTTCGCATCGATCGAAGGGAAGGCCGCCGCGCGCCGTAGCTAGCAGCAGCAGCAGCCGCTGCCGCGCGACGACCTGAAAGAAGAGATTAGTTCTGAAAGAGAGCTAGATGACAGGAGGGGGGAGGGGGGTATAGGACAAAGTAAAAAACGATGTACTGAAGTGTGCTGTATGAGAGAGAGACTTGTTGTAGTCGTCGGGTGGAGCGGGCAACTAGCCTCGGTCCTGCGGTGGCACGCAGTAACGGGGTGGCCTGACGTCGTCTTTTTTTTGCTTTCATCTTTCTTATTCTTTTTTTTTTGTTTTTTTTTTTGATTTTTGATTATATGAGTCTTAGTATTTAGAGTGGTGCAAGTTATGAGCAGCGTCGGGCGTGGAGTCACAGTCACGGCGTGGCCGTAAATCGTTCTATGTACAAACAAAGAGGAAGAAGAAGAAGACTGGAAAAGTGTTACGGCCGAGCATACGCCGAGTCGTATCACTGGGCGCGTGTAACAGGTGCACTCTGGCACGCGACCAGCAGCAGCTCTCTTTTAGGCCCTTGTGGTAGATACGACGATTACGTGACTCCACGCTCGAGCGCCACGGCAAAATGGTTAAATATATATATCATCTAAGATCATAAATAATATTCTTTCTTTTTTTCAGCTTTTTAGCTTTTTCATTGATTTTTTTTTTCTTTTGGTTTGCTTTTGCTGTGTCAATCAAGTAATAATAATGATACTTGATGCACGACAAAGTTAAATGACAAAAGAGAGAATATGATATATGTAGCGCAGATAATATATAATTATCAACAAACTACGCATTTCGAGAGCGAGTGTGGCTGAAAAATGAATGAGTGGTGAGAGAATAGAATAGATAATATTTTTGTATAATATAATAACTTAAGTCTAAAGCGCTTGAGATGTATTTATATATCACTTAATGCTAATGATTTGCACGAGCAGCAGTAGTAGTAGTAGCAGCAGCAGTGGCAGCAGTGGCAGCAGTTGCAGCAGCAGCTACAGCAGCAGCAGCAGCGAGCTTGCAAGCTTGCCCTCCGCGCATGTATGATGTGTATTTATCTTCTGCGCGACATGATGGATGGCAGAATAGAAACAATAAAGGAAGGATTGTTATACACGAGGTAGTTACACACATCACACAATACACGCGTGGCGGTGCTGGTACAAGTCTTCTGCTGCTGCTGCTGTTGCTGCTGATGCCGCCGCTGCTGCTGCTGCTGCTGCTGCTGCTGAGTCGAGTGACAAAGATCAAATGTCCCCCGAAGGAGGCAGAGAGAGAGAGAGAGAGTGAGAGAGAGGAAGTCGCTTGTTTGGCTTGAGTCGCTCGCATGCGCAACGCTCTCTACGGTGTGTACATGAGCGACTCGCTTCAGCCTCAGCCAAGTAAGTTTTGGCTTTAGAGATGGGGAGAGAGAGACAGAGAGAGGGGGGAGACAGGGAGGTAGACAGAGATGGGGATAGCAAGAGCGGCTGAGAGAGAGAGGAGATAGAGAGTCTACTCTTGGGACGTCATTATCACTATATGCATCTTACAGGGTATAATTACTTATTTACAGTCAGATAGACAGAGTCAAAGTTACTTATAATATGTATATATATAATATGGCATAATCATGTCGTTACGGGCTAAAGTAAGACACATGTATACATATATATATTTGTAATTAAATATATATGTATAGTACTTATGCATAGATAGAGGTAGAGAGAAATGGAGGATAATTCAACTTGTCTAGCATGGAATCAAGTATATGTATAAGAGTATATATATAATTAGCATGCAGATATATGTTTGTTTCTTTTTTTTCATATATATATATAATCGAGATAAAGATGTATATATATTTAATATATGTATATAATAATACTTGAGTTACAAATGCGAGAAAGCAGCAACATTATTACGTACCCCCGCAATTCAAACGTAAACTCTCGTAAATATCATTAGCTCGAAATCGCTAGTCAGATATACATAGGATAGAGGGTAGAGAGAGAGAGAGAGAGAGAGAGAAAAACGTTACTCAAAAGCCAAGTCTCGGGAGCAAAAGAGAGCAGCTTTTTTTGTCTGTACAGGGTGTTATCATTGCGAAGAAGAAGAAGAAGAAGGGAGTTGGCTTGTAAGGGGGGTGGGACGGGGAGGAGGTGAAGAAAGAGACAGAAAGTGAGAGAGAGAGAGAAGAGAGTTTAGAGGTGAGAGTAGTATTAGCAGTAGTAGTAGTAGTCTAGAGGGAGGATAGATTTTCTTGGCGCAGCAGTAGACAGCCTGTGGCGTAGTTCGTCCTGAAACAGTCTAAAACCTTTGAGAGCCGCAGCAACACCTCCACGCGCGCGCCGCACGTGTCAGCCATATATTTCATCCGCCTTTTCCTTTTCTCTCTTTCCTTCCTTTTTTGCCTTTACTTTTTCCTTCGTTTTTTTTTTTCTCTTTCTTTTGCCTCTCCTTTCACGTCGGAGATAGCTGCCAGAGAGACGTTATACGTGTGGCGTCGTTGCCAAAAAACGCGCGCACTAGTAGCACAGCACGACAGAGCATCACACATACACAAGAGAGGAAAGCGAATGGCATTACCTGTTGTACATCAGCACGTCCGGCTTCCACAGCTTGCTCGGCGTTATCCGCAGATCCTTCACGCCACCATACTCCGACTCGTTCCACTGGAGGTTGTAGTCGGTCCATTCCTAAAACATCCAACGACAACGTTTCCACTTCAGTTAAAAAAACACACACACACACACATTTTTTTCTATTCTTTTATTTTCTTTGCGCCAAGTGGCCAGTGCATACGAGTGGGGGAGGGATATGCTTTGCACTCGCAGAAAGTTCATTACCTCGACTACTCGAGGCCGCTAATTATCTCTAATCTCGGCTAATTCTGTCCATGCGATCTCATTTTGTCCTACTTTTAAGCTCTAATTCCGCAGTCACCGCGCCACGAGACGCTTTTTACGGCATTAGTCTCATTAATTACGCGCCGCTCCTTCACCTTTTTTTCCTCTTCTTCTTCTTTTTCTCTTTTTTTTTTTTGCTTCTTCTCGTATTGTGTTGGCCCGTCGAAAAATTTTTCGTTCTCTCCCTCGCGGTGGGGATTTCGCAACGAAGACGTATGCAAATCAAAAGTCGCATGAAAAATTTACAGCGCTCTCGAAATATATACGCGAATGGTAATGCATTATATATCCCCAGCGTGGCACTTTTCACGTCAAAAATCCCAGGGCAATCCCCACTTGATGTTTCAGTTAAATGTGACTGCGTTAAATCAATGAATGCTGTTCGCGTGCAATATTTATTATTTTGCCCGGCCGCGAAAGTCTCTCTTGAATAAATTCGGCTGATGCTGGCCGCGAGCGCGGCTGGGCGGGCGGGCGCGCTGTAATCCAATAAAGCAGATCAAAAGGAAGAGGACCCAATGAAAAATGCAAATACAGCCCGAGCTAGCTTCAAAGATATTTACTAATACCGCTAATGAACTCGCAGAAAGAGAGAGATAGAGCGAGCGCATCGAATATATAGAAAAGGAAAAAGGAAAATAAACTGGAACGTCCAGCAGGCATAGGAGGTTCTTCTTGACTTTCTCTTTTTCTTTTTTTTTGTTCAAAGCACGAAGACGGCTGTGGAGTGTCGTGCAAATATTTGTCAGCCAAGCGTTAATGAGGAAAAACCAGTTGTATTCGGGAGCAGGGGAGATTTGGTATGCGCGCGACACGAAGACGACGAAGGTCGAGAATGTCTGCCAAGGTTGGCGTCTAACACGTATATATAGGTACACAAGGAGAACGCAGTATAGCCAGTCCAAGACAGAGAGAGAGAGAGCGAGCGGTGATTAGACGCGTAAGGAATGCGACGTCGGCTGCCGCTAGTTGTAGCCCCGAAAATCGTGAACGCGCTATAGCAGCCCCCCACATTCCCGCAAGGCTTAATGATATGCTTGCTATTCCAGCTCTCTCCCTCTCTCCCTCTCTCTAGCTCTCTCGGCTATTGACGGCACAGCACTAATGTAGCACAGCATTACGGATGCTTTCACCGCTGAATTTAGCGAACGCGCGCTACTCAAATTCCCCATCTGTTTTGTGTTTGATTGGCGAGATATTGTGCGCCCGAGTTATTGCGACAGACACATTTTTTTATATTCTGTCGAAATGCCATTGAGTAAAAAATTGAAAGAGCGAGAGCTTTTACGTTTTGTTGACCTCGTTTTCAGAATATTTCCAAAAAAAAAGAAAAAAAAATTTAAAAAAGTGAGTGAATGAGAGAAGGAAACACATCCACGCGAGGATCTTTCAAAGTAGGTTAGTCATATTTGCGGCTATACTCGAGCGAAATATTCTCAGGTACATAACGCTTCATTGTCGAGAGAATGGCATAAATCGACGTTGTTGGCATATCAACGCAGCGATATTCATCACACTTAGAGAGTGTGAGAGAGTAAATCGCATTCTCGTATATCGACAATTACACGTTAAATCGCGTTTGAACGAGAGCCAAGTGTAGTGGCTGTGTTTCGTTTTTCCGGCGTTCCTTTTTCTCCGCCTCGGAGAGCCATACAAAGCCCCTATCCGTCGTATATAGCGTTGAAACCGCGCGCAGAGTAGTGTGTAAACACACAGCTACAGAAATAAAGTAAAGTATAAAGGAAAAAAAAGTATGCACGTTTGGCAGCAGTACAAAGCCTTTTAACGTTTGAGTTACGAGTACAACAGCGGCTCGTTATAACGGCATTACAGTCGAGCTGCGGCCACGGCTTCTTTGCACATAAATCGAACGAATGATTCTGTGCTGCGCGCCCTAATGACGTGACTGCGTGTGTACTGTGTTCTATATGTGTAGGCGTGTGCGCGCGTGTGTGTGTGTGTATTAGGGCGAGGGAAGCTCGTAATCGACGGCCGCAATCTCCGTCTCCTGCCACGTTCGATAACCTCTAATCAGCCGACTAACAGGCCCAATAATTTCCCAATCTGCGCTCAAGCTCGCTATGCTCCTCCTCGACGGATATACTCGTCGGCGGCGGCGGCGGTGAAAGTGCTTGCGAGAGAAAAGGTTTTTCACTGAAGGGGATTAGGGGGGAGGAGAAGCTCGCGGGTATAACGAGGCCACTTTTTTTTCTTTCCACCATTCTCTTCTCGTCTGCGCGCGCGCTTATTTTCGTTTTTATTCGCCGGAGCTTAACGTTGGAAATTGATCTGGCTTTTATATTCTTTCAAGAGCAATTTCATCGAAGTTCATCAGGCTAAAAGCTCCTTTCATTCTTGGCCCCTTGTAAATATTGATAACTACTCGCTGCGCAGTGGCTTGCGCATTCGGATGTCGACGGCGGCGCGCACACAATGGATTTTCTTTTTGAAAAAAGAGGCATGACGAATCTCACTTGATAAACGTTATTCAAGCAGCTCCATCCGCAGCTGCCTGGCATCTTATTACGCTTTGAACATGTGATTCCAAGCACATTGAATTTCTATCCGTGAAAGGACTCGGTGCAGGAGGGGGGCGAGCGATCGCACTCAATAAAAATGGAAAAATCCATGCGCCCGCGCTGCGAGGAGAGATGCATTCAGCTCACTCAAAATTCAAATTACCCGGCCTCAACGTAAACTTCCCTCGCTCCCTCTCCATCCCATAGTAGTATTTTTACATACATTCAAATTCTCCAGCCTCGCCAAAGTTATATCATCCGCGGCAATTAAAAGCGAAAGCCTGCCGCCGCCGCTGCTGCTGCTGCTGCTTCTGTCGAAATTTCATCTTGGCACGACAATAAAACTCTCGCAAGATATCAAAGTCAAACTAGGCAAAAGACACGAACTGAAAGAGGGAGCTGATTAGCATGGGGCGCCCGGAAGTTTCTCATTAGCATTAATTGCGCGCAGGCAGTCGGGCAGGCAGGCGGCCGATCGTCAGTGAGAGAGAGAATCGTGTCGCGCGATTTGACGAGCTCATGAATACGCGATGCGCGCACGACCGCGAAAAAGCGCGTTATGAATTTACAACGGAGAGCGAGAGAGAGAGAACTCCGTGAGGATTACACTTTGGTATTCGACAAGCGAGCATTGTCGTGCAGCGATTAGTCGGCTACAGGGATCTTTTACTACTCTCTCGCACTTGCGCGTTTGCTAATTTATTGCCCAGATAAACTGCACTGCCGCTCCTAAACTTCCAAGCTTATTTACTATATAGGTATATAGATAGCAGCTTCGAGCTGCAGACAAATGAAATTTAACCGGCAACTTGCAAGCTCTAATTCAACGCCCAAAGCCCGATACTCATCATTATCATTGTTGCTTAAACCTAGTGATTTGGCCTTTTCCTTTACGATGGCCTTGTGCAACAACGTGTAAAAAGATTATGCTAATCTATTCATGAAGCTATTTCATTGTAGGTCTTTATGGGTCAAAAGGCCAGCAGCAGCAGCAGCAGCGCCGCGCCGCTCGAGCTACAAAGAGACTTGTCACTGCAAGAGTAAACACTCGAGGCTTTTATATACCTATGTTCCGCTTATACACGCGCGCGTGAAGTAAAAGAAAATTTGAAGAAGAAAAAACTGGACACTCTGTACCATTCTTCGAATGCTGTTTATTTTCGAAAGAAAAGCAGAAAATCACATTACAGCGAATAAAAGGCAGGCGTGCTTGAATACGAAAACAGCATTGACAAGACATCAAAGTTCTCGATCTTCAAGAAGGCGCAACGTCGTCCCGGCACAAAAGTCTCGTAGCCTACAAAAGGCGGCGCTCTCCTTCTCAGAAGAGCAGATAGATAGCATTAATCTCCTCTCTGGAGATTGATACTCCCTGCTGCCTGCTTGCTACGATCGACGACGATGAAAAAAAAATAGAGGGAAAAAAAGAAAGAAGAGCTGCTTCTGCTGCTGCAGGTGCGCAGCACTCTCTTGCGGTTGAAAATTGCGGAAGTGCATTAAAAGCCAGCGCGGGGCTTAGGTAACGTATACGTGTGCACGCGCTCTTGAACTTTTTCAAAGTAGGTAGACGAGGAGGAGGAGGCGGGGGGAAAAAATCCCCCCTCACGGAGAGAAGCCGCATTAGCGTTAATTGCGACCTTGCGCAAAAGCCTAAGGCACGCAGTCAACCGATTCGCCTTTAATTGCAAGAGCGAGGGCGAGCGAGAAGACGATCCATCATTTTCGCGCAGACGACAGACGGAATTCCGCGGAAAAGGGCACACGTAAGGCTAATAAAGCCTTATATTCCGCGATGGCTCGACGAGCACCAAAAATAATGCGAGAAAATAAAAATCACTTCTCTCGCATTATGTGCACGCGTTAAAAGAGCAGCAGCCGCGAATGCGTGTTCAATCGTGTACACATTTTATGCTGTCTCTGTTTTTGATCAGCGCACCGAATGCAGATCGCGCAAAAGAATGGGCCGCGCGCGTGGCCAACGGGAGCCAATAAAAATGACGAAATTGCTAATTTGACGTAAAGCACGCAGCTTTTCGATTTTTCAGTTGGCAGCTATTCCGGGTGGAATATTATACGGTTAATTATTCAAAAAGCGAAATTATCGTGACACAAATATATTGAAAACGAGCAAATCGCGAAACAGCGAGTACAGAATGTAAAATCAGCGTTCGGGGAGGCAGCTAAGCTTCTTAGCTCCATTTCCCGTCGTACATCTGGTTAATCAAACTTGTAATTATTCAGTATAGCTATGCCATCGATCGATCGCTGGAGCGCGGCAGCACTGTGCAAACCTACTTATCGCTGCGCCCCCATGTGTACGTATCGTTAGCATAACTTCATAAAGCAGAGATATATACGATTAGACGTTTGCGGCGAGCAAGAGAAATAGTATAAGGGAGAGAGTGAGAGAGAATAAGAGGTGACACGACTCGATTACGACTCTCGGGTTAGAGTAGGCCCCCACGGGCATTTCACGTATTTCACGGCTGACCAGACGCTTCCACATAACTCTTCTGCACAGTGAGAGAGAGATTTCTCGACTTCGTACTGCTGCTGCTGCTGCTGTATCCCACGAGAGCCCGGCCGCCGCAACGCGAGCCAGTCAATTTATTGGGCTTTCTTCTCTCACCGCCGAGGAGGCTGTTGCCAAGCTGCATCTTTGCTGCGATTATTATCCACTCGTTCGCGACTTCAAAATCTCTTGCTGCGTGCTCTTGTGCCACTGAATTTTCGCCCAAGCTTTTTTTTTTATTCGTACGCAAACATTCTCTCGTGTTTTACAGCTCGCAAAACGTGTTTTCTAGGTTGGAAAACTTGTTTTTGCAATGGATAGAAACTCTGACGCGCGAGAGATACCATCTCTTAAACACGTACAACATATTCGCGATTGGATAAATCTATGTAAACGCCGTACGTGTATGTATGTACATGCATCATCGGGCGAGGAAGCGAGCTCTTGGGTAAACTCGCGAATTTAAACGTTGCGCTTCAATATTTGCACAGCCAATAATATTCGTTATCTATTGTTTACACGCGTAACAAGCCGCTTGTAAAAAAAAATTTATACGCTTGATTAAAACTCGAATAATTGATAAAACTAAAAAAAAAAATACGTTGTTATAAAGAATAGGTAATTGAAAAAATAAAACTTGCGCGGGTACGCGGAAAACGAGCTGTTAACGAATGCACGGAAGAACCATGAAAAAGAGAACAGCGAGATTATCATTCAATTATTCGGCAGTCTAGGTATAGAGCTGTGCATGTGCAGCAGCAGAAGCAGCAGCAGCAGCAGCTAAAGCCGTAAAGCAAAATAAAAAAGTCATAAACTGCCGCCCACTTCGTTTTCCTCGTTGTGTCTGCCGAGTTTAGTGTTCGCGAAGATAACATCGTGCAATTATTACGGCAGTAACAGAGCACTGCGAGCACGGGAATTTTCTATCAGGAGGAGAAATCGAATAAGGCTGCTCGGGAATTAGGCGTGTCCTGTCGGATATCGGCCAATCAGAAGTCGATTAGCGGAGCACTTCCGAACTAATTATCGAAAAAGGGCGCACTACACTACAACACACTACACTACAGTAGCAGCAGCAGCAGCAGCAGCAGCGACGGAATTAAGAATCCGGCTCTCCTCTTTTTTTCGGAGAGAGAGAGAGTGGACCTGTTGCACTTCTTGGCCCACTCTCCCTCCCAGCTTTAATTGTCCGTCCCATGTAGTTCGATTTCGTTCAGTGCGCTTTCTCGTCGTCGTCGTCGTCGTCGCCGCTTCGATGAGCTCGCGCCAGATTCGTTTAACTCGCTCTCCTCGCTGCTATTTGCACCTCTGCCTCTGTATATCCAAAGCAGCCGCAGCAGCGGTCCTGCTCTCGACGTTGCACGTCGATGGGCTTTTGCTTAATTAGATTTCGGATTTCGGCTAATTATACGCCCCGGTTACTTACTAATTGCCAGCTGCGAGCTATCCTTTATTTGCATAATGGATTTTCGGCTGTACTACAAGTCCCTTGCTGATAATTCGCCGATAATGCGATCTTTCTATCTCTCTCTCTCTCTTTTTTATCTTTAATTGTTTCGCACAATGGAATCTATTGTTAATTGGCCGCGGAGGTCGCGCGAACATCATCAAAGGTATAACCGAATGGCTTCGATAGGCAATTATAAAATAATTGTATAGATAACAATTGCGTCGATCGCGAGTAGTTGCTCCATATATACATTTCGAACTCGATTGCAAATGAACTCGAGCTAGCCGTGGCTTTTCACCTCTTTAATTATTATAGCTAACGTATGCACGCGCAGCACTCTTATAACTAATTTCCTCCTCGAATCATCGGCAAATTAATAGAGCTTTAAATGCTCGATTGCAGTGCTGCGGCCGCGTGGCGTCGACGAATTAATACTCCCGTGCGATTAATCCTCACAGCGGCACTAGTTTCATTTCACAAATCACAATGTAGCTTTCGCTCACAAGTCAAGCAAGAAGTTCAAAGCAATTAAAGCAAAGCTAACAGAGAGAACGGAGTTTGATAAAGGACGAGCCCATTAAAAATGTGAGAATTGGCTGGGAGTGGATCGAAAAGCTTCTTGTCGCGCGGCGAGGTCGGCGTTCGGACGGCTATAAATGTATACGGCGATTGATTGGCCGAGAACTGTTTTTTGCTGAAAATAGAGTCGGTTGCCCGGCAGCACCCGACACGCAAAGTCTCCTCGCTCTCCGGGCTCCGATCTTCGCTGTCTTTTTTCGTCCGTTGTTGCAGAGTTAGACGAGATGTAATTACAGAACGCGCCTGCCTGCTGAGATGTATATACGTGACTGGGACGGGACGACGTATACGCCGCCGCGCCGCTACACAGTCGAGTGGCCCTTTCCACCCTCCCCGCCCTCGCACACGTTCAGCCTGATTTTCATGCCCGACAAGGGAGACTCAATTGCCATTTGCCCGTGCGCTACGAGTGCATGACTGTCGAGTGGCTTTTATCGCTCGTCTGCTTAAAGCCTCAGCAGTTTAATCGTCGCGATCATCAGCCTTTTAATCTCCGCGGGAAAGAACGAATTATCCGCGAGCAAACTTGTAGCGCTTTAGCCAACTGAGTGCAGACCAATTCACTTATGTTGCTCGTTTAGCGAGTCACGTCGCTGTATAGCGTTGTCATTAAGTTGGCCATTTCCGCAGGCAACAACCAGCCGAGGAAGAGGAGCGTTTCAGAGTGATTTGGTGCTGGCACTTTTTATTTTGTCGCGAGCGAGCCGCTAGGTGGCTCGTATGCTGGATTCAAGTCGTACTATATCAAAGTAGCAATATTGATTATGGTTATATGCCTCAGCAGAACATCAGCGTTCGTACATCTTATTGCAAATGCTTTTGATTTTGCTTTCAAGTATGCACTTTAATTCATACTTATTTTCTTAAAACAAAATCTTTCTATTAAACAATGCAAAATTTGTACCAAAAAAAACTTTACCGTTTTTTCAATGGCGATGCATTCTAATTATTTGCAATGATAAGTGCACTGGAATAAAGTTATTTATATAGAATTACAGCATTATTCGACATACAGCGTTTTTTCAACATTACCATAGCCGTTGGTTTTATCATTCCCACAATTTACAGATATACTTTTTGCTTGATGAAAGCTATACTTTTTTTCAATGTGTGAACCGAACCGCAACTTTTTTTTTTTTTTTTTTTTTCGGCGGGATGACCTTTACATCGTGAATTTTGTAGCATAGTTGGCGAACTTTTAGTTTCTCGCGAAATCACATGTTTTGTTTCGTGTACAAATTCACAACGAAACTAACTGCAACGAGAGGTAAAAAAGTAAAATAAAACGCAAATACGTGTACGACGTACATTCTTTACTTGCTGGCGAGTTTCGAAAATCCCCTATGCAATTGAATAACCGTTTTTTATTTGTTATTCCAACGTAAGTTTACTTTGTTCGCCCATTCTCATTCGAATCACGCGCGTACGCTCTCTCCAAACAATTATTACATCCTCGCCATGGAAACGTGCGCGAAAAATAAAACTGCAAAAAAAAAAGTTTCTTTCGTACCCCGAAAGCAAAAAAATGTGCGCGCGCGAATGAATATCCATGGCCGCAAGCCGCGAACGAACACAATCGGCGCGTCGAAAGAAAAATGTCAGTTGTCAGGTTAAATCCGCGCTAAGCTAAGCTAAGCTAAGCGCGGAGCCTCGAAACTAATTTCAAAAGTAAATTCGTCACAGCAGGGTGAAATATCATCGAGCTGGCTTTAACCCCAGCAGCAGCTAGGCGGAAACCGCGCCGCGAAACCTAATCTTGTTTGAGTCGACGACGACGACGACGGTGGCGGCTGCGCGGGGTCTTCATCGCTCGATTTGCTCCAAGACCCCTTTAACCCACCTCGCAGCTCCTTCATTCGATTCAACGAACGAGCCAACTCGTTGATCAATGTTATTGCTAGATTTGCATTGCTTTACTGCGAATTCTCTCTCTTTTTTCTCGATGAGCTATTGATTGGTCTCTGTGTGCCCGGCGAATGCATTGTTTGTTATTTTGCGCGGAGACGGATCTCACTTGTAAAGTTAGCAGTCGTTAGTGGAAAGCGGGTCAGTGGAGCTTTCAATTTACGCTTGAGAAATATCGGCTGCTGGTTCGTTGTTTTGCCTTTTTTTTTATTTCTTTTTTTCGAAAAATGCAGATAGTGTTATTTAAATTTTAAAAAAACGTCAATTAACCGTAACAATTCGACGCCTCGTTGGAATTAAACTGCACTCGAATAAAAAAAAATGCACGAAGGCACATTGAGTCCTATTATGAAAATTACTTGCAGTGCGCGAGCGAGTGGATGAAATATCGTTTTTTTTCCCTTATCGACGAAAAAATAAAATCTCGGCATTAACGACTTGAAATACCTCCCATTCAAGTCTCCCATTTATCAAAGTACACTTCTGTAAAGATGAGTTATTCAATATTTCAAGCGCGCTCTATATAGCTATAAAGCGTAATAGCATATTTCTATCCATACGCCGCTTCGCCAATCGAGAGAGTTTATCTCAGCGCAAAAAAGAAAAAAAAAGTAGAAAAGAAAGGAGTAAATTATTTGTCACTCACGAGGGAGCGGAAAGATACATTGGACATTAGAGCGAGCGATATAGTAAGGTGATATTGTGGAAAAAAGTGTGATGAAGTTGAAACTCACCAGCTTGAGCCAGGCGTTCGTTGTAAGTATCTGATTCTTCTCGTCCTGAAAGCCAACAAACAAGAGCGTCAATCAATAACCTCGAAGCGCAGCGGCAGTGGCGGCAGCGAAAAGTTAAATCCGAAAAACAAGCGTATAAGGGCGGGAGTGCGGGGGATGGGTGGGAGTAGGGAGAGGCTGGCTTGACATTTATTTAAGGAAAAGTTGCCGAAGCAAGAAACTTGCCCCGAGCGAGAGCGCAGAGATAAGTAGTTGGCGCAAGAACTTGCTAAGCGTCCTCCTCTCCTCGTCGGCGCACGTGTGGAAGATTAAGCGCTTGTACAGGCTCTCTCTCTCTCTCTCTCCCGATATATATACCCGCGTATACATTTTCCATCGCTTCGCAACACAACGGACAATTTTCCAATTAATATTGGTTCGTTCGTTTCTTTTTTGTTTTTTTGTTGTTGTTTTTTATCGTTTTTTCAATTTAATCCGTCTTAACCTCATTTCTCAACTCGCTGAATGTGCACTTGTAGTCCGATCGGATTGTCGACGTCGATCGTTTCGCAAATAATACTCTGGGCTTTTAATCGCTCACTCGGAAATTTTACATTACCATTGTTTTTCGCCAGCTCGCGATCGCTCTGTGTATTATCAGTGGGATATCAATGCCAAAACTTCGACCGCGAGTAGATCCTTATCGAGTTCTCTTCTTCTTCTTCTTCCTCTTCAACTATACTCTCGTCGATATCTTTATAGCTCTCGCGTAAAAGTGTTTGTCAACTTTTCCAAATGTTTCTCATCTAGCGCGAACACCAAAGTTTCGACAAGTCAAATTTTACGAGTCTGTTTATAAAAAAACCGACGACGAGCGAGTTTGCATTGAAACTGAAATGAAGTCCAAATAGAGAGTGAAACTTTTTTTTCCCGAGGTAACTAACATCCGATCCTCGCTCATTCGGTGGTAAAAAAAAAAACAGGCTTTAGAAAAGATTCCATAGAAAGTTTTTCTTTTGACTCTAATAAAATTCAACTTTTCACTCGGCGTGCAAAGTGACTAACAGCTGATTCGCTCGCCCCCCGAAAAAAAAGGGCTCGGCTGCACAATACCGCCGCGGAGCGACAAACAGCCCCGGCAAAGAGAAATAATTCCACTTGACAGTCACAAAGAGAGAGAGAGAGAGGAAAAAAATGGGAAAAAAAAATTTTTTTTCACGTCGTGCACACGTTAAAACCGTCGGCGCTCATTATGCTGCAGCTTGTATTATTGTCGAGTCGACTCACGTATAGGAACGCCACGTAGGGAGAGAGAGAAAAAAAAAGCCTAATCCTCGAGAAGTAAATTAATAGCAGCTGCACGGGTATCGGAACTTTGCGTTAGCTAAGGTATTAATATTAAAGAGACGACCTCGGAGACGACGGCGGCGGCCAAGTCTTTGGCGTTGGTTTTTCTTTTTTCCAAATTAAAGTTCGATTAGGAAAATGAAAGTTTTGGAGGACACGTCTCTGTCTGCGCGGCGAGCTGGAGGTTTTTGAATATTCCGCCGAGAGCTCAAACGTCCTGAAAGTTTGATGGGATTCGGCCGAGCAGCAAGTTTTTTCCAACTCGTTTGCCACGATAAGCGAATGTTTCCACTTTCGGTATACATTCTTAAATACTCGTCGCCCCCTCTCTGCCCTCCTCCTCGTTCGGCATAAATAAAGAAGAGGGGGAGACCGCGAGATTAAACTATAAATTACTTGGCCCCCAAACGATAAGCGATATCCGACGAAGAAAAAAAAGAGGGTGACAGTGGAGAGGAGAGAGCCGAATAAAATTTCGTCGCAGAGCTTAAAATCGTGAAATCCCGCGCGGCTAATCGGCCGAGCGAGATAATTAGAATTTGAAAATTAATGTCGCTGCTGCCTCTCGTTTGTCATGCCGCATTCTCTTCTGATGCTTTAATTAGGACGCTTCTTCTTTTTTTTTTTATTTTTTCGAGCTGTGCGGGTTTTTTTCTGTTCTTTTTTTCGCAAAAATTCGTAACTAAATATGTCCGGTTTTTGGGCTTGTCTAATTTTACATTTTCCACTTGGTAAAATAAAGCAGCTAGCAGCGAGTCTTATCATTAGCGAGAATTAAATTTTCGGCGAAATGAAGATTCATGCGCGCCTTAAGTGAATTGCCTTATCTGCATGAAATTGAATTATAAATGATGACTTTCTAATTTTTTTCGGTTTAATTACGGAACTTCCATAGATTCATTCGCTGTAATAAGTTCAAACTTATATTATTCATAAAGCGAACGCGCACATTCAACAAAGATTATTATCCATATAAGCTTTGGAATAGCTCGCGATTTTATCGTACGAAAAGCAGTCGTTCGAATTGGAAAAGTCAGTTTCAATGTTACGGCTCTCTCTCGCTCTCTCTTTTTTTTTTTGAATTTTATGAAACGCAAAAATCAGCGGCGTGACATTTTTATTGCATCCAATTTCCGAGCGCGCGCGCAAAAACTCTCCGGCGAGTAGAAATTTTTGCGGAAATTCACGAGTCGCACAGCCCGATAATACAATGTACTGTGCAGGTGGAAAAAATTGTATTATTATTCGAGCGTGCGCGCGCGATATTGTTGAACAACTCGCGGTTACACTTATTATAAATGCAGCATTATACATCTCGAGCGAGTGAGCGGGTGAGTGAGAGAGATAAGCTTAATATTATTTGCATCGTTGCGACGGGTTTTGAACTTCTCTTCAAACATTCAATTATTCAGCGCTTTCCATCGCAACTTTGGCAGTTAGAAACGGGCGGATAATTTTCTGAAAATACATAGCGAGAAAGCGAATAAATAATCCCTTGACATTTCTCATAAGAAATAAAGTCAATCTCCTGCGACGAGATTGAACGAGTGAAAAAAAAACGGAAAGAAAGTCAATCGCCGTTCAGTATTTGCGCTGGAAAATTTACCTTTAATTTACTTCGCTCTGAACTGCTTTTCTCTCACTCTCTCTCTCCGATAGATTGAAGTATAAATCATACTCTCTCTCCTTTCATTTCACTCTTCCGCGTCGTGTTCTCGCGTCGAATCGAATGAAAAAAAAAAAAAAAAAAGAAGAGCTTGTCAAGCTGCTCTGTACAAGGCAAAAGAGAGAGAAAAACATAGGGAGGAGGAGGAGGAGTAGTGGGAGCTTTGAAAGGTTCGATCGTGCGATGATAGCGCACTTGACCGAAAACCGCGAGTAGGGCAAACAACACACGTAGCAGCAGCACTGGCACTCACCACGTCGATGATCTGCTGTAGGGTGATGCCGAACTTGACCTGCAGGGGTTCGCTCTCGTTCTCCACAGGCCGCTCGAGGGTGTTGTAGTTGGACAGTAGCTTGTTTAGCAGCGCCCTCTCGTACGCCCCTCCGTGTGCATCTGAAAAGGAAAAAAAGCACACAGCTCATAAACAAAACAATCAGAGTCGAGTAGTATTTTCGCGCGTATCACGACGAAGTAGGCAGATTTCCAAGGGAAACGCTGCAAAGCTGGGATTTAGCAAAGGGCGGCTCGCTCGCTACACGCCTGCTACTTGCTACTCAGGGGGGAGAGGAATCCCAAGTGCAGATTAAATATTTCATGATGCGCCGACTGCCAACGCTATCCTGGCGATATGAGGCTCGTGAGAGCTTCTCTGAATAAGGAAATTAGCCAGCAGCCGCACCTACTCCAAAAAAAAAAACAACATCGGTGGGATGTTTCTCTACTCTTTCCTTTTATATATAATATGCACCCCGCACGACGACGACGACGAAGTCCAAAGTGTAATTTGCTTGAGAAGTTGGCGCGCGCCAAATCGAGTTTGCCAATTAACAGTTACACGATTGGATTTGTCTGCCCAGCCGCCCGACTGCCATTCAATTGGTCCTGGCAACATTGTTTATTGATCTAGCGGCCAAATCGAATCTAGAAGACAATGCATTGTTCGCCATCCACGACATCAGTACTCGCAACTTTAAGAAACGTCTCGCTAACTTTTTTCCTTTTTTTTCTTCTTCGAAATCAGTGTCTTGTTTTCCGAGCAAAACTATACAGTGTTTCGAACAAAAAAACTGTAATAAAACTGTCACCGTGGCGCAGTGCGAGAGTTTATATCGCGTTTGGTAGTCGCGCGCGCGATACGAGCTCCAACTCACGTGCAGATTTACGAGTGTATGTACTCTCTTTCGTACACACTGCGTGCTGTATATGATGTTTCGGAAAATGCTTTTCTGTTTGCTTTTTGGCCGCGCTCGGGGAAGAACGCGCAGTACAGTTGGCACATAAAATGGAAATACTACGGGGGTTGTCCCGGCAAGACAAACATCTTACGTGCTGGAATTCCCAAATTGTCCTAGCGATTCGGGGAATTTCGGCCCCGCTGCGTTGAGAAAAACCGAAGAATGATTTAGCCCTTGGAAAAACCTCGATGTGTGACTCGTAATGAACCTCGAGAGCAAATAAAAAGAGGGATCTCCGAAAGAAAAATTAGCCGTCAGCATTATTAATCGGGAAGTACTTATATAAATTTTATATGATACGAAATGACATCAAAGGGCTAAGCTGAGAGCACAGCTGGGGTAATAACGAAGAGCTTGCTTGCCGCGGCGCAAGCAAAGGGGAAATTTCGTAACGCTAGAAAACTATTTTATTCCTCAACCGAGTTGCAGCTTTGCGTTTACGGTCGCGAGTAGCTCAAAATACGGAGCACTATAGTACTAGTATGTGTAACTCGCTGAACGCCGCAGCGAAACACTTGGATTTTACCCGAGCGCGCGCGCGGAGAGCGTGCAGTTAAATTGCGTAGCCCTTTGAATCAGCCCCAGGGAAATTCCATCAAATCTAACATATATATATATATACACACACGCACATATACGAACTGCAACAGCTAGCTCACTCACTCGGTCTCTCTCGTAGCGGCGCGGATCTAATTAATCGTGGCGTGCGCGAGAATGCTTATATACATGTATAGACGAGCTTTAATCAGCTTTAAAGCGCGAAAAAGTCTGTTTTGTAAGCATTAAATTGCACTCCCTCAGCAGGCGAATGCTAATGAAAGCGATATCGCGACTTTCCGATCGCGAAAACAACTTTCTCATGCTAATTTTCAGCATAGTCGTAATGTGCTGAAAACTTTTAGTGCTGTTTTATCGCCTCGCTGCAATTTCGCGACTTTTCATCAGAATTCAAATTGCTACTATATACATAGTACATACCGAGAGAAAGGAAAGTCTCGCGCAACAGTTTAAACCTCGGCAAAATTCATTTTTGAAGTAGTGCGAGCAAAATTGTGTTTGCCCGACGTATAACACTTGGGACGAGGGAGAGAGGGGGAGAGAGGGGGGGGGGGGGGGGGAGTACGAAATAGCTCCCTCGCG
>JAWWMK010000001.1:2063714-2116736 GCA_035047105.1 Galeopsomyia nigrocyanea | reverse complement strand
CCCCCCCCCCCCCCCCCCCCCCCCCCCCCCCCCCCCCCCCCCCCCCCCCCCCCCCCCCCCCCCCCGACGAATGAGCTCCCTCGCGTCTACGCGCGATTCAACATTTTCACGCTCCTCCCCGGCGTACTACGACCCACATACGACTCGTGCCAATTTCCATCGTGTAATCGAATTATTATCGCATCCTTCTCTCAGTGTCTCTTAGAGGCAGCTCTCGTCCGTAATATTGTTATTATGATAAGTCGCGCCTGACGAGTGACGATGAAAAGAAAAATTAATTTGATTAAAAAGCGAAAGAGGAGAAGAGGCTGTCTCTTTGACGAGGAAAGAAAAAAAGTCTGGTTGATTTAAATGAAGTATGTATATATCGTCAGATGAAATTCGGAGAGGAGTTTGGTTTACGCGCTGGCACGACACGGAACATCGCACGCAGTAGCAGCCAGTGGCAGCAGGGACGACGGGGGAAAATCGATATAGGAGTGTGTACGCGTTCTCTCTCTCGCTCTCCCTGCGCGCAGCCTCCGTTTCTTTGTTGTTCCTGCGTGACGAAGTCCCTCGCTCGCGCTCTCTCCTCTCCACGCTAATAATCCGTTACACCACGACCTACTTTCCAGCCTTCCAAACTTATCCATTATCTCGCGAACGTTCTTGCAAACACTTATATACTTTTTCTCTCTGCCTCTCCGTGGAGCGGAAATCGACTTGGCCTATCAGTCATCATTTCCATTTTCCCGACCCGTATAACTGATCGCGCCGGCACAACCGAAAGCTTTAATTGAATGCTGGCGTCGGCGTCGGCGTCGGCGGCGGACTCCATTTGTTTTCCGAGCTTTTTTTTCCTTTTTTCTTCTCTAATTCTCTTTTTGCCGCAGAAATTTATGCAGTCCGTTGGAGAGAGAAAGAGAGAAAAGAGCGATTGCTATTCTCGCCATATTGCGGGAATACCTTACTTCCACTTGCGCTCTTAGTGTGCCGCCGCCTGGCTATTAAATTTCGCGCGAGCCCGATTCGAGGCTCGGCAGATATAACCCAGCTGAATTTTAAGGAGTTCGAGGGAATCTATTTTCTTTGTTTGTTTGCCTTATGACTTTTTAAATGAGCCTCTGAGTCGAGAACAATTGCCGCGTTAGCCGCGCGTTCGATGTAACAGACCGGTTTCTTACATTACAGTAAAAAAAAATTGCACTTTTATTCAATTGAATAAGCGTTTGATATTTTTTTATTATCGAATTTGACTTATCGTATTCAGCGGTAAATATTTATTGCAAGCTTTATTTCAAAATTTACAGCATTAATACATTGAGTTAACAACGTATATTATAATTTGTTAATATACATAAAACGAGTAGATGTCAATTTAGACAGTTTTGATCATTTTCAGACATGGAATTAAAAGTGTGTAGAATCGTAAAACTATTAACTGCATAAAAATTCCGTCATCCATCTAGTGGTCAATGATGAAAGCAAACGAATCCCATTGATCCGTTACTTTACTATGCTCACGCATGTTCGTGTAAATTGTCGTGCGAGTTATTGAAACAAGCACCAATGTAGCACTGAAAAATGAAAAGATATTTCCCACGATAGCCTCGAACTTGCGGTAGCACCTTTCGCATTGAGTGATAAAGGAGTGATAAACTGCAGTAGCAGCAGCAATAAGATGCCAGTCGCGCGACTTTTTCCTCTGCGATATAAAACTAGAGAGAGAAAGAGGCAAAATAAAAAGGACTAGGAAACGCAAGTCGCGCATAGTACCTATATATACACACAGTTGAACTTCTTTTCATCATCGTTTTCCGCGAGAGACTCTTTGGCGACGTACATTTTACTTTGGCTGACAGTCGACCTATGAGATATTGCTCGGTCACTTATAAGCGTCGCATGAATAAACTTCCGCGCGCCGAAAAAATTTCCATTCGTGAAAAACAGCGATCGCGGAGTATGCAGGTAGATATATACACATACAGCGTAAACGGCCCGTATATATAGCAATCGACTCTTACGGCTTTGTTTACAATCAACAAGATCGCTTCTGCTATATAAAACCGCATCGGCTATCTCATAAATTTTCACTCGACTGTCAAATTAAAGCCTCGTAGTGTGTGCGTGTGTGTGCGCTCGCGATCGATAAACTTTTGGCTCGCTCAGCGAGTTGATTTATGCTGGGGAGAGAGAGAGAGAACGCAGCTATTAGCAAATTGAAATTTATTATTTGCCATGGCTAATGGAACAAAGCCACCGATAAAAAATTGAACCGATAGAGAGAGAGAGAGAGAGAGAGAGAGAGAGAGAGAGAGAGAGAGAGAGAGAGCGCGGGCGCGATATCGGCAACGCATTATGCAGCGGCAGATTGCTTTTTCGGCTAAGGTCTCTCTCTTCCCCCTGCATATTCAACGGCCGAATCTATATATCGGCAGCAATATGCATGGAAAAATAGATAAGTCTACAGAAGCAATTAACTCGTCGCTATAATTACACTTTTCTATCTCTCTCTCATTTTTATTTCCTCGCGATGGGAAAGCAATTGGTCGTCGATAAATAACGTCAAGGGGGTGGATGGGAGTGGCGGTGGGGAAAAAAAGCGTCGAATGTGTTTCGGCAAACGCTTTGTTTTACGGATGAAAGCTGCGCGAGTGAGCGGGCGAGCGAGCGCGACGACACGAGTTTCGATCCTCTCTTCCAAACTGCGTTATTGTTCGCTCTTTTATCATGGATTCAAGGGGGTCGCGACCGAAAGCTGACAATGCGCGATGTCGAAGATTTTTCCTTTTTTTTTCGTTCGTTCGTTCTCGTTAGTTTGGCTTAGCTGTGGTATTGACACGCAATTACTTTACTTTTTTTTTTTAATTTTTTTACATCCACACGTAGTACCGCAAAGATTCAATCAGTCGTTCAAATTCGATTTTCCAATTGTATAACTCGGTCGTTCTGCTTAGTTGTCATTAACGAGTGTCTGCCGGCAAAAGATACACGAGAACTTGTTATTTTTTTTTCAGCAGCAGTAGCAGCAGAAACAGGACGCTTGTGGAAAATTGGATTTCATCTGGGTAAACAGCGGGTGAACTGCATAAAAAAAAGTTTAATTTCGTTGTCGGTAAATTGAGGAAAATTGAAAGCAACCAATCGAATTTCCCGGTCATTCGAGGGGGGGTGGCCGTTAAAACGCGCGATTAAATCGAAATTTGAAACAATAATTACGACGGAAAAACGACGCCTCTATATACGCTCGTAGAGCCATGAAATCGAAAAAAAATAAAAATAAAAAGAATCTGTCAGCCTAAAAACAAGTGGAAAAAAAGGCTCATGCACAGCGAGGCAGAGAGGGAGAGGGAGCGACAAAAGGCTTTTTGGTCCCTTGCGAGCGCTTGAGCATGAATACACTCGAAAGCTAACAACTGTCCTGGCGCGTTTTTGCGAAAGAGAGAGGGAGAGAGAGAGAGAGACAAGCCCTCATCCACGTCGAGCAAACAAAATCGCTTTTGACCTGCGCCGCATGCCGTGGCGTGCACTCACTCTCCGCTCAGCTCTGCTCTGCTATGTCCTATGCGCTGTGTTCACTCGCCGGGCATTATCTCTATATTTTAATAGCCAACATCTGCCTCGTGTCCAGCATTTGCATATGCAAATCCATGTGCGCCCCGGCACATGCAAATACGCACCTCAGCCACCGCCGCCGAGTACTCCTTACCACAACCAGCTCTGCCGACTTTCTAATTAACGTCAGTCGAAAAAACATCCCTCCACGAGCAAGCGGCTCCACCGTCACTTTCGATAAACGCTTCACGCGCCTCGTTAAATAACCAGCCAAAATATTCGTGTTTTATTCGCGCGATACGCTCAAATCCGACACGCGAGACCCGAGAGAGGGAATTTAAACGTGCCCCCTCGCGTACATGGCATACATATTTATCGCATGTCAAAACAAAGTCGTCGTCGTCGTCGTCGTCGTCGAGAACAATTATTTTCATCGCCAAATAGAAATACACGCACACGGCGTTCCGAAAATGGAAAGAACTTGAATAATTTTACGAAAAATGGTTTCAATCTTATTTTTTTCACGTTACACACACACAGAGGAATTTTGGAAATTGCTGAAATCGCGCGCTTTCTCTCGTCAAGCAGTCATTTGCAGTCTGAGCGCGAGCGAGAGCGTGATAATCGCGCCTATAGCAAACTTGGCCTCGTACTCGAAAAAGCCATCAGCGCTTATCTGAGCAACTTATCTATCTCTCTCACACGTCGACGACGACGACGACGTCGACATCAGCAGAGCAAGTCTTATCGGTGCAAGTTTGTGCAAGTGCAAAGCGTGAGAGAGAGCATTAAGCTTCTCTTGGCTCGCATGCAAGTAGCATGTCAATTAGGATAAGATTTTCAATATCTCGCAAGACGCTGTGTTGGGATAGGCTAGCAAGGAGCAGGTCCCCCTTATTGACACGCTGACCAGCAGCAGCGGCAACAACGGCAACAGTCGCCTCCGGCGACTATGCTAGTAAAATCGATAACCTATAGGCTGTCTGTGTGTGCGTGGCATTATTAGGGCGCTGAAATTGTTTTTCCGAGTATCGACTGACAGACTCATAAAGGGAGAGAGAGAGAGAGATTTCGTTTCTCTGCCGACGTTTGATGGACGCCAGAGGATTAATTTTTTTCCGATCGCCGGCTCGGCTTTCGTCTCTCTAAATGTGTGTGTGTATATATGTGCGTTTGATTTTTTTTTGTGCTGGCTATATTTATATACATGTGATTCGATGATGGGTGCAAAATTTAAAGAGAGAGAGAGAAAAAATTCCTAAAAGTTTTTTTTTTTTATTTTTTTTTAAAGTAAAAAGTCAAATAAAAGCTGTACGAGGCTGCTGCCGTAGTAGAGAAATCGATATAAAGGGAAAAATTTTACATTCAATGCATGATTCCTCGTATTATTGCAATGCGCGCTGCATTAGACATGAAGTCACTTTTATACGCGAGAGCTTCGACTCGCTCGGCAGCGCGGCGCATTTTTATTTTTCTCGACCCTCTTCCCCTCTACCGCCGCAAGAAAAAAATGCTAAAATCGGCCCAACATTGCTTTTTTTTTGAAATGGTACTTCATCAGCTTGGAAAAAGAAACTTTCTCAATTTCGAGCCGTTTAACCGTTGCGCGCTTGCTTGCGGACGGATAGAGAGATTAATCGAAATTCAAGATGCTTTCAGGGCAAAACTTCGAAAGCCAATAGTTTATAATTTGGCTATATATCGGACGTGCCGACCGCAGATAACTCGTTCTCTCGATATTCGCGCGCGAGTAGAGAGCGAGCGAAGAGAGAGAGAGAGAGAGAGTAATCGAAACCGACCAAAAAAAAAACTCCAAATGAAAAGTCTTTCTCTTCTCTCCCTCTCTCTTGCGGTGCGAGAGAACAACTGGATAGACGGCTCTTGAAAACCCAATCGAAAGGAAAAAAAAAACGAGAGAGAGAGAAGAGTGTGATTAAAACGCGCAACTGCGGCAGAGTAGAGAATCCCCAAGTTTTAAACTTTCTTCCGCGGCTTCTTTCCTCTATTTTTTTTCTTGCTTTGCTGCTCGCTCGCTTGTTGGAATTTACATGTGCGCTCGGCCACGAAAACGAAATCGAGCGTAATTACCACGCTGTCATCGCCAGGGAGAGAGAGGAGAGGAGCGAGAGAGAGAGAGAGAGAAGCCAATTAAATTGTCGTCCCGAAACTGCCAGGTGCGCTCGGGCCGACTTCTCCTTCGCTAATTGATTTTATCGATCGTCCAACTGACAGACAGCGTGAGACGAGCAAGTTTATTCTTTTTTATATACATCGTCGTTTCTGCGGCGACTGGCTGCTGCTGCTGCTGTAAATAACAATCAAAGTCCCGCCGCGAGTCCGATTGAATTTTTAATATTCCAGCCCCCCGCGAGCGCCGGCCAAACAGACAAGCCTTTCAATTTTCACCCGACGAGATCTTTCGATTTGAAAACTTTCACATGTGTGAGTGTGTATGTTTCTTTTGTTTTCTTTTCATTTGAAACGGAGCTTAGTTTGCTCTAGTTGGAACTTCGATTGAAATTACTTTTTTTTTCGCTCGTTCGCTCGCTCGCTCGTTCGTTTTATGAACGCGATTATACAAACTACTCGGAGATTTGCATTCGGACTTTTTCGAGTGTCAAAGGATTAGCCGACGAAAATTTCCAGCGAAGATTTATAAAAAGCTTACGCTTGCGAGCTTTCAACTTGCTGTAAGCCAGAATTACGTTTCGGGGGGCGTCGTGCTTGATAAAGACTTCGCCTTGTTTCAGGATCCAGCGCGTAATTAACCAAAAAGTGTAACTTGCCAAGATTACATTTACAATTCATGAGTTTATTAATAATTAAAAAAAGAAGAGGAAGAAGCTGAAGCTTTTAAACGAATCTCGGCCGAATTAAAATGTATAAGGGATCGATGTAAAAGTTTTTGCGCGCCGCGCTGTAGGGGAGAGCGGGGTAAGTTACCCTTGGGGCAAAACACCCGATCTTGAATATCTTTGAAATGATACACATTTCAACTAGGTTTAAGATAGATTATTTATGTTTGTGTTCGTGCTCTTCCAATGGCACCCAAATTTGGCTTTAGAAATAGTTTTAAGAACGTTTTCTGGCACATTGTCATTTTCGATCTACGATTTTGTAACTTTTTGGCTAAACAATTATGTTTACAAACAGTATTCAAACAAATCATTACAATATTGATACGCAGTTGTAATCTTTGTCAAAAGACGAAAATTTCAACAAAGATAATTTTGACAATGATAAGAACTCAATTTTTAATTTTTTCATCTACTTTTTTGCCAAAAACTCGAGAAAAGTACGAAATTGAATCCTATTTTCAATGTCGAAATCTAGACTTGAAATAAACTTATTCATTCGTGGAACAATTTGGCTATGTCCCTGAATACAAAAATTTCAAGTTTTCGTGTCAATAAATTCGTTATTTTCTCCCGTTACTGTTTAAATAGTGATTAGGGAAAGTGCCCGACCAAGTGATTAATTTTATCCCGCCGGCGGGGCACTTTTACAAAAATTTTTTTTTTTTTTTTTTTTTGCGAAATGAAATTAAAATGTGAAAATGATAATTTCGCATATTGAAAAAAATTGTAATGGATTCTACAAATACTGAGCTTGTTAAAAAAATTAAAAACCAAAAAGTTGGGTGTTTTACCCCACTCTCCCCTATATAGAAATAATAATAAAAATAAGAAAAAAGCCCGATCGCAGCGAAACAGCGCACAGCATATAGTGCAAAGAAAATGAAGAATAGACTCAATTCCAGCGCAGAAATCCCGAGAAAAACCAGAGCAAAAAAAAAAAAGAAGCAAGGTAGGAAAGCAAGGTATACGCGAGAGATAAAGACTTTTGCTTGTTCAGCTTTAGAAAAAAAAATGTAATTAGCCATTTTTTTTTTCGAGAAATAGGTATATATAGCAGTGCACCGCCATAGGTCACAATGAATCCGAGGCAATCGAGCAATAAGCAGCACAAAAGCGCGTCGTATCGTGCGGAGCAAGAGCAAAAAGGAAAAAAAGGGCAGCAGCAGCAGCAGCAGCAAGCCGCTGTAATTTAGTGTCCCAGATGATTTAGTATAGCAGACAACGTCGTTAGAACGCCAAAGTATAACGAGCAAACATCCTTGACCTCCTCGGGCTTTTTGAACATTAGGCCCGCTCTGCTCGGAGCTGCTCTGCCTATATAGGGGACACAAGCGAGCGAGAAACAGTGTTGGCTGCGCAAGCGCAAGCATTTTCATGAATATCCATGGCGAGCGAGCAACTTGATGGCCAAACTCGTTTGCCGATGTATCCACGTCGTGCGCCCAAGATATTGTCTTTTGCCCCACGCGCTCGCGCAAAATGGATCGTTACAAAAGTCTCTTAAAACACTTGATTGCAGATTAAAGCCTCTGCGCCAAATCTCTTTCTTCCTCTTTCTTTCGCCATTATAGCCCTTTTAATCTCTGCTTCAAAGAGTTATACCGGATTACAATTGTGAAAAAGCAAATAAAGGAACAACAAATGTTGATACTATTAGAGTTCGATAAATCAGTTCTCCCTCTTTCGCTCTGCGTATCTTCATAGCTTTCCCGTTTTAACCAAAAACGCAAAACGCGCGCGCGCCTCTGATTTACGTACACTCGCGGCGCCGAATATCGTATACACTCTCCACCGGGAAAATTTACGCAGAATATATATCGCAGTAGCAGCTTGAATTCGTACCCAACCGTATATATTCGGTTACACACTGCCAACGAATTATTCAGCGAACAAGAGCAAAAAAAAAAAAAAAAAATTCAACAACACTCGAACTTCCGTCGCTGCTTTAATGCGCGATATCAAAGGTTCTTTTTATTTATTAACTTGTATTGATTGATGCCGATGAATATGGTAATTGAATTAACCGACATATCTCTCTCTCGCTCGTGAACATATGTCGTGGACGCGTATTCAATTCAATACGTCCATTCGACTTTTTTTTTTATTTCGTCACGTGTATAGCTCGCGCGAGACCTGCGGTTTACGATTTTTGCCGAGGTTTTATACGCAACACGGTTGTTTTACATGGCTTTCGAAAAAAAAATGATATTAATTGTCACACGCGGGTGAAACGTATCAGATTTTTCGAAATTACGCAATACTCATTTGTTTCTGTACAATGTGTAATATTTTTTATTTTACACAGCCGTTAAAACAAATGTATCAGTTTGTAATACGTGGATGTGTACTTGTAAAATATTGTACGTTGTATATTTTTTTCTTTTTGAAAGCCACGCGCAAGTTATTAAAAAAATAAATGCCAATGACAAGTAAAATCTGAGATATGCCTTTGGAATAATTCAGTCTCGAAAGCAAAAAGCATCGATCGAGGAAAAGAGAGCGAGAAAAAGAAAGAGAAAAGTAGAGTTGCGCCTTCGCAAACAAGTCGAAATCTCATCTCGAGTATCTTTGAAGATGGGATGGTTTATGCGGGCGACGCGACGACGACGTAGCTATACATATATTTGTCCGTGGAAGGACGATTAGCCGTTTGCGCGGAGGGGCATTCATCTCCTCGCACGCGTGAAGATGGCCGCGTTTATTGTTTGCGTTTCTATTAGCGGCAACTGCACTGTCTTGGGGGGGATGCAGGTGCACGTAGCTCGCGCGCCTCGCAGCAGCAGCAGCAGTTGAGTAATTGCCAGATGCGCAAGTTTCGGAGAGAGAGCGAGGAGCGAGGCAGCAAAGTTTGTGCGCGCTTGCTGCGTGTGGCTTTGAAAGGTCGCGCAGGGAGGGGACAAAAGCCCTCTTAACGCCAGAAGAGTCGCCGTATTATTCCACCACCGCCGCAGCGCCCCGTCGCCGCGTTATACTAGTCGGAGAGAGAGGCAAAATCTAATTAACCCCTTGAGCTTTGGCCGCACTCGCGACAGACAGAAAGAGAGAGAGAGAGTTTCGACGAGCCGCTTTCACAACGAGTTTCGATGACGACCAACAATTCGATAACGACGAAAAAAAAATTCGTTCCTCCGACTTGATGCGCCGAGCGAAATCCGCGTGATAACGCACTGCCTATTTCCCGAAACATCGTAATTATGTATCGCGTATACGTCGGCAAAAACCCCGCGCTCGTTGATATTCGATGCTTCATTAGCAACCAACCTTATCCTCCCGATCTGTAAATAGCGACGATATTATTTGGCTTCCAGCTGGCGACGTAATACATGAACAAACTTTTCGTGCGCACCTCGCTTTTTTCGGAGCTCGTAAAAATCGAGCGAAATCGACTTTTTTTTCGGGGGTTGTCGTTATTTTTACGAGGTATCTATTTCGAAGTCAGATGTACTCGCGAGCGTTGAAATTTGCACGAAAAGCCAATAGCAAAACATGTATGTACATGACCTCAAGCGAAAAACAATTGCGAAAGTTCCAGTTCGAGAAATCAAAACAACAAACTCTACACAGTTTTCAATTTGCCTCGACTATAAACGAAGCTTCAAAAAAAAAAAAAAAAAAAAAAAAAAAAAAAGTAGGTAATAATTCCGAGAGCAGTAGCACTAGCAAGCACAGTAGCAAAGTTGACTTGCTCGCGTCGAATAAAAGTTGCGCTTTTAAGGACGTGAAGAGGCAGGGGCTGGGGGAGAAAGGAGCAAAAGCTTGCGAGAAGTTGGTCTCTAGAAATTTTTCCGGCTGCCTCCCCTAGTACAGTCGTCTCTTGCTAATGTGTTTTTGTCGAAGTTGGCAGTTTGATGAAGTTCATCGACGGGGCGAAGTTTGTTAATGAGGAAATTTTCGCGCGAGAGCGAGCGATCGATGAGGCAGAGAACTTGGGAGTCACTCGGAAATGTTATCAGCCGAAGATTAATATTCATTCATCGCATACGCAGCGGCGAATGCAGTGAGAGAGCGAGCAAGAGCGAGTGTGATTTATGAATTACTTTGCTTGCGCGAAAGCTCTCGTGCAGTATCAATTTCCTCTGGCAAGCGAATAATGCAGACTTATTTACTTCGGTAATTGCCACTGGCGCTCGCAAGCTCGTGCAGGCACTATCCCGCAGAGACAGCCAGCCAGCCAGCCAGCCAGAGATTAATAAGCACTGTTAAGGTACTGCGGCCAAAACTTGCTTTTTCTCCAGCGCCAATGTCTTATTCTCAATTTAAGCGCAACTACCTCGACAGCCTTATCTTCCGCTTGACTAAATACTCTTTCGAAAGCGACTTTTCACGGACAACAAACGACACGAAAACAAATAACCTGCCCGCCGTATCACTACACGAGGCGACCATGGAAGCCCCCCCAGTTTCTCATTTTTGGCAGAAGCCAATATATAACTGCCGAATTCGTACGTGATGTTTTTTCGCAATTAAGTCATAATTCAAAATCCTAATCAACCGCTAAATTTACGGCCTTTATAGCTTGTATCAAGATTAATAGCCCAAATGCGGCTCAGCTCGCCTGCGCGTGATGTTAGATTAAACCACACTATAATTACAGCACACGCGTGCCTTTGCCAAGCGCGCGCACACACACGGGAAAAACCTTCTTTTTTTTATCGCAGCCAAGCGATACGTATCAATTCGCGCATCAAACTATTCGAGCTTTCGAAAAAAAAAACACAAAACTGTCGCTCAACTCGTCGCTCCGCTGGCGAAATGGGATTTTCACTTGTTCGCTCGTGTAACTTTCAACCTGTTAACATATACGAGAGCGCGCGTGCCAATATCGACGGGGTGAAAATCTGCACGAAAAAAAAAGAGAGCACTCGATATACGCTAGAGAGGGAGAGAAAGAAAGAAAAAAAAGGGCGTCGACTAAAAAAGAGATGGTGTGTTGGTAAAACAAGGGTTAACGTAGTTTGAGGCCAGATAGAACAAAGAAGCTTTTCGAAGTGGTTGGCCAGCAGCAGCAGCAGCAGCAGCAGTAGGCAGTGCAACGCGGCGCTAGGCTCGATTAAGCGATAGGGTTGCTGGCATTAGCATGCAAAGTGTACAAGCGCGCCGTTTGGCTGGGGGTGAGAGTGTCCAGCAGTGTAGTGTGCACACTCTTGGCCCACCCTCGGGCGATTAAAAGCTTGAGTGTGTACTTTTTAAGCCGACGATTTGTACACACACACACGCTCTACATGATTGATGCCTCTTTACACACACACACATACAGTCGCTTCTCAAATGATATTGCCAAGGCGATTTATCGTGTTTCGAGAAAGAGAGAAAAAGAGAGAGAGAGAGATTGACGAATCGTCTTCATTTCGTTGCGTGAGAGAAAGAAAAAAGACACTTTGATTTATCCTCCTGGCTTGGCGCGCCTGGCGTGGCTCGGCGGCGTCCGGCCCGAAGAGAGAAGTTTAATTGAGAAAAAGGAAGAGAAATTCCAACAGCATACTTTCTCGCGCCATTTGGTGCTTGCGCGCGGGCGAGCGGCGGCGGCAAGGGCGAGGATTAAGGGCTGGCTCACAAAAGACTGTGAGAAGACGGGGGGTGGGAGATAACGAGGTTCGATTTGGTACGCTGGCCTACAGAGCGAGAGCGAGAGAGAGAGTGAGACTCCCGGACGGTCGCCATAGCAACAGGCGTCGCTCGCTCGCAAAGCTCGCTCTCTGCGGCCGAAAAGCGAAGGGCGAATATATACTATCGACCTCATACTCGTTCACCCTACCGACTTGGTTTCCCTTTTTTTTCTCTTGCTCTCTCTCAGCGCGACACTGACACACCAAATATTCGAGCTTGATCATTGTGTACACAGCGAGCGAGCGAGTGGATTTTTTAATGACGTTGCAATGGGGCAAGTGTTTGGAGCGGTGCCATGTGCATACACACCGCGAGCAGGGATCAACTGCACCTTTTTCTAAGATAATAATGGCTGGCTTGAGCGAACCAGCGGAAGGAATGATTGCTTTCTTTCTTCCTTCCTCTCTCTCTCTCTCTTTTATAGCGGGTAATAAGTCTCAATTTCTGCGGATATAACTTGACGTATACTCGAAAGGATATAAAGGAGAGCTCCTTTTTTGGTGAGCGTTGTACAACTGACAATTACTTTGGGGATTTTCTATTTAGTTCAATTATAAATACACAACCAATCCCATCTCGTGCAGTAGCTGTAGTAGCAGGGGAAAAAATTGGAGAGCTTGTTTGCAGAGCAGCGACGTGATGTGTGTTGTATCCTTCTCTCATTGGCGAGCGAGCAAACAAACAACGAGCGAGCGCGCTCGCGACATGTATACGTGTGCTATAGTCCATATACACGCGGGTGATAATGCGCCGAGTATCAATCGCGTTCGCGTAAATCTCCATGAGCGTTCCTCTTCATCTGGTCCGTTGGCTGCTGGCTGGCTTGGCTGTGCGCGCACACTACGCTCCGTGGGCTCCGCGCGCTGGTTGCGTCGCCATGACAACCTTGGGCCAGGAGGAAACGGCCGAGGAGGGAGGTCAGCGCGCAAGAGCGGGATACTCTATCGGCGTTTTTCCTTTTTTTCTCTCTCTCGCTCTCTCTTCTTCTTCGTTTTTTTCTTTTTTCTTTCTTTTTCGTCGTCCCTGCGCGAGAACTGTGAAAATCTATGCTATGCGATTGTGTGTGTGTGCTCCACGTCGCGATTCGTCTCCGTGAGAAAGAGTTACGGCGAGGATGATGGACAGTGGATCCACAGCGAATGATTATTTACCGATAAATGATTTTTTTTTCTGTCGAAGAATTATCTTTTTTCAATAATAGATTGTGAAATTTTAATAGTTATCGAAAAATACTTTGCCAATAGAAAAGATAGACGAGAGTTTTTCTTTCTACGTAAAAATGTTAGAATGGAATATAAATATGACAATTGGCTGAGTAAATTTGTCAATTAAAGCAGTATTAAGTAGTGAAGATTACTTGTCCAAACAGAATATTCTAAGAGAAAAAGAGCAAGTTTTCGCTCGACAGAAGCTTATCAATCAATCATCCATCTATAGCGGTAAATTAACTGTTGCTTCGATGTAGGAAAACAAAAAGTGTAAGTGTTGACTTATTAATCTCGCATTTCATCCCTCGTTCGCGCGCAAGCGACACAATTAACTAGAAACGAACGAACTAATGAGAAATTAAACTCTCTCTCTGCCACCCCCCACAGTCATGAATAATCCGCGGGCAATCGCAATTATGCATATGTACAAATTATCGCGAAACACGCGGCGGTCGAGTATATATACGCTACATCATTAAAATTCCAGGTAGCTCGACATACGCTCCACTCGAAAAATAATCTCTTTCCGATAGATATATAGAATGGAGAAAGCAAAGAAAAAGGGGGCCAAGCGAGCGAGCAGAAGGGCCTTGAAAAGTAAGCTGCTCAGCAATCGGCAGTAGGCAGAGACATTCGAGTCAAAAGTGGCGTTGCATGTGTGTATGTATCCATAAAAAAATCAGCTAGGCCAAGTGGTGATTTACACTAGAGGAGCTTGCCGCTGCTGCGAGCAAGCGAGGCATTGTCCTGTCGATCGATGCCGCTGCTGCTGCTGCTGCTACTGCTGTTGGTCGGTGAAAGCGACGCGAGCCACTCGAACAATAGCCCTTCTCTCTCGCTCGCTTCTCGTCGTCGTCGTCGTCGTCGTCGCCGTCGTCCGTGTGTTTGTACTCTCGTGCGGACCAGAGGCTATTGATGAGTTTTTCGTTACCCAAGACGACGACGACGCCGCCCATTCAGAGCAAGCGCTCTCGCCCAGAGAAAGCCCTCCAGCTCTCCTCTCTCTCTCCGACCCTTCACAGTCAGAGCTCCAGTTCGATAAATTATTTTAATTGTTGAGCCCCATTGTTCGCCAAATCTAATGCAAGCTCAAACCCTGCCTGATTGCTCGTTTCGTTCTCCACATAATAACCCCCCTCCTCCTCCTCTTTCATTCCATTCCGCACGCAGGCTTTTCATCATACGAATATATTCCGTGCGTCCAATCAAACGATTTATTAGTCGAATAATAATTAGCTTTGCCTTTCTCCACCATTCGGCGTCTGGCTTGTTATATGCTTCTATCACTGAATTTCGTTTTTTTTCTTCTTTTCGCAGGAATTCTGGTTTTTTTCTGCCTTGTTGCGACGTAATTGTCGAATGAATGCGTGTTTTTCATATCCGGTGTGTGGGTGCGTATACAGCGGGACGGAAAATCCCATATATTCTTCAGGATGAATCATGAGTCGACTGAATTCTACAAATGCTCCCTCTCTCGCGCGTTCGCTGCATTTATCAGGCTATAACATTTATTTTCAGACCTCATTCATTTGTATGAACGAAAAAAAAGAAAGAAATAGAAAAAAGACGAACGGACTGTGTGACTTATGCGAACGATGAAAGAAAAAAAAAGGAGAGCCATGTGAAAGAATGTTCGATTCTCTCGCAAGAGTTATTTATGAATTTTCAATGTTTTTTTTTTGTTCTCTCCCTTTCTAGGTTCTATATATAAAGGTCAAACGTGATCGATAAGCTCATTAAATAATCGGAAATCAATGCAGCAAAGCCCACGTGTACAAGCAAAAATTGCTAGCTTTTTTAATAGACACGTCTGCGCGAGAGAGAAAAAAAAAGAATGAAGGAAGGAGACGAAGCGATCATCGTAATTCTCCGCTAAATGAATCGCACTTGAAAACGTGACGTGAATCTCAGGTGTTTTAAATGAGACTTGGAAAATCCTCCGCGTCAGACACACACACACACACACACACACATACATAGCGTAAAACCCTCATCTCCGTTAATTAATCGCCCCGTGTGCTACTTGAAAAGAAAAAAAGACGGACGCTTAACAAAAGACACGTCCGTCCGATAAGCATCGGCCCTTGCGCGCGCGCATCGCATCCTCAAACGCGACCTTCGCACAATTAAAAGCGACGCCGCTAAAAACTTCACGTGAGCTAGCTCGAGCGCGAATGAAACTATATCGACAGCAAGCTCGACGAGAGAGAAAGAATTGGGTTGAGCCTGGAATTACTTGCTGATTGTTGTTTAATCGCGAGTTCTATATTTTGTTTTTAGTCCTCCTCCTGCTACTCGTCGCATGACAGCATTCACTTTTAATCCGTTAACGTCCTATTTGCTTTTATCCGTGGGATACTGCGGTTTTTTTTTAAATTTTCTGATTGCCAACGTATTATATAGGTCATCGAGCAATATGCTGCTTCCTGCGATGTGAAATCCTTCCGTCTATATTTAAAAGTATTTCGCTCGGCTGTGGCGCGAGATTATACGTTCTGGCAATCGAATTAAGCGAATTATTCTGTAACCTCGGAGATTTTTCGTCAAATTAAACGTGAGCAAGCCTCGTTAAAAATTCCCCAACAACGACGAAAAAAAAAATGCCGTTGTTGTCTCGGCAACAAGCGAGCAAGCAAAAGCACGCGGGGGAAAAAAAGGACCGAGCAACTAATAAAATCGAGCGAATCATTATTCGCCGCGTGGACAATGCATATAGGCGCCCTTGTTATGGCGCTTAATTAAAAATTGCAAAGCTGAAAAAAAAATCGACGACAAACAGTGGGCGCTGTCTAAGCCATTATAGCCTCGCCACAATGGCACCGCTAATAAAACCACCCCGGCGACGCCGAGAATTGTAAAAAAAAAGAAGAACGAGCAAGCAGCACGTGGGACAAACAATCGTCGATTGTTGTCCGGTTGTACAATTTTTTTTTTTCACGACCCAATTCTACAATTTTTGTGTGTGATTCGAAGGAAAAACACACCTGTGGCGTACACACACACACACACGCACACACAACGTACACAGCACCGATAAAAAAAAGAAGAAAAAAAAGATTCGTCTTTTATTGTTGTTGTTTCTTGTGTTCACTTGGTGGTGGCCTCGACCTGCGCTCCTCGCGCGCGAGATGATCCCCCAAGTCTGAGGGGTAATTAGAGAACGCCTGCGGACCTAATTTGGCCGGTGGAAGAAAAGAAGCGCGCGCTTCGTTTTCTTGGCAGCACAAAAGCCAACAGCAGCAGCGTAGGTATATGCGTGTGTGTTGTTAAGGACCACTTCTTCGTCTTTTCGTTTCGAGGTCGAGCCTAAAATGCTCGTTACGCGTGTATGAATTTTTCATAGGAGCCTAGAGCGCTGGAAATTAGCTTTTCGTGATTTTTTTTCCTCTCCCTTCTCGACTGCTTGTTCGCCAACTTTCAGTGTGAGAGAGAGAAATATATAGCAAGATTTCTGCGCGAGAAAGTATATATTTAAAATCGTCGAGTTTAATTACTCTCGAGCGTCTTTGTCGGGGGGCCAAGCGTATAATCTCAATCCTCGTCGTTAGATGCTCTTAAGGCTGCTGCAGCAGCAGCAGCGACGGCGGCAGTTTGCTCTTTTCTCTCACTCAAAAGAATTTTAAATATTGCCAACTGCAATGTATATATATTGCCTTTTTTTTACTCCACGCCTTTTCCAATGCATAAATATTCAGATGCCTTTATGAATAAAATTTTTTTTATGCTCTCCAGGGCTTCGTTTCCTTTTTTTTTCTTCCTTTATTAAAACCAATCGGTATTTTTTTTTCATGGATATGCAAGACACTTCAATTAGGCAGTTTGAAAAACCAATCAAAAAAAGAAAAATCGAACAATATATTCACGGTCAGCGCGCGTCGCGTTTTCACCGGCGCGTTATGTAAATATTAGGCCAAGCGCCCTCTTCATTGCTGATGAAGTAAACTCTGTACGCTGTTTACGATACGTCTGGGAAAAACGATTGAATACACGCGCCACGAATAAATCATTAATATTGAAACATAAAAGTACGTTTCTCTTCGAATTCATCCTGCGCGAAAGCTTTCCCTGCAGCTGTATACATGTGTACACGCAACACGAAACATTTCGGAATTGGAAAACACTCCAAAATCATCCCAGCGCTCGAGAAGGATTGAAAAATGTCGTAATAAATTATTATCATTTCCCATCCCAAAAAAATCGCGATATATATATATATTATTGTTATTTATTTATCGCGAGCGAGAGAGAGAAAATCCTATCGGAATATAAATACATCGATCGGGCCGCGCAGCGGCAAGCGAAATAAGCTTCTGATAAATACTCGCGATAAATAATTAAAAGCGGCAATTTGCAATGGTAGTATGTGCGCGCGCGAGGTCGGCAGCATTTGGGTTAACCGGTAATTTTTCTTCGCGGCTTGTGTGTCAAGTTGTTTATTGCCCAGGGCGCAACTAATACGCGCCAAGTAGAATCAAATCATTTATTGAAAGGTTATCTCAGGCCGCAAACGGACCCTCATCAATTTTCAACCCCCTCGTCACACGCCCTCGCGCGCCTAATACCACGAAGCGCGCATCAATTATTCGACGCCGACGAAAATCTTAGTCGTTCTTTAGCGAGGGAGAGAGAACATCAATGTTTATAGTCGCCGATAAATCGAGAGTGAGAGAGAGAGAGCACATGTAGTACTTGGCTGTTATTAATTCAGACGACTAATCCTCGTATCGATAGGATCTGCTACACGCTGACTGTTGTTGTAAGGCGACACACTGGATTGATGAATTTTTCATTAAATAAACGCAAGCGAAGCAAACACAGCAAGTAAAAGTAGCGCATAGGGCTATAAGACTAATAACCATCTCCTTACATGCGTGGTGTTTGCTCGGGAAAATTCGAGCAATATTGGTGTTGCGAATTTCCGCGTATGTTTGTACTCGAAAGGTCAAATATTGGCTCAACCGAGAGCGCGATTGGCCCTAATATGCAGCCGCAGTTTCTCTCTCTCTCTCTCTCCCTTTGCGGAGCGGCACTACTCTACTATACTTGTTTTTCGCCCGCGTCGAAACTCGAGACGCGAGCTTTTCAATCTTTACCGCTTAAAAACCGTCGAGATACGCGTTTGTTTACTTGCAAGCTCGCTCCGGGGAAATTCCCTTTTTTCTCTCTCTCATCCTCCCCTATTACATATTTTTCCGGATTAATTCCGACCACCACGCGATGCTCCAAGTTTTTCCGGGATGTTTTTTCTAGCTACTGTTGAGGGAAAAATCGACACTCGCCCTCTCTTTCTCGCAGAACAAAGTTAAATTTGTAACAACATTTGTGCGGCGCGCAAGTTCCCGTGTACCCGACGAAAAAAAAAAAGAAAGGAGAGTGAAAAAAAGAGGAACTTGGCTACAGTTGATTTTTCAAGTAACTTTTTCAATTAATTCGCCAAAGCTTGCTAATTCAATCTATAAGTCATTTTACCACTTAACTTTTTCCATACCGACGTCCTTCTCGCCTGGAACGCCGCAGTATTTTTCTATTACACAATAGCTTCATTCTCGGCGTTTTATTCTACTCGGTACGCGAGCGAGCGGCTTGTACAAAGTAAATTCAATTTGTTACTCTGATAGTACTTCCGAAAGTTACGATAAATACACTCCGCTCTGCTAGTCCCGGATATTCTTTGCAAAGAGTTAAAGTTTTTTCGTTATTGCTTCTTTTCTCTTATTTTAGTTTAATAAAATTTCTTGTTCAAATTGGTTGTACAAGAATGCTGTCGGTAAACACGTTTATCAAGTTGAGAAATTTTCACTCGGCATGTAATAAGATTGCAAACGGAAAAGCCAAGAAAAATATTTACTTATAAAGTTCAGCTCTTCTCTCCCTCTCTACATTTTCATCAATTCCGCAAGAAAAAACTTGGTCCTCTTCGCACGGCAAATACTCTCTTTTTTACGGTGTACATTATCTCTGGTATTATTACGGCTCTCCAAATTAACGATTGCGGTTGTCTGGTTAAATCGTACTTCGCATATGAATGACTAGCAATATCTCGCAGATTAAACATTTGCGGATAATTGAGCGATCAAACAGCCGTGAAAGACGTGAAATCCACGACGAGAGAGTTTCACTCTGAAAAACGTGAATGCGGCAAAAGTGGAAAGTAATCAGGTATACCCTCCACGCGTCTTAAATTCGTTCTGAGAACGCAATTGAATCAGTCTTTGAAATTTTCCCCCAAAAAACCCCGTCGAATAAAAAAAACAGAGAGAGACTAGGGAAGAGAGGACATTGCCGAAATGAGATCGAGGATGTTCCCCGGGGGATGTGGTATGTTTGCTGGGCAAATAAGCGCCGATTCATCGGCCGTCCGATGAGGATTTTCCCGCGGTCTCTTTTGTTTGGTGACTATTTTCCTTTTTTTCGCTCTCTCTCTCAGTATCGAGCACTGGTGGGCTTGTGTTTGCCGGAGGAAATTGGAAATCATCGCCGACTCAGCAGCTGGCAAGCGTGCAACCGACTCGTCATCGAAAAAGATTAATATATAACGCGCGCGCGAGAGAGGTCACGGACGCAATTTTGCATTCAGCATACTTGGCCCCGAATCATTTGCGAATCTGCATTTTGTTGGTAAAGTCGAAACGAACGACAGCGTAAAAAAAAGAGAGAGAGGCAAACTATACAAGCGAACGCTAATGAAATCTGCAGGGACTCGGGAGAGTTTGAGCTCTTTTTTCCGCGCCGGGGATATTCGAGCACACCGGACGTTTTGTAGTACTGCGCGACAGATTCGCCCACAGCACAGCTTTTTCTCAGCCGTCCAATCTTTCCCTCGTAAAACTGCCATATTTTCTTTTTCTCCTTCTTTTTCTCGTCATTCATTCAATGGGCAAGAAGAAGTACATTGCGGAATAAAAATTTTTTTTTCTTACCCTCGAGAGAAAAAAATTGAACGAGCGCGAGTTATAAATTCATCGGAATTCAAAAATGTGAAATATACGTATTTTATTAAAGTGCACTGTTGTAAAATTGTGAAAGCTCTCGTGTTACGTTTGATACGGACGTGAAATGTTTTTGCAACGGCCACCGGCTCGTTTCAATCCAATAAATTAACGTACGCATATACGCATAGGTTCGCCATGTTTAAATAATTAAATTAATTGAACTCGTTGGCTTTTGAAGCCATCGAAAATTAAACCGGGGGCGCACTAGCACGAACGGCCAAATTAAGTTGGACGCGTTTATCTAGAATACACACACACAGGAGTATATACGACAAAATAGCAATGAATTTAATTGCTGAAATATCTGAAATTTCATGCTCTACTTAGTTAGCCAATACTCGATATCTCCAGTCTAAGCAGCTCGTCAAAATCGATAGCGTATATGTTAAAAAACTCGAGCGCGCAGATTATGCAGTAGCAGAGCAGAGCAGCATATGAGCCAGGCAGCTTGCGCGCGAATATATTAAATTTTGTAAAAGTACAAAACTCCAAACTATCGATTGCATCGCATTATGTCAATCGCCGTGCTTCCACCGCCGCTGTCGTCGCTCGGTTTATTTATAAAGCTAGAAGGTTAGTCCAAGTGCGTGAGTGTCGCTGCATAGGCGTTGTACGTTATATTTATAAAGTGTGCGATGATCAGATCAGCTTACTAAACTGGAAAATCTCTTGTCGGGGCGGGAGCGCGCGCGAGATGCAAAGATTTCGCTTGAAAAAGAAAAAACAAGAAAGAAAGACAACAATGAGAAGTAGAGAAGAAGAAAGCGAGGCTCGTTATCAGACTAGCGCTTTTGGCTTTTGTCGTGTACAATAAAGATAAAGCTGCTGATATATTCCATCATTGCGCCTCGACGGTCAAACGATTCTTTTACGTATGTATATGGCAATCCAGTCGTAAATCGTGAGAAACGGAATTACGACTATATATATTATATGCGTCTGGTATACAGCGATGACACAACTACGTTGCGTTTACGTAAACTTTTTCAATCTATATACACGCGTACAATTTACTCGCGCACGCGCTCCAATATATTATTGAAAATCTTATCGATTTTTCATTGATACACGTATGTAGAGGGAGAGAGAGCGCGCAGTGCACGTTTATACGTGAATTATTTATGCATCGGTTAGCGCAACGACAGCAGCAGCAGCAGCAGCAGCAGCAGCATTTAATACCATCGTGACATGGAAATCTCTTGGCCATTTAAATATTCATAGTGCTAACGCTGCCCTACTGTACACCGCTATATATACTTTCGGAGGTTTGATTTGAAAATTATTCGAGATCGACGCTGTAAAACGCAAATGTAGGCATGGATTTGTTGCCGCGAAATATGGAAAAAAAATTGGCGAAAAGAAAAATAAAAGAATGCTAACCGGCGCTCTCGCTCGGGAAAATATGATATGGTGAGCAGCGAGCGAGCGAGCGAGCAGAGCAGAGCAGAGCAGAGATAGAGAGAGAGTAATTTTGGTGTGCTAGGGCAACAAAGTCAGAAGGAGGCTTGGTCGGTTATGAGGCTTGTAAGCTCGTTTACATCTGCGTGCGGCGTGGCAGAGCAGAGCAGAGCGGAGCAGAGCGGAGCGGCAGGCAGTCCGCAATCGAGGCGCTAACTGACGCGCAATATCCCTGGCCTTTATTGCAAGCCAGCCGAGAGAGAGAGGGGAGAGGGAGTGAGCAACTCTGATGAGGCCAACTTCTTCCAAGCCTTTTTTTCCTCCTCCCCCTTCGTACGCTGTTCGACGCAGCTGTTATTTCGTTTAATTGCGAGTTGGCTTCTTCCCTCTCCCTCTCTCTTTCCGTTGCTATACTTGTAGGTCAGGGATTCTTCACATTTTTTTCAAAGAAAGCTCTATAGAAATTGTACACAAGCGATATATATATGAGCATTAGGCCGAAATTTATGTGATGAGAAACAAGCTAAAAATAGAGCTTCTCATGCCGAGCGCCAAGTCAATAAGGCGTAAAGCTTGGTTATCGAAGTTATTAAGATCGAATTTATCGCGAGGAGCTGAGAGTGAGAGAGAGAGAGAGAGAGAGAGTGGGGAGGTTAGCACTCAAAAATGACATCACGTTATTTTTGGCAATTCTCGAGATATATCCTCCCCCTCATCCTTTGCGTCACGCATTTCTCCCATATATTTCCCGCTGGTCCTTAAGTATTGACCGTCACGCCGGAAAAACTTCTTTTCTCTCTCCCTTTCCTCCCACCCTCGTTTCTCGTTCCAGCCTATAAACAACAAAACACGTACACCCAACAACGTTGCTATCCGTTTATTTTACAATTTCAGATATCGCACTCGAACGAATCGTATATCCCATTATAATCTTCGCTAGTAACGACTCTGTACATCGACGAATATTCGGCCGTATAAAACGTTGATTAACGCCGTCCATTCCATAAATCCGCACATCTCATCGTCGCCGTCGTTGGCATATCCAATTAAAAAAAAAAGCCCACGCACGCACGAACAACTTTATACTGCAATTGATTTCATTAATAGCCGCACAAGCGAGAGGCTGCGATAAACTATGCGAGCGCGAGGCCAAAAAGTCGCAATCGAGCGTTATCTAAATCTCGATAAAGGTATAAATGCCCCTACCCCCCAGCCCGCTGCATCAAGTCGAATTAAACTTTCGCTGAAAAATCAATTAACGCGAGCTCGTAGATCGGCAATCAGCTCTATCCGGCGCGTAAAGCACGGAGAGAACAAAAGAAGAAGAAAGATAACAAAAATAATTAGAAAAAAAAGGAGAGAAGAATGTTGGGCAGGATGGATCTGCTCTCATTTCGATAATTGCCCTGGGGTGCTGGGTCGTCGGTGCGGTGGTGGTCGCGATCCCGCGGCGAATTATATCGGTGCGACGTTAATGCGCGCCTCATATTTCGCACGTGTCAGCTTTGCTCGGCTAATAATAATGCGCTCTCGCTCGTTGCACCCAGAGAGAGAGCGGCAGAGAGTCAATATTGATGGGTCTTGGATTTTAGGCCGTTTTAATGAATCGCACACGCGCGCGCTAATGGCTTTCGATTATTCACGATTAAATTGTATAACGATCGTCGAGAAAAAAAAAGAAAGGAAAATAAACGTCAAGCGCGATGACAAATTGTTCGGCGGTAAATGAATATTCGATCAAGAGAGATTGAAGCGAGGAACACTATTGGATGTCGGTCGGGCTTAATAGTAGAAAAAGCGAATGAACGTACGAACCTTGGGGTAGTACGACGAGAAGAAGTACCACGTAAGCAGTAGCGGCAACGAGGCATGTTCGGAAATTGGGTGCGCCAGGCGTCGGATAACGATGGAACAGCAGCGATGCAGCAGCAGCCGGTGCAATTGTGGATCGAGCCCTTCCAACTGTGGCTCGCCGCATCATCCTTAAACGCGCTCGCTCACTCACTACTCTCTTCTCGCGGCCTCTTCGTCCTCGTCCTCTTCGCCTTCGTCGTCTTCGTCCTCGCCTTCGTAACTGCCGCCTCCTCCTCCTTCCTGCTGCTGCTACACTCGCGACTGCCACTACCGATGAGCATCGAGCTGCTCCTCATAGAACCAGTATCTCTCTCTGAAGAAAGAGCAAGCTCCGAGCTTCTCTCCTCCGCGCGCCACCAAGATCATAGACAGAGGAAAGACAGAGCTGAGGGAGGACAGGACAGACAGAGAAGAAGAAGAGAGAGAAGAAACACGGTTATTAGCAGCCTCCCGATTTGGCCGTCATCGCACAACTCGTTTCCTCGTCGAGCGCTTTGTTCGTATTGCTCTCTTCTCTTTCAACCGCACGCACACTTGTCTTCTGCTCGTTTCTTTTTTCCTTTTCCGCCAGCACAGCAGCAGTCCTCGTATCTCTCGCTCACTCGGCGCTGCTCAGCGGCGACAACAACATCCTGCTTGTTCCTCCATCCACCTCCTCCTCCTGCACCATCACCTTCTCTTCCTCGTCGTCGTCGTCGTCGTCGTCGTCGTCGTAGCTCTACTGTGTGTCGCGCGCGCCCGCGCACTGTCCTATACCCCCCAGAGGTAGGCTGCTGATTGTTGCTCTACTGCCGCCGACGCCGACGCCGCCGCCGCTACTGCTGCTCAGCCGCTGCCGCCTCCTGTAACAACAACACCCCCGCACACACACACTGTGTGAGATCAATCGATTACTTTGCTCTTTTTTTTTTTTTTTGCTGCGCGCGCTCTCTCCCGAGTTCCTCTACTATGGGGGGGTCACCTACCACCATAATCGACGATAGGCGAAGTTTGTGCAGCTGCGAGAGGGCACAAGGGGCGTAAACCAATTTGGCGAGAGGAGCCGAGAGCGGGGGATTGCTGCTGCTGCTGCTGCTGCTGCTGCACGCGGGGACAAACTACCTTGGCTAACGAGTATTCGATGCTTTGCTTATCGAGTTTGTGTCAGTGGCTTCCGTCATGTCATTTTTCACGCGGCTGTCGAGCTTGCGAGAAGCTCGTTTTGACAGCCGAATCCACGGAGAGAAAGAAAGTTTGATCGCGAAAAAGAGAAAAAGAAGGATCGGGGAGGGAGGTACTTGTTGATAACGGGCCGCGCGTAGATAGATAGTTATAAAGCAGCGGCAGGCAGTAGCGGCAACGCAAACGCAACAGGAGGGAATACATAGACTAACCTGGTGGCAGCAGCTCGGGTATCGTGGGTCGCGCTGAGTCGACTGTTGCACGCGGCTGTGTTTCCTTAGCGCACATCGGAGATGCGGAGGAGGTAAAACAGCGAGATCGGGAGAAGAAAAAAAGGCGCACGAGCGAGAGCAGCGAGAAGTGAAGAAGAGAAAAAAATGAAATAGAAGAGATAGCGAGAGCGAGAGAGGAGAGCAGCAGCGTTGTTGTCTGTGGGTAAGCACACGCAGCAGAGACAGAATAAGAGAGTCGGTGCGGTGCCTTAGCCGGTGCGGCAGCGGCCACGGGACTGACTCGCTCGGAGCCTCCTCGTGTGCTCCCTCTTTCGCTCATTCCATTATGACACCCGCCGCCAGCAGCGCCAGAGTAGCACCCCCACCAGCCTTTTCGCTCTCTCGCTCTCTCTCTCTCTGGCTCTGGAAAGCCCAGGCTCCCAGGCTCGCGTCGCTCCGCCTCGCGCTACTATGCTGGACCTATACCAGCTTCCCTCGCGCTCTCTCTCACTCTACTCCGCGGATCAATATCGGCCAGAGCAACAGAGCAACACTCCCCCCACGTGCAAGCTCTCGCTGCTCGCTCGCTCACTGGGTCTATGGGGTAGTAGCTCGCTCGCTCGGTGCCTGTTGCTACTACCGCAGCCAAGCTCCACTTTTACCCAACGCACAAGGGGAGATTTCGATTGCGATGCCGCTGCTGCTGCTGACTTCTTTTTTTCCTCTCTTTTTCTTAGGGGGTGAGCGCACGCTACTACGCTGACTTTCCTTCCTTCTTCTTTTCCCTTTGCATGACAGCTGAATTGTTGCCTCACTGCATTGATTACTACGCGGGCTATGGCCCCGCTGGGCTCTCCGTTCTTCTTCTTCTTCTTTTTTTCTTTTTTATGCTATACGGGCTCGAGTCGTAAACCGTGCGGGGGGCAAGGGTTTTTTTATTGAATCTTTGGCCGTTTCCTCGCGAGCAGGAGAGGAGAATCGCTGAAAAAGCTCTGCGCCGTCAATTCGTCAGTCAATGATAAATCTTACCTTTCTTCCACTTTTTATTACGGTTCTTCCATTGTAAACAAAAGGAGCTCTCTCTCTCTCTCTCTTCTTCTTTTTTTTTTATTTTCGGCAGCTAAAGTTAATTCGCTCGTTTCTTAGAAAGTTATAAGGTAGGTATATATAGCCGCGCGCCGCTGGAATTTCCGATATATAGCTCGACATCGCAGTTTTTCGTTGTCTCCAATAAACTTGACAGTAGACGATATTATCGGGGCGCGCCGACTATATACGAGGCGCAACGTTTCATAAGTTAGCCTTCTTCCACGACTGCCTTTGCATTATAGCTCGGCGATTTCGTATATTTGTATGCTTTTATTCTCGTTGATTTTTATCGTATTTTCCGACTTACAACTCGAAACAAACAAAAGAAAAAGGATTTGGTTCCACAAAAAAAAAGTAGGAAAGCACTAAAGCTCCTGTCTGACATATTCTGCCTTGTGATGCTCGAACAGCAGCGGCGTCTACTTAAGCCTTGCACGTCCTCGATTTGAAAAACATCGAAGCGAACGCTAATGGATAATATTGACTGGCTGCAATCGCATTGCGAATAATCGCCTTTTCTCGAGAAAGAGAGGGAGAGAGAGAGAGAGCCAAGTGTAGCCAATATTCCCAGGGGACATTTCAACGTATGATAGAAAAAAAAGACTTTTTCTTCGTAAACATTACTCGGTTTTTCTTCTTTCTCTGTTTTATATTCGGTGAATTAGAGTATGAGAAAAAAAAAGAAACGTCATTAAAAAGATTAAAGAGAAAGTCGAGAGCCACGTGAGGAGAGATGCCGAGAGAAAGAGAAAAAAAATCATTTTTCGTGGAAGGGAGTTCAAAGAGCGCAGCAAGTAATGCTTATCGCGCGTAAATATTTCCTCGCTTTTTAATGAAAAAAATATATGCATATTCATCCTTGCTGGAACACGTTCATGCTCCAGAAAAGATAAGCTTTTCCATCGAGCTTGCGTGATAAGCCGCCCGAACGCATACCTCCACCTGCTGGTGACCAACTGAGGACTGATAAAGTCAGTCCCTATCGCGCCCCCGGCTTTTCACTTAACCACGAGTAGATCCAAGAAATACTTAACTATTATCGACGAAAGATATGTTACAAATTAATAATTGAACAGATTGATTTTTAAATAAATTATTTTGTTATTCAATCATTACTCAGCGAACACACTGTACAACAATCTATTAATTGCACAATAGTTATATAAATTAGAGTTTTTTTTCGTTTTTACAAAAATTACAATGTTCTATAATCACATTACATTACTTTTCTCTACTCTTCATTTCTGTTATTAACTGTCTCAAGCCAGGTATCCAGGAACTGCACACTGAAGCGTTATTCATCATGAGAGAGATGTGCAGTTGATCAGCTTTCTCTGCATCATTATCCTTCAAAGCTGCAAATACGTAAAATTACCAATACCAATAAAAACAAACAAGGAGAAATTTGTAGCAATAATAAATACCTTGAGATATTTCAAATACTTTTTTGTGCACATCGCTGTTTAGTTTATCTTCATTCCACATGGACTCCATTCTTTCCAATCTCCCCTCAATTTCTTCAGCTTTACTTGCCTCCAATTCTTTGCTCAGGCAGCGTAGATTCTCTAGAGTATTTCTCAAAGCCTCTTCTTTGCTCATCTCCCAATTGGAGGCTGAGTCTTCAGTTTGAGCACTGCTAGGTGTCACAAAAGGTTTGTGCGGTGCTGTTGTCAAACTACCAATGTTAGCTGGTGGTGGTAAACCTACAGGTGGCATATTCTGAGGTAATGGTGTACTTGTTGTCTCCGGCTTAGAATTTAAGGGAAAAGACACTCTTTTATTCAACAGTCTTTTTGTTGATGTGCCAGTGGTAACTTGCTCCGGTGGAGTGAATGCCCAGCTTGGCGGATCATTCCATCCTGGATCATGGGATGATTGTAATTTTTTTTGTGTAGAAACCACTTCTGTAAAATATACAGTATTAATCAATCTTTTTATTTAAAAAAAATTAATCTTACTTGCTATAATCTACATATAACGTTATTTACCTCCTGGTTGATTTTCCATATTTTATGTTGCACTAGTAAAAACGTAAAAATGATCAATGCGTTGTTTTTCGTAAGGCCATCAAATTGAAAATCACAATATTTAAAAAAAAATTATTGGCGACATTCAAATGTGTATTATTTATTTATTTAAAAAAATCTATCGACGTGTTTACACTGTGCACGGTTGTCTATTTGCCACTTGTCAAGAAGCGCCATAGAAATGTAACAAGGTAGACCACAAATGGCCAAGGAAAGTTTGTCGCGGTAGAGAGTGAGAGAGACAGAGCTATCAAGGAGGAGTAGTAATTAAATCCTATGCATTGAGATTGCGGCATTGCGGGCTCTCCAATTAAATAAACATCTATTTCTTTCTCTCTCACTTCGCACACATTCTGCCTAAGCGCGGCCCCAGTCTACATCTCTTTCCACATCTATGCTTCGCTCCAACACCTGCGGAAGAGGGGAGACCTTAACTTACCGACGGATTTGAATTTCAGTGCGCGAAAATTAGTGAATTGATTCTACCACTCTTAATTTCTTTATTTATAAATATTTGCAGGGTTTGATTTGAATAATAATTTTTTTAAAGAATTTTATTAATAAAAATACAATGCGCTTCAGCAAATGACAAAAGCGAAGGAAAAAATTGTAAAAGCTTCGTGGAATAATGCGCGTTGATATCAAATCAAAATTCAGTTTTCGGGCGCTTAGCCACATAAGCTTTGATAGAAGGTATCGCCAGGACCTTGTCTCTCAAAGCCTTCAGATTCTCCGCCTTGGCGATGATATCACAACCCTGCGTGTGGTTTAAGTAATCCAGAATACCGACGAACACGAATTCTGCCCAGCTGAGCTTGCCACCGACGAAGTAACCGCCGTTCTTTTTCACCTGCTCGTCGAGTTTGTTCACGTAAAAGGGAACCATTTCTTTCGCTATCTTCAGCTTTTCCGCCTTCGATTCTGCGTTGTTCTCGTAATAGTGGGCAGCAATTTCTGCAGAAAGTAGAAGCGTGTTTTCGTTTTATTTCAAAATACATTTGAATTTGTCTTTGAAACTCACTTGTGCGAAGGTCGTGGATGGTATCGACGGTCGCATCGATTTGCATTGCTTCCCAGTCGTCTTTCCCAGCAATACCGAACTTTTTAGCTAGATACCTCGCGATTGCCGACGACTGGACAACTTTTTTGCCGTCTACTTCGAGCACAGGCAGCTGTCCGAATGGAGTGGCTATAAAAAATTACACGTTTTTTCATTCTCTCTACAAGTTGCCACTTTTTTCAATAATTAAGGATACTCGCATGGTTTGAGTTTAGGCCAATCTTCCAAATTAACGCGGTCGTCGACGAATTCAACACCTCCGTAGTGGAAAAGCATTCTAATAGACTCGCCAAGTGCCTTGACATTGAAGTAGGTAAACTTGTAGGCTGGCATTTTGCTATAAAAAAATTAATTCGAACATTTTTAAGTTTTTTTTATTACGAATACGAAAAAAATCATTATTTACTGTCATCGCTTCTCTTATCAGCCAGATTTACATATCAGAGTGCTTACGAATTGAGCACATAGATATAAAGACAACGAAAATCGACCAGGTCTTCAAAGTTATAAGCTTTTTGAAATTTGTTTTAAAAAATTCAAGCCAATTTACTAAATAATACTTACTTCGTCGAAATTGTGCATTTAGTGAAGGAAAGTAATAGGTAACTTAGAAAATCACGTTTATTGAAAATTTAATCGTAGTTATCGAGGCGTAAAACCGATTCGCTTCTCTGTAAGCGCTGGTACATATATGTACTTGCGCAAAGTTTACTAAACATGCATTGCCGGCCAGCAAAGTTTATCAGCCTTGCCGGTAATAGCATGACGGACCAAGCACTGTTCGCGGAATATTCAATGGAAGTTATAAAAGCTTTGACTGTAATGCGTTTTAAATAAAATCAAACAATTTTAATTTATTTTATACCCTGATGAGATTTTTATCTCGTAATAATCGCCAATAAAAATAAAACTTACCAATAACGATGGCCAGTGACGATCTTGGTAGTATTAAAGATGAGATCCGTTCGTAACGATGGACGACGGAAAAATGACAACACGAGTGAACGGAAAAACACTCATGGCATGGAATCACGGGTGGGGCTGCCGTGAGATTGCCATTTGCGAGATAAGAAAGCAGAGGCGATAGCGATTGAAATTTTTTATATTTCACGTGTAATATTTGCAAAAAATATTTATCGATCTATTGGTTGATAAAATCAAAGAATGCAAGTATATTGAGGCTTATTTATTAAGTTCGAATATTGGGTTTGTTATTTGGCTAATTTTAAATGAAATTCTCATCTATCAGTGAAAAATGAATAGTACAATAGTATTCAATTAATAAAACTTCTTACATAATTTTTTTTTTGCGTAAAAATGATCAAAAATTAGCCGTAGAGTTACAATGTCAGCAGTTGAAAAAAGTTGCTTTGCAAATTGAAATTAATACAAAACAAAATGCGACAAAAACTCAGATCATATCTAAATAAAAAACGTACTTTTACGTTGATTCCTTTTTACAATTAGAAAAATAATTAAATATTAATCATAGAGTAACAATCACAGAAATTGGAGAAAAAATTTACCTTTTAAGTTATAATTAGTGTACGTAATACCATAACAAGTTAGATTGTACTAAATAAAAACGTACTTTGACGTTGATTTCTTTTTACAATTAAAAATTAATTTTGAATACCAATGAAAAAGTAGCGCAGCCAAGTTAAACTTTAGCACAAGAACATTTTAGGATGATTTGCACACATTTTATCAAAAACTCTTCTCATAGAAAATAATAATGTACATCTAATGTTACTTGGTTGAGCCAAGAGTGCGCTTGCTTTTTCAATACCTTTTCTCAATTCCATTATTGTTTTTTTATCACACTTGGTATCCTCGCCCGCGGCTTGCTTTATTAGTTCCCTATATTCATCTGCAAGCTGCCCCTCGAGAAAGCTAGCTCTCACATTACTTAAAGGAGATATAGATGTGACCTGTAATTTTAATTTTTTTAAATTGCTGCATTGAAAATATTTTTAGTTAGTTACTTAATTGTTAATTTTTTAAACTTTCGTTGGTTTACCTCTTCTGCTCTAAGAGAACTTAGTAATGATGGCCAATTTTCAACACAAGCTGCACAGTCACAATCAAAATTAAAATTCTTACTAATAATAGCTCTTCTGTCAATTGATTTTGGAGTTTCATAAAAACTGCATATGTAACTTTCAAAAATCTACAATTACATGAAGTTTTGTATTAGAAATAGAAAAGATATGAAACGTTATTACATGAAATTCAATATTGTTATGAACATTTTGTACCTGAGCATTTTTAGGAATAGATTCTAAAGCATAAAAAATAATCTTTTGATCTTTTGTAAACCATCTTTTCACATTAGGAATGCAACTGTTGTTAATCAAACTACTGACTGGAGCCAAGTAAGTCAACTTGTCTTTGCAATATTTTTTCAAACATCTAACTGTTTCATCTGCATGTCTGCATATTTTCATTGAAGTAGAAAACTGGAAAAACAGAATATAGTTTTCATTTTTGTAAATATTAATGCAATAATTTTCATATCAAAGTAAAATTTTATATACTCACACTGTATGCATGTTTATTACATATTTGAACAAATTTCAATAGCAAACATCCAATAAATAAAACTTCTTCATTATCAGCTAAGCTTTGGCAAGTCTCACTTTCCAACAAATTTTTTTCAAAGAGAGTTGTGTATTTAGTTGCATAAGATAAAGCTACTGCTGTATTAAAAATATTAATCTCAAAGTGTTTATCCTTGATAGAGCTTGATAAGTTAAGAATACTGCAGAACTTGCTATTTTCACATTTCTTATCATTCAATAAATGCTGCATGTGGTAATCTGCAAAAAAATTCAAACAAAATTTTTATATGGCTTATTTTATATGTACAGTAAGTTTTATCTTACAAAAATAGGATGTTTACCTTCACAGGAATTCATCAACTCAATTTCTTTTTTCTGTTTATCAATGCCTCCACACTCTCTTAAGCCCTTGACCACAGCTCTCAAACTCATTTGAAAGTTTTGCGAATAATTTCTGTTCAATTCTATCATATGAGTAATTACAGAGCATTCAACATAATGATATTCAGACCAAGCTTGTTTTCTACATTTGGCTGAACAAAATATGCACCAATTGCAGTGTTTACAAGGGACTCCATTCCATGCTATAGCCAAACAGTGACTACAATTAATGTATAATTGTTCACCATTAGGACAAACTACAAAAGGCTTTTCTTTATAAATGAATTCTCCTGGTTTGATGTGTCGAGTGGCAATCAAGTGCCTACCATACTTATTTGAATTTCTTATATCCACTGCATTGAAGTCACCAGTTTTTTCTTGTGCATTTGGAGATACTGGTTCATTATTTGAATTGTACTTTAGCATCGCATTCTTCCAATCTAAGGCAGTTTTTGTTCTGCTAAGCAAATTGTGCAAATTACTTTTATTTTCAGTATCTTTCTCATCTATCTTATTGAACTGTTCTACAGCTTTTCCAAACACTGTTAAGCTTTCAGGTGACTTTAAAGCAATTAAACATTCAACCTTACGACAAAGTAACTTTACTTTCAAAGATTGGCTTTTGGTAATGAACATAGCTCTGTCAATGTCTTCAATGCTAGCCTGAAATTTTTTCAAATGCAAAAGTAAAGCTGACCGGTTGCCATATCCAAGTGCCAACTCCTCTGACCCTGCTGGAGCAAAGACAATGCTCATTGAAAAGAAATTGAGATTTTTCTCATGATCTTCTTTAGTGTGCTTCTTTTGGACATATAGCGAATTTCCAGCATTCCTGGCTTTTTCAGAAAATTCAGTATTTTTATGGCTTTTAAAATCACTAGTTTTCTCAATCGACTTCATCAAATCTGGATCTAACAACTTTTTTCGAATCAATTCTCTTTCCAACTCCATCTTCATCGACATTCTCGTTTATAACCAAAAAAAAAAGTTGTTGCTAAAGCAAAATTGAAGTGATTAACGTAAATTTAGATCGTCAAGCACGCTGCGAATTACTTTTTTCCACTTTCAACGCACAAATTGAAAAATTGATTGACAATAGAAACTGCAAGTAAATAACACTTCACTCTAACCGCACTTCACACGGCGAACGTCAAAATTCTTGGTTACAATGTCCTGCACCGACAAGTCTACGGCGATCGGTCTGCTCAACGTCAAGAAATCACCGTAGGCCCTTTTGTTTTTGTAACTCGATCCGTCGACTTCTCGCGAACTCGATTCACTGAAAAATCACATCGAACGTGTCTCTCTAGGTACCTGGAAAATCTTCGGAAATGCGTGCCAGAGCCAAAAGTGGCAGCGCCCGATTTCGGCTTACCGCGATGGAGCCGTTTGCCGCTCGAGGCGAAGATTCCGGTGATGCCTCACGTCACCGATGCACTGCTCTCGCGGAGGAAACTCGGCGAGAGGCTGTGGATCGAATACGTTGATAGACAGCGATTTATCGACTGCAGCGATCCTTACTCGCGGGAAATCAATATCCCTTACGAAGGTTTGCACGACGAGCATCTGGCGAGATTTTTTGTGCAGTCGCCTCAGCTTCGCGAGTTTTTGATCAAAGTGAGCTTTTTTCCTTGAATATTAGCGGCAAATTGGAATTAAAATTTGTAAGTTTTGAATTCTCATTGGAATGATTGATCGTAAGATTTAGTCTTGGTGTACGCGTATTTATAGACGGAGATAATAACGCCGGGCTTGGACGTGAAGTGCAATCTCTGGCAGTACAACACATACCGTAATTATTTAAGAGTAATGCATGGGAAAGCGATGAAGAAGGAGTTGGGCGAAAGGGATGAGCTGCTGAGGGAGAAGCTCATGCTTGATATGGCTGACAATCAAACTTTGAAGAAGAACGAAAAGTAATTAAAGCATTATTATTCCAGTCTATTGCAGCTCGATACGTCAATTGTTTGTCTGTTTTTGTTTTTAAAGATTGAAAAAAGATGAAATAAGACAAGAGAATTTGAAAGAACTGAAGGCGAAGCATGAAGCGAAAATTAAAAAAATATTCGATAAAGACAAGGCGGACAGTGCTAGACTGGACGAATTGTGGGAGACGAAGCGAGAGGAGACGCGTAAAAAAATCATTGAATTAAAAATGCAAATGAACTACATCAAGCAGAAACGCTTTTTGATGGCTAAGAAAGAGCAGCAAAAGATACTCAACACTTTTAAAGAGTGGAACGAGCGTGATCGACAATTCAGAAAGAGAATGGAACAGATGAATACGAATAAACATAAGAAGAAAATGGAAACGGCTTTGGAAAGGTGACGATTTTTAAATAATAGACAATTAACAGTACAATCAATTCAATGGATGTTTTTTTAGATTCGATAAGAAAAAAATATCGCAAGAAGAGGCTATTGAGAATGAGCTACACGTGAGAGAGTGCGTCGAGAAATTGAAAAATGAATTTCTTGCGGAGTACCTGAAAAAAGTCGATGACAGTCAAAAGAAATTGAAAGGTTCTCAATATTCTAAGGTAAAACAATCGATGCGGTTTTATGATATTCAAATGTTATGTTTCAACAGAAATATTCAATGAGAAAAGAGCCGCATTAGAAAGAGCACTGAAGAGGCCACGGAGAGCCAAAAGAAAAACTAAAAAGATAAGGACGTGCTACTGCAAAGTAGAATAAAAAAAGATTTAAGATTTTCTGTGGAAAATAAGGGCTTATGTGAGTATGCATCCTTTTAGTAAACGTAGCACATCAATAATATCTACACTACAAAAAAAAAGTTCTTAAATTTGCTGCATACTTAAATGACATTTTTTAAAACGTACGACTAACTTTATTATGTTTTCTGTGTTTTGTACTTCCTTACACGTCGTACATAATAAATGTAATGATGCATAATGATAGTATTTTTTATCGTCCCAATCCTATTCCATATAAATTTTCAAATTTAAAAGGGAGAATACGATATAACATCCCTATGAGTGGACCTAAAGCATTTTTCACGTTGTCGAGTTTATTGATAATTCCATAATTATTGTTGAAAAGTTTACAATCTCCAATCAATGCTGCTAAACTTCATTTTTGCTCATTTTTATCAATCACCTCATTTCAAATCGCCTTACAATTTTGGCGCGTGTTTCAAACGCGAACTAATAAACCGATGTTCACGCGCATGTCATAAATGAAAAGTTGATTTTCATGTGACGAACTCGTGTCATTTCATAGCCCGTGTGGAGCTGAAGACGCAAAATAAATAAATAAATAAAATAGCGACACACGATTTAGAAACGCCATAGCTGAAAGAATGAATTTCCGCATTGGGCTAATCCTGAGCTTTGCGATCATCGTGATTGCCAAGAATACGAAACAATCGAGAAAACGTCAGAAATTGACGAAAAGCAAAAAAATTGGCGATTTGGGATGGAAGGATGTTCACACGGTCGTCGATGAAAAAAATCAGGCAAAGTTCGGTTTGCCCATCGGCACAAAGCTCAAGCTCGACAGAAAAACACAGCTTTACAAACGTAAGCCGACGAATTCTGTTGGAATTCGCATTGAAATTGTAATTTCTGGACAATGTGAAAATCAATAAACCCATATTAATCGTAACTCACAATTTATTTATTTCTATATCCATGTTATTTTATATGTCAGATAAAATCTACATAGTAGCACACATTTGTTTGTTTTATTTTTTAGTAAAAGCGTTTTATCAACAACGACAATTATTGATATTTTTGTGTAAGACAAACAACAACTTTTATTTTTTTTTAGCCAAACTTAACAACAGAGTTAGTCATTACATTCACAAGGATAAAATAGACTGCAATTTCTTCCTCTTTATTTTTCTGTCGACAATTAAAATTGATTCTCGCGAACAATTGCACAACCCTGTTGTGTGTTGATATCTTTTTCTTTTGCAACCAATTAATTGCAACAACGTAATCTATTCGCCACGCAAAAGCCGAACGACCACGTGTAGTAAAAACATTTCGCAATAATGTAAAGAAAAATTAGCGTCGATTCTTGCGCAGCTTACAATAAACGACGCAATTGGCGAAAGTGAACGTTTCGTTCGTAAAATGCATAAAAATGTTATTCGTTTATTTTTTAGACTCAAGACTGGCGTACGTTTTTCAACTTCAGCTTTGCAAAGCCAAAAACGCAATGTATGAGTTGCAATTAACATCAGTCTGGTTGTAGCGTCCTTATATCCCCTTCGCACGTAAAATAATAAATATACAACGAAGCGCAGTGTGAAGCTAAAATACCTGAAAAATTATTAATCGAAGGAACTAAGCCAAGCATTAAAATACAGTTGACTAATGTTTGTTTGATGGAATATCCGTTTGTAAAAATAGAATATTGTAATCTCCGTAACTGAAAATAATCCGCTCGACGAATCCCTCTGATATATTTAATTGATATTCGCATTGAAATGTTCTACCGCAAAACTTCGATCCATATTAGTGAAATCGGTTTGGAGTTTGAATTTCCGCGACGCCTGGCCGAGACAAATACAGTTTTGCCTCTCTACGACAGCAATTCTATTTCGGATTGAATATTCGTTCTCGCCTGCTCCTCGTACTTCTCGCGGAACTCTTTGGTCGCGAAGATGTTGGGGATCTGCAGGAAATTCTGCAACACCTTGAGCCTGAGGGCAGTGTACATAGGCTCGCTGAGGAACGAATACTCTCCCCGAATTTTCTCCCTGTACTCGGCATACTGCTCAGCCTCGGCGCCAAGTCCGACCATGTCGAGGTCCAGCAGGTAGTGGGCGTCCTCGCCTCCGAAAGCACCGCCAACCTTGTGCGCCTCGGTGCTGTGAGTCGATGCGGCTACCAAAAGCTCTTGCGTCTGTGTCGCCAATTCCGAGTCCTTTGTAAATATCATTGCGAGTATACACTTGGACTTGGCTTTCAATCAAATGTTTTTATAAATATTCGATGAACTTACAGCTGACAGTCCTGCTTCCTCGGCAAAAGCCTTGAAATGCTCCAAATTTTTGTTCTCCTCGTTCATCGCCTTCGGGTCGTACTCGAAGCTGAAATAATTATTTTTTTAAGACCCGTCAAAACTTTCCAAAAAATCTTTCTTCTTTTGCAATTGACTTTCGCGAGTTGTTATAATCGAATTCAACGCGAATATAACTCGCCCAAGAGAGAGAGAGAGAGAGAGTTTCAAAACTTTTGCAAGCGTGCGTGCATGTTGGAGAAAAGTTTGGATTCGAGGAGGAGAAAAAAAAGAAGTTACTTTTGAAAAAAGAGAGCCAGCAGAACAGCCTTGGGATTCTTGAGGTAGTCCTTAATCTCGGCGTAATGTTGGAGCTTCTCACGCAGAGAATCCAAGTTGTGGTAAGTGCGTCTCTCCTCGGAATAAGTTTCCTGCAGCCGCGATAACCATGACTCGCAGACGCCAGCGTCTAGATCCTCTGTCGCCTCGTTCCAGCTTTCTTCTATCGATGCCATTGTTTTACTTTTTCTTTTTCTGCCGACAAAACTTTTTTTTTGTTTTTGTTGTGTTAGTACGTGCGAAAGATTTACTTCATCGTCTTTTATTTTTTTAACTGAATAGAAAGTGAAGGGCTAAGTTTACATTGTCTATATCGATTTATTTTTATTGGGTTTTAACCGTCTACTGCGCCATTCATTTTAAAAACAACAGCTTCGTAATAAAACTTCACCTTTTTTTTAAATGACTTGCTGAAAATATCACTTTATTCGCGATTTTTACAAATCCTAAATTTAGTATCTACAAAAATCGAAATTTTGTAACGATAATCTCATAAAGCACCACTATATAAAAATTGTAATCAATCAATAAACCGAATAATCCGAAAAAACAAACAAACAAACCAATAACAATCAACTCACCTTATCAGTCAAGGCCCCTTAGGAAGAAAAAAAAACAATTCAACTGAGGTGAGGTGTCGAACGAAAAAACAAAGGGCCTCGAGCTGACACTGAGTCACAATATCACTCAGATGATGACATGGGAAAGGGCCAAAGTGCGGGGCGCGACTGTCCGGCAAAGCAGGGCTTCTACTACTTTATTGATCGGGCCAAAACTACCCCTCTCGTGGGTGCACGAATAAGCCGGTGTCGCGCGCATCAATCGAATCTTTTGAATTTATCTTTTTCTTTTCGAAATCCAATTTTTATTATTATTTTTTTCAGTCTTTTTTTTCCATTGTTGTTTCATATAAATTAATATAAATGATTTTGAATTGTCGAAATATTGTTTGCAAAATTTTACTAGATTTGTTTTTGTTATGAAATAAAAAAAGAAAAAAAAAGTGATAATATTTTTTTCAGATGACGTTTGTGTTTATGCATTTGTTATATGACCGATGCATTTAAAAACTTTCAATGAGCTGTCTGCTACTTGTGACAGTAGAAACGTCAAATATAGCAGTCGACAAAAACATGGCGCATAAGTACACGCGGGGCGGCTTTGTTATCAGCTCAGTTGGTTGAATTTCTAATTGTTGTTGTGTTTGCTTGGAGGGCCCATTGTTGACATTAGTAAATCCTAGATGTGTAGCATAAATTTTTATACGCCCAACGGTCTAACAATGAACGAAATGTCCACTACGTCTAAGCAAATTATCGATGTGGAGCACGAGATTTTACGATTAGTTTATTTTCATCGTGATCGTTAATGTTGCTACCATTGTTGCTAGTTGATTGTCAAAATGAAGAACGCTAGAAGGAACCCAGGTAGAGATTATTATCTTTTGAGAAAATTATTGATAAAGTATTTTTTATACCACACTCATAGGTTAGATTTAGTGAAGCATGGTTATACTTATAATTATTGATGTTCCCGGTTTTGTTTCTTTACAGATTACAAGAGAGCGTACAAGGATTTTTTCATATTTAATTATACAATATTCGCCTCCATATTTGCCATTGTACTCTTCTTGTATGGATTTTTTCCATTGAGCTATAATGAAGGTACTATAGCAACCAAAAAAAATATTCCCAGATATGTTGAACGCACAAGGTAAATATTAGATTTAAATGACATGAGCAAATGAATTAAAATGCTATTAATTTGCAGGATTAAAGTTGATGAAGTTTACAAGCCAATGGTTAAGAAAGTGGTAATAATGGTTATCGATGCTATGAGATGGGATTTCGTTGCAGGAATTAATAGTAGTGATAGAATGCCTTTTACAACTAGTCTGTTGCAAAGTAATGCTGGTTGCATTTATAAAACAAGAGTCAAGCCACCAACGGTTACCATGCCTAGAATTAAAGTAAAATGAAATTTTTATTTTTTGATGTAGTACAATAATAAAGCAAACATTCACTTATTATTTTAATTTCTAGGCAATGACTACAGGATCAGTTCCCAATTTTATAGATGTAGTATTAAATTTAGGAGCAAATGAAATTTTTGGTGATAGTACTGTAAGGCAAGCGTATCATCATGGGCACAAAATAATTTTTTATGGCGATGATACATGGTTGAAACTTTTTCCCAACATTTTTCATAGAAATGAAGGAACAAATTCGTTTTATGTAAATGATTTTACTGAAGTAAGATACTTATATTATCTCTTTTCCTATTAATTTTAAACTTCATTTTAATCAAGCTGCAATTATAACTTGCAGGTAGATTATAATGTTACAAGAAATGTAGCTATAGAGTTAGAACAAAAAGACTGGTCAGTGATGATATTGCATTACTTAGGGCTTGACCATATTGGTCATGTAGCTGGACCATTTAGTCCTTTAATAAAACCAAAGCTCGAGGAGATGGATGACATAATTGGTAGCATTGAGTCTTATGTTACAGCTTGGGTATTTCAACTTTTTTCTCTATCATAGTAAAAAAATCTAGCCAATTGTCTAAAGGTATTTCTATTCGTTTTCAGAATAAGAACCATGAGCCAACGCTATTTTTAGTATGTGGTGACCATGGTATGAAGGACTCTGGAGGTCACGGTGGAGCTACCTCAGAGGAGACCCTTGTGCCTTTGTTAGCATTTGGTAGACCTTGTACAAACAAGAACGAGGAGATAGCTCAAATCGATTTAGCACCTACACTTTCAGTACTTCTTGGAACTCCAATACCTTCTTCTAATCTTGGAACTGTAATCTTAGAATTAATGGGTGAACTCACGTGGTCACAAAAACTCTTTGCTTTATACTATAATGCTGAACAGCTATTTCTTCAATACCAAAGAATTCCTGCTTACTCTACTACTGGTTAGTAAAAAATCAATTGTATGAGCTTTAACAATTCTGACGAAATCCATATATTTTTCAGATGCTTTTACAAACTATCAAAATGCCATAAAACTCCATTCAGCTTGGCTGAATACTAACAGTCATCCAAACGAAATGGTGCCTGACATTATTCTAATGTACGAATCTGCCATATTAGAGATGAAAAATACGTTAACAAGTAGTTTATTAGAATATAATGTTCTAGTGATGACTCTTGCCACAGTTTTATTAGGGCATGTAAGTAATAACGTCATTCACTGTATGCAAAAATTATAGTACATCTAACTCATATCGTCAAATGGTTTTTTTAGATACTATACATATTCCTGTCAGTGGACAGGCAATTTACAACTCGTAGAAACTATATTACCGTGATTATTACTACTTATATTAGTTGGACGTTTTTAAATCAAATACTCGATCCTGACAGCCAAAGTGCATTATTTTTACAAGCACTAGATTCCAATTCTATACTCTTGGCAGCTACGACGATGGGAACGTTATTCGCAAATTGTTATTTATGCGCTACTCGCACAATACCTATTTACCAAGTAAAGTAGATTTTAATGAAACATTTCGCCAATATATATTATTTGTTATTTTATATCATTTTTTAATGTGCATTTCAGTTTAAAACTTTGACGAGTTTAGAGATTTTACTAGCCATTGGAACTCTCCTTCATACTATATCTCTCTGTAGCACTAGTTTTGTAGAAGAAGAGCACCAGACTTGGTATTTTTATTGGATAACGTTGCTGGCGTTTTTCGCATATAAGACTTTCAGAGAAGAATCTAAACAATCTAATGAAAAACCTAAGGAGTTTTACACATATCTAATACTTGTGATGATCGCTCATAGAGTACTTAGAAAACTCAATAGCACAGGCGACAAGTACGCACATCTTCCTGATCTCTCAGGATGGCTTCAGAATCAAGAATCTAATATCGCTATGACAGTTGTTTTAGTGACAGGTATTTCCATTGAACAACCATTAATCTCAAAAATGCCTAATTTTACTAAATATATTTCTCTATTAGGTCTTTCCTTGCTAGTATTGATAGATTACCTTCACGAGGAGCCTCTGCATAAAAAATACGTACTGGTTTTAGATGGATTTATTGTGATCTTAACGTACATAAGACACGCGGTTACCGATACAGTATTCAAACCTAGTTTTTATTTTGACTCAAGGTAATGGAAAATAATCTTCATCTATTTACGTTGAAGTTAATGTAATTATTTTATTTTAGAGGAATCGTAGAAATGTATTATTTTTGGGCTTTCATGGGAACCTACTTGGTACACAACACATACAGATTAGCAATTACAATGAGACATAATAGACACAAAGTTATATCACATTCTTTATTCTTCATTTTAAAAAAATGGGTGATCATTTCCTGCGTTTTGCACCGTCCATATAATGTGATTTTACTGCCATTGCAATTGATTGTTGGAGTAGTGATTCATAATTTGACAAAAAATCAGAATAATTTTGGAGTCAAAGTATATTTGTATCTCTGGTCCAGTAATGCATTTTACTTTTACCAGGTATGCATTAATTTGGCAATGATTATTGTAAAAAAATCAAATTTTATAACGGGAAGAATAATCATTTTCAGGGAAATTCAAATAGTTTAGCTAATGTCGATGTAGCTGCCGGCTACGTGGGACTTGAATCATATCAGCCAGTTATAACTGGCATCTTCTTATCTATTAATACCTATTCAGCACCAATATTAGGACTATTAACGTATTTATACGACTTTTCTCTTCAGTATCCTCTACTGTAAGTTTATTAGAAATTCTAAAATAGATGGTTTTAGAAAAATTAACTAATATACAAGTAACTTTCTTTCAGGTCCTCTAAATCAATGTTGTCATTGTGCACGCAGTATGCATTTTGGAGATTAGTTCCAATAACTTTTTATACGATTGTTACAAGTTTACAACGTTACCACTTATTTGTGTGGACAGTATTCTCACCGAAATTGTTATATGAGGCCATGCATTGTATAGTGCTGTTTTCTGTGATGTTTTTATTGCAGTTTAATTTTGTATTTTATGAATGGAGGAGCGCACAAACGAAAATTTTGTAGATAAAAAAAATATTAGAATTAAAATGCGTGAAACCTACATGGTTAGTGATTATTTATTTCTGTTGTTCGTAGATTCGGAAACACTCAATGTCTGACAGCTGAGCTTGGATCAATCCAACATCGACATGACTTTATTGTACAAAATAATTAAGGGTATAATGTAAATTAAGGCATTATACAGTTTGATTCGAGTTCGTGAGCTCTCAGACAATGGAATGGCCTTCCGAGTGACGGATTTCGAGCTTTCTGAGTTCAAACCAGTTGTTTAGAGATTAATATCCTATAATATAATACGATTAACTACTCAAAATTTCAAATATCGATAATTTGAATTATTAAAATTAAAAAACTACAAATATATTGTGAAAATAAGTTTGTTTCACACATTTATTCGAATTCTCAACTTACAATGTTAATAGCTTTAAATCATACTGTTTTGCAAATTCATTTATGCAAGTTTTTCAATAAAATTGGAAAATACTTGCAAGTACCTTTCACTTTTCCTTTACATTTATATACTGAAAAATATTACAGTTATACAAATTTTTTAAATAAAATTTGAACGTCATTATATAGTGTGAGGAGTTTCAGTGAAATCCTGACTTTTGCAAGTTAGGGTGGTTGACGTTTTCACTTTGATTGAACGTTACATCGTAGAATATATCTATGATTAAGTTTTTTACACACATAGTTTTAAACTATTTACAATACTTTATACATTAAAAATTACAATTTTGTATGGAGTAAAAATACATTTATGAAACATTATATTGCCATCAAAAGTCAATAGAATTGAATGATAGAAATTCAGCAGTCCAGGATAAAGTTTGCAACACGAATGATATTTTTTTAAAGTACTGTTTTCATTTGATAAGATAATATTTGTAATCGTATCTCAGGTGCAATCAAAATCAATATAAAAATGTGTATATTCAAATTTACAAAAATGATTAAGTTGCATCTCATTATTAAAATAAAGATTTCCAAATGCGGTATGTTCTGTTCATAAAACAAAAATAATAATGTCCGTGAAATGTGAACAAGTCATTGTGCGCAATTATTGAAAGTCTTTCGTTGATACTCGAACTAACTGGGGAATCGAGCATAAAGTAACAAATTTAAGGGGAAATAACAATTGTATATAGGTATGATGAAATTGCGTAAAAGTATCCGGTATAAGGCAGTATCCCACATAGAAATATCGTACTTGATTAAAATCTTTAAAAAACGAGTTGTTATAATACTCGAAATGAAATGATATTCGATATCGCGTCAGACTCGTTGAAAATTGTTTTTGTACATTATTTTCTCGTGATATGAAACAAATGTAATAACTTCCCCTTAAACACAATACTAGAATGCTCTGAGCTTTTCATTTGATAAAAAAACATAATAATAAAAGCTACCATAACGTAAAACATTCATGTAAAAGACATTACAGTCAATTGACGATATTTGGCATTAAATTGCAATGCACCTCAATTGAAGCTTCCGACCAACGGGTTTTCTTACTTGAGATTGCTTTAGAACGGCGAATTCATGCCGAGCTTTGTTGTGAACTCTAGCCGAGCTCGTTTTTGGTACCTAACATTAACCCTGTAAAAGTAAAAAAAATGAATCATCAACAATGCCTTTTCATAAACATAATTCGTAAGACAGAAAGAAAACTCACTTGATTTCTTGCCACTTTATAAACTCGTTGATAAGGAATATCAAAGGAAGAGAGACGAAAAAGTAAAGTGGCAAGTTGATTGGGAAATTGGCTACTCTTTTATCTTTCTCCCTCCAGTAGTTATAAAACGCACTGGCAGAAAATGCTACTTGCACACATATACTACAAGAACAAAAATTAATTTGAAACGTTAAAAAACATCAGTACTGAGCTTCATTAATACAAGAATACTCACACTATGAAAGCTGTCGAGAACCACAGCCAATTGTTGAAAGGCAGCTTTCGCCAGATACAATACTCTCGATGGACGAAACTTATTGATATCGTTACTGCAAAGCCAGAAGAAAAAAAATTGTTAAACAACTAATGAGAAATGAGAATTATCACGAACAAACGATCCTCACCGAAATGTAAAACTATTATAACTAATGCAATGTTTTGAACAACGACTAACATGTCGGGCCTATTGGTGTCCCATCCACCCCAAGACGTACTTTTCGTGACATTCGGGTAGACGTAGAAGCACTCAACACCGGGGCTGACGTATGTTGAACACAATATAAACAGAGATATGCACTGCCAAAGTAGCACTGTGATTATTGTGGGTAAAAATTTGCTTCCGTAGCACCAAAACACGAACAGAGCCACCTAAATTAAATAGGCAATTTCGTTAGTCAAGTAACAAAGCAAAAAACCAAATCAAGTAATTATACAAAAGCTCCACAACTCACCTGACCACTAATGCCACACTGATTTTTGCCGGTAGCCTGTTGCATGATCATAGGATCGGAGGGACTGCCAACGAGGGAGACGGCAAGCAATGGCACAATGAGACAAGTCAGCCAGAGTACATGGCCAACGCTAAACAACGGCGGCAAAAGCAGAAACGCAGATATAGCCTGAACTAGTGACAGGGTCACCATGCAGCACAGCCAAAATTGCACGCAGTTCCACAGGCACTTCATGTAACGTCGAGCCTGTCAACAGAAAACAAAATTTAATTTCTTACTTTTACAAGATAGTTGAATTCAATCGAGTAAAAAGTCACCTCCATGACAAGATGATAGATAGCGATCGGATCTTCGCGCCTGACGCTAAGCGAGCAGGCGACCGAATTGAGGCTTCGACTAAGCTCGATCGGTGAAATTCCTTCTTCTGGTCGAATAGACGTAAGTACAGGCACTCTTTGGCATACTTGCGGATACAGCGGCTCCACTGCCACTCTGCAATCGCCAAAAAAAAGACAAAAAGCTCATCGACTGTCGCTTGTTTTTGCATGGGAGAACCTCACTTTCTTACGAGTCAGCATGTCCGCCTCGCGCAGTAAGCCGTCAAAAAGCTTAATTAACAACAACAACAACAACGACAAAGTCAAATCTAAGCCGAAAGATGAAAGTACGAAAGTCACGCCAGCCACGAGAAAAGTTCAGCCGAGGAGTTGCGTCGCGTCGAAAAAGCCCAGCAAAGGATTCGAGACCGTCTACCAGGCGTCTTACTGTCGATTGAAAAGGGCGAAAAGCACCACTGTCTCGCGGATCAACTGCGGCTCGCAAAGAATCACCGTGAAAAATTGACGTTCAAGCACCAAGCCATCGAGGAAGAACAAAAAATTCTTACGTATGTAACAGCATCACGATCGTTTGTAATTCAGCATAATAAACTTTGGCTAATTTAGCTTTTCGTCCGTCAAATACATTTGACTTTTGAATACTCACGCAGCATCCGCTTGCATGAATATCGGCGTATTTTCGGCGTTGGCCGACGAGCCAAGCACACAGACAACCTCCCCGTAATCTTGCATAATGTGTAACATCTCGCGAGTAACTGCAGTATTGCAGTCGGTGAACAGCGAGACGAGCAATGGCACGTTGTCGATCAACTCGATGTGCGGTCGAATTTTATCGATGCCTCTCGGTAGCTTTGCCTGCACATACAATCAATTTATTCGCTCGGTTCCAAGCAGCACAGTGCGAAAAGATTAAACTAACCCTGTTGGAGAGATCGAAGTTCACAGGTGCACTCTGCTCGGTACTGTCGGTTAAGCAGCTAAGCGATCGCCAGGCTTCTTGACCGGAACCCAAGTCGATACTCTGCACTAACACGCTGTCTTCGCTGCGCACCGTCTCATGTTCCCTAAGAATAATATCGTTTATCATTTTTTGGTATCCATAAATTTGCGAGAATGGTTTCATTTGAATTGAAGGATCCATAGCATACGAATAGCGAAAAAATAATTTATATAAGGCAGTTTCCAAGTAAATATCAATCTATAATAAGACATTTTACGGGTTGAAACGAAGATATTATTACAGAGAGACCATAGATCCTCGGGCCTTTTCCCCATCCAGACAATTCAAACTGTCATGCAAAGAAAGTTATTTAAAAATAAAAAATAATTCATTAGACAAAGACTTATCCCTCACGTTGAATACCTGTGACCTAAAGCACTTTTAGGCTGGGAAGACTTGTCAGCGCTCCACTCAGTGGTCTCGTTCTCGAACTTGACGGTCGAAAGCTCGGTGTTGATGGCACTCGGCGCCGACATGCTCAACTGCCTGCTGTTGTCCAGATTCGAGCTGCAAAATGGGTTGTCGTAAAATCATTTGCATGACTCGAAACAGCGCTAGGAGGGATATTACAAAAAGCTGTAAATCTATCATTTCATTCGTTCGAGCATGCACGACTATAAACCTTCAGAATATAGGAAAGAAGACACACATATATATAAATAAGTTACAGTGTTAGTCTGGCATGCAGATATAGAAATCGTGTGTAAATGAACGAATGAATTTTCGGGGAGGGAGAGTGAGAGAAAGAGAGCTGAGGGAGAGTATAGTGACGTACCGAGGTGAGGAACGATTAAGTAATTCGCTGGCCTCGTCATTATGGCAGTAAGGCTGCGGCTGGCTACGACGATGCGGTGACGACATGGCCGCAGCCTGGCTCACCCACCAGCCAGTCGGACTTTCTGACCTGTTAGTCTCACATTAGTGCGTGTATCGCGATCACAATCTATTTATGTATTTTGTTAGTTCGCACAGTACAATGAGATTGATGAGGCGATATAGACTGATGATCCTTTTTTTCCAGTTTTAGCAACACATTTATCGCGGCTAAATTATTATTTCAATCACCAATAAAATTGTACACTCACAGAAAGTTTGGTCAGAAAAGAGAATTAAGTTTTTCTTTATTTATTTATTTATTTATTTATTTCGTGAAAATGAGATTTCTGTAAGTGTAAATGATTTGTTAAATATTTTGTAACACATAAAGCATATCGTGTAAAACAGAGAGAAGTTAAACCGACAAGCATGCCAATGAGTCTTTTGTCTCTAGCAAAAGAGAGAAAGAGAGTATTAGTGTCTAATCGCATCAGCAAAAGCTGCTTAGCAGCGCTGGATAACAAGCGCGCGAAACGAAACTCAGCAGTAGCAGCAAATAAAAAAGATCAAAGCCGTGAAATAATAAGTATAGACAAACATATACGCTGAGAACAAGTGTGGATATCTCTCCAGCCACTGTTGCTTCCTGTAACGTACATGCACAGTTAATAATGCCGGATAACAAAGAAAAAAAAACGATGAGAATAAAAAAGAGAAAGAAAGAGAGAGAGAGAGAGACAAAAAATAAGTCAATGTTATTCCCGCGCAATTGCCTCTGCTAAAAAAAAGCGGCGCTCGAAAGCTCTTGCAGTTACATATTTAAAATACCTCGCGCGCTCGCTGAGAAGAGATATATGACAATTCCAACCGCTCTCGAGTCCCATTTTCTCCGAGAACACACGCGAGCGTAACTCGTTCTCTTTGCTGAAGTGGACGAATCTTATACACGCATGTTCCAGCTGTTCTATTAATTGTACCTGATAATTTAACAATTTATGAGTGATGCGAAGCTAAAAAAAAAGATTTTATTCATTAAAAAAAAAAACAAACCATATCGGTTTGAGCTTGATACTGCATTGTGACCATGCCAATAAAGATTTGATTGCACTGGAGCTCGAAGCAGCTGTCGATACTGTTCACTTCTTCATCTTTGCTTTCGTTGCACAATAGAGAATCTGTCAAATACATAAGCTATTATTAATCAAAAACGTTGAAACAATAATGACCTTGCAAAGACTCTCAGACCCACCAGTAGAATGAAACTGTCCGAGTAAGCTCTTGATTCTCGGATCAAGCACATTTTTAAAATCCCAGGGTATTGGCGTAGGACTCCTGTGAGGCGCATACAGATGCTTACTTTCCGACGGAAGCTCCAAGTAGATATGCGACAGCTTGTTACTTACGCTGCGCGTTAATGGCCTGTAAGCGAAGGCCGTGCAGTAGGACGTCAAACTCGTGCGGTTATAAAAATCTTGCACCTTTTTCCTAGCACAAAATGACACGTTGAATAAATGTTAAAACCAGCTACAAATTTGTAACATGGCGAAAAAAAATAAAAACTTACTTATCAGTCTCAGAAAAAGGACAAAGATCGTGCCCATCCCAGAACTCGATGCACGAATCTAGGATAATGTCTGCAGTACCCTGTGACAATAGCTGCAAGCCACCGCCGTTCTTCTCTTTCACAACAACAGCCACCATGTGAGGGAATGGAAACTTTAGCTTTGTCGCGATACTCAGCGAGCGAGCAAACTTTATGTCGCGCCTTGCTGCCTCCGGTTGCTAAAGATCATACATTTATAAAAAATTGTCGATATCAATGTTGCAATATTATTATTCGTACTACGTGTCTGAATGTTGATAGTTGTTGCTCGAGTTGAAAGATTTCTTTGGCTTGGTCCTTGAAGCCAATCTGCTTGGCGAGCTCGCACAAACACCTAATAACGAAACGACAATTAGAGTAGTGTTAACACTCTTCATATGATTCAGTTAGTACACATAGATTGGCAATAAAAGCGGAGGCACAGTAGGTGAACTAAATAAAAAAGCATAGTAAGCGCAAGAATCAAATGCCAAATAAATAAAAGAGCATAATGGTGTATCCCTGATAAACCAACCACCAATTATGGTAAATTGCATCGAATCGTATCTCAATCAACTCAAACGGGAAGCTTGTCTCATAATACGATCCGATCATCAAACATCCATACGTTGGAATTATTCCAGTAGGTTAAAGATGAGGTACAATATATATATAGAATAAAAAGTTGATTTGATAGGGTAACAACTGACCACATGTGTCCGAGACATCCGGATTCATCGACATAATACATCTGTCTCGTGCTTTGCGAGGTATCTTTCGTATCATACCCAATTTTCTCCTCAATGTTTGCCTGGCTGCTGCGTGGGACAATTTTTTGGACATTTCACGTCCTATGTTAGTCGAACTTATTAAAATAAGGCAAGTTCTGTTTTGTCTTTTTTTTTAAATTAAAAACGCTTTGAAAGTCGACTGTATCTCTTTGTACTTTAGTTGGTCTGCGCATTGTTAACAAAAAAATAATAATAAAAATCAAACTGAACAGAATAACAAACTCATTCGCTTAGACACAACAAAAAAACAAGCTTTATGCTATAAGTGCTAGACACTTGTCACTAAAGTCAAGTTATCTATTGACAGAGATGGGCTAGATTTTTATTTCGAATATTTCTACTTAAATTTATTCTTTCTTTATAATAAAAACTAAATCGAAATAAAAAAGTACGTTTAAACAAGTTTAGTCTTAATTAAATGTTATCGACATCTGCCCATCTTTGATCGTAAAAAGTAGAATTAAATAATACCGTCTATTCGTGACAGGGACGAGATTTTCATTGTACAGCGCCTCACAGGTGACATGACAACAGAACTGCGTGTAGTGCTCCTGCGTCTCCATATTACAAGTGTTGAGAAGAATTGCAAGCCCGAGAGGTTTAAGCGAATTCAGATGCTGACGCCATGAGTGATCATCGAACTGTAGTTTGAACGGCAAAGCTCGATCGTGCGTTAGGTCCAGAACTTCAGCTACCGTGTGCGAAGTTTCTGAAATGAAAATTCGATTGTTCTGTAAAATGAAATTAAATATTATTAATTATTATTTTTGAATATTTACCGTGTTGCACGAACGACGTTCTGTTCGAGTCTTGCTTTGTACTCTCACTGGGATGATTAGGATCGACGGATTTATTTAAACTAGCCATACTACAAAAATAGAAAACGATTAATATATCATCGTCGGATGTGACGGAATTAGTGTGTCATTTTGCAAAGCTTACCTCGACGTTCGCGAGTCGGTATTGGTGTTAGGATTCGTGTTGGCATTGGCGTTACGCAGAAAAAATACTTTTTCCGCTGTAGGATTTGGCCACGATAATATTCCTTTTTTGTCGACGCAACATAGAGCCTGAAAAAATTAATCCAATCGTAATCAATCATTATCAACAAACTTTACAAGCACAACTCACCGTCACAGAGCCTAAGACATGTAAAATGTTAGCGGACCTCGTCATCATATGTTCTTTGCCGAACATAATGTCCCAGAAATACTCGGATAGTTCAGTCCAATTGTAAACAACCTCGGGGTGATTGGGGTCCGAGGTTTCTTCGAAAGGATCTAAAAACTGAATTTCACAAAACGTTAGGTGAGGTTTATTTTTCTTTCGATATTTTTCAACGTACCTGAGCCTTTTTAGAAGACTGATAAAGCTTAAAAAGTGCCTTGAACCTGGCCATGCCAAAGCAATTGAGAGCGATCCACCAGAAGGGAAAAGCAATAGGCAGCAGAGGAAGAGTAACAGCGACAGGTTGCAACAGAAACATCTCGGTCCAGTGTCCCACGCCGACATAATCGTACAGGTAAAGGTATCGCACGAGATTAAACAAAATTAAAAGCACCAAGAGGACGGGATAGATGATTTGCTCGATGCAGCAGATCATGACCAAGTGTCGCTCGCGGTTGTGATGGGTCACTGGTCGGTCCAAAGCTTGATCGAGAGCCATGCGAACATTCGTTAGATAAGGAGTTTCCTGCAGCTTATAGATTTTGTTGGTCAACGGTGCGCGAGCCTGTGGCGCGGCAAACACTCCGCTGCCGCTGTGCACTTGTGGACTGTAGACCTCGCGAGCGTGTAACACTGGCGCCTCTGGATCCTAAAAATAATTTGTTATTTCAATAATTACAAAATAGGACTTTTGGAAAATCAATTGACTACACTCACATCATAAGGAGTACAAAAGCCAGGTGCTTGCTGTCCTGGTTTCATCACAAGAACATCACCAGCTACCAAAAGAGCCCATGGTAAATTGACTACATGACCATCCCGATATGTCCATTGTAAAGTGATGCAGGGTGAAAGAGGGCCGCATAAGTGTGGGTAATTTTCTGGTAGCCAATAGCATTTTACTTTAGCAACTAAAAATTAAAATTAACTTTGTATCTGAATGATTATAATAAATTTAAACATTCATACAATTAGTGATATTTACCATCCAGCTGTTTAATTAAATTTTTCACTCTGTAAAGGATTTCAAGATGACGTAGCCTGTTATCTGAGATCACTAAAATACAGTTAAACAGTACCAGGACAATAATTATAACTGCTTCACAAGGCCAATAAGAGTATCTACAATAAAAATTAGCTGTAAAACGTGCATTTATTTTAAACTCATTAAATGCATGAGAAAAATCTTACTCAGGATCTTCATCTGTAAAAAAAGATATTATTAGCAAGCTAGCACTCATCAAAAGTGCAACTGCTGATGTCCAACAAAATGTTGTATATTGACTCCTATGATGCAGAGCATCTTTTAACCATCCTTTATATTTCCTGTTGGTTGATAATAAATTATAAATGACATTGAGAGAGATCTGTAGATCAGTAACAAATACCTACTTATTCTTTTTACATTCTCTTTCGTATTCTTCAATCACTCGTTTGACATCTCTCTGTAAGATATCTAAAGATTCACCGGTTGACAAACCCAGATTTACAAACTCTGCTTCCTCCTTCTTTGCCTCCTTTTTATCAATATTATCTCCCTGTTCCGTTTCCATTGCTGTGGACAAAAATAAACTTTATAACGATTGATAAATGAATAAAGAAAATATAAAATCAAGACACGCTTGTCTACCTGATCTTACGTGGCACCAACATCAAATAAATAAAAATTCTTGAAGAAATCAGCCTCATAAATTTTCACTCTCATTATCAAGACAGTGGATACTCCATTTTATCTACAATAATAGGTATACAAAGAATCAATAAACATAGTGCTATTTAATATGACGTAAACATTTGATCAATAGCTGTTGTATTGATCTCTTATAAAATATCAATAATATCATAAATAACAAGTAGCATTAGCAAGTTCAAAGACTCAAGTCAATATCACTATTAGAATACATGAAAGTCAAAAAAGCTCATGTACACCTAGTTTAGAATAGGATAAAAATAAGTTCTACAAAAATAGAAACTTAATTCATCAAGTACTTCTATTTAAAAAAAAAATGCGTGTTAAATTTTGATTGTTCCGAGTTCCGACAAAGCATAATTATGTAGGTATATATGGATTCGTTAATTGTCAAAACAAAGACACTTTCTGTCAGGGATATATAATTTTTTCATTAATAATTCACGAAACACATAACACATCAAGGGCACAAAAGTACATTACATTATGTCTCACGAACGTTAACGATCCAAAACTTCCTCATGCTATTCAAAAATACTTGTTTCATATCGTCTAGCGCAAAAAAGTCGTTATCAAACACCCCTACTTTGCAACAATAACACTACCTCTCCTAAGAGTCACTATATCTGCACAAAAAAAAGAGATTAAGGTTATGTCGCGAAAGAACGTCGAGGGGGGGGGGGGGGGGCAGTTGTAAATATATGTAAAAGCCAAAAATTGACAAAATTATATAATCATTTGCGTTTCTAACGCGTTTTAATATCGTCAAATACCAAAAATGGATAATTATCAGAATAATAAAAACTACATAAAACTGAATGTTCCGCACGAGAGGATTTATTTTGCAGACTACATAAGATATTTAAACGATCAAACGAACTCACCTGAGTGATGTTCGATCGTAATTATATGAAGGCCTCGTTCGAAGAGATTACAAT
>JAWWMK010000001.1:2039471-2063614 GCA_035047105.1 Galeopsomyia nigrocyanea | reverse complement strand
ACAAGAGTTTACGCGAATAGAATTACATTTTATTTATTTTTGATGACCAATGATTATAATTTATTCTGAAGTACATACATAAGTATTACTAATAAAGGCCTACATTTATTAATGTTGCCATTAGTTCCAGATGATGTTCTTTGAGGTACGCTGAAAGATCTATCACAGCACGCGTTCCCAAAAAATTGGTATGGTCACCATAACCACTTTCATGCCAGCCGCAATCTTGTCGAGCTGTCATCTCGCCAAAACTTCGTTGAAATTGTCATTTGATACTAGTTTCTGCATAACCTCTAGTCATCAAACTACTCTATTGGGCAACGTCTGAAAATTCAATAGAAAATCATGATCATGAATAGCAGCTTGTGCCCTGGTTCTTGTTCAGAAGGGCACGCGCGGTGGTGTGCGTGTGGTTTTATCCGACTTCACAAATTTGGACATCTCACAATCTTCAAAATCTTCGGACGAACTCCCAAAATGTTACAACCAAACTCACAATAATAAATAACACAACAGCTCAAATTATAACAGGAACGAGAACGTATTTATTAATGCAATCACAGAGGTTAATCAAAACGTGTTTTTCTGTCTCAACGTAAAAACACAACTAACTCGAGAAAAACAAATAGAACGAATCAACAAATCGCCTAGCAACGCTCTTCTTGCCGCGTTCCATATCTATAGGTCGATTCATAACAATATGATAATCAGTTTTCCAATTAATCTTTTATTTTCCCTTCGATTTTTTTGGCGGTTTCTTTCTACTAGTCTTTTTTCTTTTCTCCAGTAGAGCAGTGGGGTTTTTTTTCAACTCGACTGGGCACGGTATTCTACTTCAATCTACAATTTCTTGTCTGCCTTCGTGCAAATCGATATACTTGTAATGTAGCCATTAAGAATTTAGACTATATCCCTCTGACCTTCGTAAAAACCTTAACGTCATCTGCATAAACCAGAATTCCCGCCATCTCAATTACCGGCGTAAGATCGTTTATGAAGATACAAAACAATACAGTGAGTGATGCTGCGGCACACCAGACGTCACCGCACACCAGACTGATATGCAATTATGTATTTGATATGTACGAAAAATGATGTGACATTTATTGGATTAAATATCAAATTATTATAATAAAAAGTCTTTTAATTATCTTCAAAACGTCCCATAAATGTCTGATGAATTGATAAATGTATAATTGATAGGACGTAATAGTACATCATTGGCAAGTTATGGGCTCACTGAAAAGTAACAAAAGGTAACAACGGAGTAAGGATAAAACAATAACATTGCTCTTTCGAATAAGATATTCGGCAATATGAAACAAAAAATTAATCTTCGAATCATCTTAAATTCGTCTGGGTGGGTTCATTAATTCAAGTGATCTTCAACAGATCTTAATAATATTTTTTTGCGGGGGATGTAAACCTCTAATGTTTATTATTACGTAGTATTAAAATGCCAAACTTTAAATATTTCTTGATTAAAAGTGGTTACGGTAGAAATGAAACCAAAACTTATTAGCCTTATAGTTTATTGTTGGACGGTATCAGTTTGATATTTGCACAATATATTAACAATTATTATTTCATCAACTGAATAAAAAAATACACAAAATACTGATATGTTATAATTATAAACATCATTAATAGGACACACGCTGGAGCCCCGTCCAGATCGAAGTCAATTGCAACAAGACATATATATTTGTTTATTTATAATTATATTGTATGTATAATAATTATGCGTGCACGCACGGGAAACGACAAGTACGAGTGAAAATCAACTCTTGGGCCGTCGGTGCTTTGCAGCCCCCCTCCGATCGACCTTTCGAGTGAAAATTTTTCAGCTTCTCTCGTGGCATCTCGCGCGTAACTCGCACAAACGGAAATGTACAACAATATCGGCCAAAGGGAATTTCTTGAGCATTTTATGCTTAAATAGAACAAAAATCATTAATTGGCCTTCGCAATGCTTACATGCACAATTCATAAAATATAGTATAATAATAATAACTGATTCTTAACAGAGTTTACAAGATTTTTTCATCGTAATTTTTCGATTTTACAGTTTTATACTTTGTATCGCGAGAGTCCATTCACCAACGTAGAAAAAAAAAAAATGTGCTCATTCGAACAATTGCTCCGCTCGCTCTCGTTTTTTTTTTTTTGTTCTTCTCTACAAAAAAAAATCATAGTAAACCTAATTAATTAGAAAGTTACAAACTTCACATCGACGCGTCGCGCTAATTGTGCGCTTAAATATATATCAACGTCTCATACATTCCCTTTCCGTTTACTTTCAATAAAAATCGCGAGCTAAACTACCGCGCGACGTTCACTCATTCACACGCAACACAGTAAAAATATTTCGACTATTGCTACTTAATAATTATGCCCGCGAGTGGCTTTTAGTTGACAATGGAATGTATGTTTTTGTTATTTTTTTTCGTATTATTTAACACCTTTATGGTACACGAATTAATAGAATGATTTAAAAAAAACACTTCGTAGTAGTAATATTTACAAGACTTACACATCACAACTATGTAGGAGATGTAAGGTCTACGACCATGTGGACTTTGTTAGAGTCCATCGTTATAAAATCTATGGTAAAATTTTACATCTCTCGTTCTAAAATATTCAATGACACAATCGCATCGTGTCTATTGCAATTTGATCTTAAAACTGTTAAAACCTTCGGAAATATATATATTCTTATTTTTTTCCGATCAATCACTCTGAATGGAAGACAAAGTTTGGTCATAAAGAACCGTATATAAACACTGCATTGAATCAACAACGTTATAAAATCGTCAACGAAGTAAAAAAAGCGAAGATCAAAAAGCAATAGAAGAAAAAGTAAATCTTTAAAAAAAACATTGGTCCCGATACCACGCAGCGACCTAACCAATACAACCATATGTACAAGCGCGTGTAACGTCATGAATTACGACTCGGATTTGTCCTCCTCGACGAGTTGCTGTGTGTCCTTGCCAGAGTCGACGGGCGATGGATCAAGTTCGCGCCGTTTTAGATGCAGTTGCGGTGCTTCTTTGTGCTGAACGCTCGATGGCTTCATCTCAGCTGGAACTTCGTAAATGCCACTTGAGGCTGTGCCAGTACCATTCGTCGTCGTCGGACTTGTCGTCTCCATGTTCACCGCGTCGTACATCGGGTTGCTGAAGTCGCGATTCTTGTTACCCACTTCAGTCAGGTTGTATTCGACGTCCAGAGGTTCCTGGTTACAAAGTACAACGATTGTTTATTAATCTCTCACGACTTACTAATTCACGGTGTTATAGTGAAAATATAATACCAACCATTCGATCAGCCCCGGAGCCTCCGAATTCGACATTGCTGCCTTGTCGGAAGGAAACGCTTTGAGCACCAGTTAAACCACCAATCGTCTTACCACTGTAAATAATAAGGTACATTGTTTCACTATTCAAAAAGAACCATTTATAACAATTAAAACATATAGACGTTGAAAGCATACAATGGTCGTTTCTTGAGTACCATGAAGATAGCCGCGGCAGCAAGTAGTACAAGGATGGCGACAATGATGGGTACGATGATCGAGGCGGTAGAACCACCTGCCATCGTCGATGCAAAGCCAACCTCGCACGTCTCGCCGTGGAAGTCCATCGGACACACGCAGATTAGTTTGCCAGACTCGTTCTCCTGGCAAAAACCACCATTTCGGCATGGGCAGATCTACAAATAAAATGACGAATTAATCATTTTAATTTTACCAAAAATACATTGATCAATGAACGAGTAACGTACCTTTGGTGCTGGCCTTTCTCTCTCGATGGTAGCATCGCAGATGATATCGTTGATGACAACAGGACTGAGCGGTCCCTGTCTGTCGGGGCATAGACATCTGTGACCCTTCGGTACAGCCACACACAGATGCGAGCACTCGACCGAGTGACAAGGATCTCGCAATGTGATGTTGTACCTCAACTGATGGTAAACTTTCACGCCACCCGGACTGCCGAGATCACGGGTTAGCATTTGTGGCACTCCTCTGCCAAACTTGTCCTGTCTAACGAGTTCGTTGGCTTTCGTCGTCCAGAAAACGTTGCTTTCAAATATGTCCAAACTGACAGGGTGCTTAAGGTGATCGCCGCTGATAATGACCTTACGGTTATTGCCGTCCTTCTGGATGGTCTCGATGGTATTCAATTTGATATCCGCCCAGTAGAGGGCATGGTCCATAGCGTAATCGATAGCTAGAGCTGACGGTTTGCCCAATCGTGTCACGACAATTTGCTTGCGGTGGCTACCGTCCATCCAGGCTGACTCGATCTTTGGAGCAGGACCACCGTCGGCGAAGAACACTCGGCCCAGTTGTGGATCGACGGCCACCGCAGTTGGCTCCACGAAGTCCGTGATCAGACTGCGCTTGTAACGACCGTCAGCCTTTGCGACGACGAGTCGTCCGCCCGCGCGTGGTGGCATGTTGTCTACTTCCGTCCAGTACAGGTTGCCCGAGACCCAGTCAACAGCTAAACTTGTTGGTATTGATTCCGCTAAAGTGGAAAGAAAATAAAGGTAAATAGTATACGATTTCAAAATACAGTCGTCTAAGAACAAAAGCTATTTACTTTTTTCAGTTAGAGATTGAGCGAAACCAATCTGAACCATCTTGCCATCGACCATGGCAGATCGCCTAATAACACGATCATGACCGTCAATCCAGTAGACGTATTCCATTTTGGGATCGAAGTCAATAGCATTTACCCGCTTTTCGTTGGCTACGACATCCAATTCTTCATTTTTGTATATGCTGAGTGCTCGAATTTCTTGTCCGCTTCCGAACATTACCAAAACCTACGATCCACAAATCATTCGATTAAAACACTCATCATCATTAGTAAAAAAAAACAAGAACTATTCGAAATAAACCGTGGAATTACCTTGTCATCCTCAGCCCTGCATACTCCACTCAAATTGTCGGAAAGCTTGAAGCCATCGCGACAAGAACAAGCGTACGAGCCGTTCAAGTTGGTACAGAGCTGCGAACAAGTGTGCAGATTCTTGGCGCATTCGTTGATGTCTTCGCAGTGTTTGTGATTCTCTTCGGTGATGATATATCCGGGATAGCAAGCGCATATGTAACCTCGTGGCGGCGCATCCGTGGACAGAGACACCGTATCGGTTACATTCTGGCAGTAATGCGCACAACCACCCTTGTCTGCGTCGTTACACACCTTGTTGTGATCTAAAAAATACAGTGAAATCATATAACAATCGATATGAATTTAATGAAACTAATATTCATTAGAAAATGAATGGTGAGAGCACTTACGGCATCCGAGTTCATCGGAGAAGTCTTCGCAATCGTTGGCGTAGTCACAGATTTTCAGTCGATCGATACAGTTCTTATTAGCGCATTGGTATGAAGCGATTGGATTGCACGGTACGATTTTACGCGAGCACAGGGTCATGTTGTTCTCGTCGCTGCCGTCACCGCAGTTATCGATGCCGTCGCACAGTTGATATTTAGCGATACACCGGTGATTGGCACACTGGAAGCGCCTTAATGTGTCGCATTTGAACGTTGCTACAAAATTGAATTATTTTCATTTAATATAACTAGATTAATAAAAGAAAAATAATGATTATCATTGATAAATTGCAGCTTACCGCACATGGCTGGGCTTTCGTCAGAACCGTCACCACAATCGTCGCTACCATCGCAACGATCCGACTGGGAGACGCACAAGTTGTTATCACACTGGAATTGGTTCTCCGGGCAGAATCTACCACCAGGATATTTGGGCATACAGCCAACTTCGTCGCTCATATCTTGACAGTCGCGTGCGCCGTCGCAGCGTAACGAGATGGGTATGCAATGACCACTTGCGCATTGGAAGGTGTCATTCTGCAAATTTCAAAGACAATCGTTAATACCAGTAATAATGCGCACACAGCTGTTGTAAAAAATAGCCTATACGAGTAACAAACCTTGCACTTGAACTCGTGGCAATTGACCTCGTCGCTTCTATCACCACAGTCGTCTTCGTTATCACACCTCCATCTCGAGGCAATACACTTGCCGTTAGCGCATTTGAATTCGCTCTCGGTACACTCTCGGTATCTTCCGGAACAGGTAGCCTTAGCCTCGTCCGAACCGTCGCCGCAATCATCGGCAAAGTCGCACAGCCACTGCTTTGGCACGCATCTATTGTTTGCGCACTTGAACTCGGTGTTCGGATCGCACTTCGGACAGCTCTCCGGTCTCTCATCCGAGCCGTCGCGGCAATCGTCCTTGCCGTCGCAGAACAGCCATTTGGGTATGCAACGGTAGTTGGCGTGACCAGGGCAACGTTGCCAGCCGGTAGTACAGTTGCGTTGGCGACACATGAACGCAGGCTCGTCACTGTCGTCGCCGCAGTCGTTGTCGAAATCGCACATCCATAATTTGGGAATACACTTGCCGTTTTTACAAGGGAACTCGGTTTCTGGGTCACAAGCGCGATTATCTAAAAAAGGCATGATTAATGAAATAGTAATGAATACATTTCAGATAATTATTCGTTAGGATATTTCAAATTTAGAAAAGACACTCACGGCAAATAGCAGGATCTTCGTCGGAGCCGTCCTTGCAGTCAGCATCGTTATCACATTTCCATGAGTCGTGAATACACCGCCCGGTACTCTTACACTTGAATTCGAGCTCAGGGCAGTCAAGAGCGCAGTTGGTTTCGTCGCTCCTGTCACCACAATCGTCAGTACCATCGCAAACGGTGATCGTAGGTACGCAATTCTTGTTCGCGCACTGGAAGACACCTGGGCGGCATACACGAGTCGTCGAGCAGTTCGTCAGCTCGTCTGAGCCGTCCTTGCAGTCTTTCTCGCCATCGCACCTTGAAGCAGTAAATAATTAATAAACAACTCAGCAAAATCATGATATACACTCACATGTGAATCTTAAATCAATTAATTAATGAAAACTACGGGAAAAACTGAAAATATGAACTCACTTCCAGAACCAAGGAATACACTTTTCATCAGGTGGTCCGCAACGATGTTGTCCACTTGTGCAGTTAGCAATGCAATTCTTGCCATCTGTACTCAGAATATACTGATTGGGACAGGCACACTTGTATTGGGTAACACCAGGCTGTCCATATCCTTCCAATAAATACGAGCTTGCAGGTGGTGCAATCAAGCAGAGATGTGAGCAGCCTCCGTTATTCTGAGCACATGGATTGTTGTACGGCAACTGTCTCAGTGGATGATAAATGTGGATGTCGTATGGCCTGTGGGTAGTATTTCTAAGTACAGTGAGATTAGCTCCGGAGAACTTTTCGGCACGACTGATGGTCTTCAAGTTCCAATCGGTCCAGTAGATATGATCGTCAAATACAGAGATAGCGAAGACGTGTGGTACCGATGGACCAGAGAGGACTACACGGCGATGATGGCCTTCAAGATCGGTGAAGGCGATATAGTCCAGATGAGCATCGGCAAAGAAGAGTCGGTCGGTTATATAGTCGATAGTCAGGGCATTTGGCCAAGCTATGTCGTCGTTCCACGTTAAGATACGCGTCATGTTACTGCCGTCCATACCCATTTTACCAATGAAGGCCTGTTTCAGAATAATATACGTATATTATTTGCATTAAGTAAAAAAATGACAATTACTCGATTAAAAGTAAAAACAATTTACCTGTAGATGCCATGATGTGAAGTACAAGTAGCCAGTACCAGGATGAACAACAATTGCTCGAGGATCGGCAATGCCACTCATCAACGTTTTTCTGTTGGTACCATCCAGTTCAGAGACATCTAGATGTTTGGCGTGCCTGTCCAGCCAGTAGAGTTTTCTACCAATCCAATCAATGGCAATACCTTCAAGTCCTAAGCTGTTGTGTCGAATAACGGCTTCTTTCTCTCCGCCAGCGATTGGGGCTCTAAAATAACAAAATACGTACGCTAAAAATTTCGAAACTAATTACAACTAAACAATTTATTTATTTTTGAGAATAATGTTTACCTGTAGATAGCTTTAGCAGTCACGTCGCAGAAATAAAGCATCTCTTGCGAATAATCCGCGTCGAGTGCTACGACGTTAATTAAATCTTGATGCATGATGTTGTACAACGTTGCGTCCGTCGACATGTTTCTCACGTAATACTTGTTGGTAAAGATAATCCATGGCTGAGTATTATCCCTTCTCTTGCAAGTATGTTCATCGGGAGCTCTGTCGTACCATTTCTCGTTACACTTGCAGTAATATCGTCCTGGTGTGTTCTCGCATTGCTGACTGCAGACCCACGGTGTCTCCGTACATTCGTCGATGTCAGCACAAGCTTTGCCGTCTTCAAGCAGCTTGTAACCAGGATTACACTCGCAATAGTAGGACGTTGGAGTGTCCACGCATCGGTGTCCACATTGGTTTAACTCGACTCGAGCGCATTCATCGACGTTGCAATGAGCAGGTTCATCGCTGCCGTCGTTGCAGTCCAGCACTTTGTTACAGACCAGTTGCTGGTCGATGCATTGACCAGAGTTACATCGGAACTCATTCGGATTTGGGCAAGTCATGTTTTTGCTTTTTGAAGCTGTAAAAAATACAATTTATTAGATTTTTTTTATTTTTTAACAAGAATCTAGTTAATTATCTGTTTAGAATGCAAATTATTAATCTATCAAGAAAAATAGTATTGAACTTGCAAATTTAAATAGTAATCGAAAAGATTCGAATGTTAATGAAAGTGCTTATTTGAAGTAGCTTTTTATATAAACATTTGTGCAAAATCTTATCTAAATTTCAAATTATTAGAAATACCAAACTTACCACACCCAACTTCATCCGAATGATCGCCACAGTCATCTTGCCCGTCACAGTGGAATTGTTTTCTAATACACTTGAAGTTTTGGCAAGTAAATTCATTGTCGGAGCACTGCTTGTATTTTGAGTTACAAAATTTGCCTTCGTCCGAACCGTCGCCGCAATCGTTATCGTGATCACAGAGCCAACTACGGTTCAAACAACGTCCATTGTTGCAAGTAAACTGATTGTCCGAACATGGAGTTGGTTCTGGACAATGGTGAAGAGTTACGTTTTCGTCAGCTCCGTCAACGCAATCAGGATCACCATCGCAAAGCCATTTCTGTGGTATGCATTGGGCGCGATTCCAGGCTTTGTTCGCGACGCAGGTAAATTCGGTTTCCTCGTCACACTTGCGATCATCTGTAAAAAAAACGTTATCAACCAAATTAAAAATCTGAATGTTTAAAACACAGTTGTAACGCTGATAAATTAGAGAGAAAGGTACGTACTACATTGATGACGTTCGTCCTCATCAGAGTTGTCCAAACAATCATTATCTCCATCACATATGTATATCCTTGGTATGCAATGTCCATTATCGCAGGTAAATAGATCTCCGAAGCATGTCCTTCCCTCGGAATGACAGTACTCCGGCGGCTCGTCGCTTCCATCCAAGCAATCGTCATCACCGTCGCAATACCACGTTGCAGGGATGCACCTGTGATTCGGGCATCTGAAGCTGTTTTGTGGACAAGTTCTCTGCGAGCAGTGAAGTGGATCCTCGTCACTGTTATCTCCGCAATCGTTGTCTCCATCACACAACCAGTATGGTTCCACACAAATATTAGTCTTGTCACATTTGAGATGATTCGGTGGACAGGTGGTATTTCTCGGGCATCGTTCGTGAGTTTCGTCACTAGTGACGTTGTCTTTACAATCGTTGACACCATTACAGACTTGTGCCATAGGTATACAACGTTGGTTGGCGCAGGTAAACTCGCCGTTGGCGCAAGGTCGATAAACGCAACCTTCTTCGTCGGAACCGTCTTGACAATCATCCTCGTGGTCGCACTTCCATGACTTGAAGATACACCTGCCATTATTACAACGGAACTCATTGGGACTGCATGAGTGGTAAGCTGTAAATAAAGTTACAAATTATATTAGTTATTCTATTGTTATTTTTGTAGTGAACCATATATTATTTCGAATTCTAAAATTAAAAAAAAACTTACCGCAGTAATTCGGATCTTCGTCAGAACCATCACCGCAATCACTGTCGCCGTCGCAAGCCCACATTTTGGAAATGCACTTTCCGTTGCGGCAGGCAAATTTACTTGCGTCACAGGTCACGTTTTTGGGTACGCACATGCGGTTTTCATTGACCAATCGGCTGCTATCGTCACATTTACATTCCACGGAACCATTCGGACCCGGGAAGCAGGCGTGATCACAACCGCCGTTCTTGATATTGCACGGGTTGACTTTGCACTGCTGACGACCAGGTGAGTAAATATGGAGATCACGTGGCGAGTCCTCTAATCTTTTCACTGAAATACAAAAGCATTTAGTTGAATAGTTAACTCTAAAAAACAAATTTTATTTTTCAAATTTTTCAAGAACAGTTGTATTTATTTTGTCGAATCTTTAACTTTGAAAGTTTTCCAGGCTATTTGTAAATGAGTCATCATACCTAATTCGATGCGATCACCACCAGTGTATTTATCAGCTCGATAGACACCACGCAGCTGCAGGTCAGTCCAATAAATATGCTCTCGGAATACCGTGATAGCAAACGGATAGATCGATGCTGGAATCAAGATCTCTCTGTGGTTTCCATCCAGATCGGATCTCTCAATCTTTTCCTTGATAGCGTCAGTCCAGTACAGCATTCTTTCTTCATAATCAATCGCTAAACCACTTGGCTGTGCTAAATCTTTTTCAATAATAGCTTTTTTGAACGATCCAGCCATCGTAGTTCTGAAGATTTTTCCAGACGTACTGAAACGTCCCCAGTCAGTGAAGTACAACGAGCCGTTGCATGGATCAACGACGATTGCCCTTGGTCTGTCAACTCTGGCAATCATTACAAGACTCGTGCCATTGGTATTCATGGCGTAAATGCTGTTGTTCGATGAATCGGTCCAGTAAATCTTTTTCTGCGTCCAGTCATAAGAAATACCCTCGGGATTGATATTCTTGCTCAGCACAGTCGTGATCTGACTATTAGCGGGGTTGTTGGAGTCCAACCAGGCGATCTTTGCCCAAGGTCTAATTTGCGTGAAGAATATCTTGTTGTCATCGTAATCAAAATCAACTCCAACAACGTTCGTTAGATTTCCAATTGGCTTAAAGGGTTGCGAAGTATCTCTTGGATCTAAATTGATGGCTCGAATTTCCGTTCTCGTGGCAAACACCAAATATTCGTCAACGTTTTCACAGCTCTTCTGGTCACTGGACAATTTTCCGACAGCACAATCACAACGCATTTGTTGTTGATTGTCGCGAGGGAAAGCGAAGCAAAGTTGGCTGCAGTCGCCATTGGTACCAAGGCCGCAGGGGTTGCTGTCATCCTGTGGCTGAGCGCTCTTGTCGTAGATAGCGATATCGCGTAGTTTTGGCAGGTTCGTGCGCATTGACGTTGGTAAGCTCATATTGCCTGGAAGTTTGCTGGCACGGAACACGCTGGCAAGGTTACGGTCAACCCAGTAAACGTCACCTGGTGAATAAATGAGAATTAAGATTTTTTTTTCAAGTTATTTAGTAGTTATATAATAAAGTTTTTTATAAAATATACTTACTGCCAAAGATAGCAACACCCATTGGAGTAGGCAAATTGCGCCTGATGACTTGACGGTTACTGCCAGAGTATGAAACTTTCTGAATAGTGTCGAGTTTCGAATCAACCCAATAAACATCGTGAGTGGCAAAATCGATGGTAAGATCTCTTGGTGTACTGATACCGGAAGTGACAATTGGTTTCCAGTTACTACCGTCTAAGAAGGCTTTACCAATACGTGGATATTGCCCATAGTCGATCCAGTAAAGCATTCGTCTGATAGGGTTGACCGCAAGTTCACGTGGTGTATCGATAGTCGTCTTAACGATAACCTTGCGATGACTGCCATCGAGTCGGCAGACCTCCACGTAATTATCGTGTGGGAATACGTTGGAGAAATAAATATTGCCAGCTATCCAATCGATTGTAAGTCCTCGAATACCGTTGGAGCCAATGCCCGACTTAACAATGTGTTGTAACTCGGTACCATTGGGTCTGATTCGGAAAATTCCATTCCACGTGCCTCTGTTGAACTCGACCCAATAAATCCAATTGAGTGCGTAGTGTACGTCCACATGCAGAATATGGTGACCAGGGCCAGAAATCGGTACCATTGCTTCCTTGGCATCCTTGAAACTGTAGCCTCTGGCAACGTCGAGCTGTGTAACCACGAGGAAGGTCTTATACGACTCGCAATTAGTCTCGCCAACTTTGCGATATTGCATACCACAAGCGCAAACTCTGGTGTTGCCCTTAGACGGAAGGCATATCTGTTCACAACCTCCGTTGTTCGTCAAACAAGGATGGGCATTATCGGCCAGACGTTTTTTATAGATCGTTAATGTTTTCAGATCGGCGTCGTTATGTAGAATTTGTACTGGATTGTCACCATCGGGCAAGTCGACTCTTTCGATCTTTTCATAAGCAGGATCCAAGTAGTACAGTCTTGAGCCATGTACAGCAAGAGCCTTAGGCTGAGCAATATTGTTGACGCTCGTGAGAATATTGTGCACCTCACTGCCGTCAGTGCTCATAGACTTGATGTAACCTTGATGCTGGGTACTGAAATATAGCATCTTATTGCTAATGTCGATCGTAAGAGCCTCGAGCCACTGTTCGTTCTCCATAAGGATTATCGAATCTGTTCCATCCATATTAACTCGTCCAATCTTGATCGGCACGCCGAAACCACCTTCGTCGATCCAGAACACGTGACCATCAATTGGGTCCAGGCACATAGCTTTCGGTTTTGCTACAGATGTTTTGTTACCATCGTTTGCGAGAACGATCGTACGATACTTAATGTCACCGTCGATTTTGATCACTTCGATGTTCGATGCAATCTTGTTACCGATGAACACATTACGACCGAGCCAATCGATAGCAAATGTCGATGGTGATCCAACGATTCCAGAGTCACCTTGAGGGTTGGGGAATTCAGTTCTGTTACCACCAGTGTAAGGCATTGTAAACAATGTTCCATTCTCGCTGTCTTCGTCGTTCTCCTTTGACTGTAACCAGTACACCATATGGTCCTTTCTATCATAGTCGATGAACCGACCATTTTCTACACCAACCACAGGTGTGATGTAACCACTCTTGGTATCTCCAGGCGTCAACGACACGTCCACAATCTGCGATCCTCTGAGAACCATAAGGAACGGCGTGTCTTCTTCGGTACATCTTCCATCGGCTAGCTGCTTAAAACCAACCAGACACTTGCAAGTGTAGCCTAGCTGAGCAGTTGGCGACAATAGACACAGATGCGTACACGAAGCATTAGCACAAGGATTTGGCGTTATCGGCTGTAGCACGGGATGGTGCACATGGATCGAGAGTGGTTGTGAGATCACATGCGACACGACGGTTTGGTTGACGCCCTTGAACTTGTGAGCCGAAAGAACACGGTTGAGTTGACGGTCGGTCCAGTACATCGTGTCCTCGAAGAGCGTCAGCGAGTGCGGATGCAACAGGTAATGTGAGCTTGCCAATACTTGAATACGTTCGGTACCATCGTAAAGACACGTGTCGATGAAATCTAGCTTGCTGTCTGCAAAGTACACGCGTTTAGTGGCAATATCCAAAGCCAAACCGTTGGGCCAATAGATCTTGGTTGTTATAATGGCCATGCGGGAATTGCCATCCATGCCAATACGTTCGACACGTGGATTTTCACCTACAAAATTATACATTGTTTCAGTTGACAATTTAGGTTACGGAATTTCAACTGGCATAGAAGAAAAATCAAAATAACCACTCACCCCAATCGGTCCAGAAGAGCCAACGAGCACCAGGACTAGGATCTAGACACATTCCTCGTGGTTGCGTGATGTTTTCTTTAACCAACACCATTCTGTTTTGTCCAGTTTCCTTGGCGACCTCGATTGTGTTCAATTTCGAGTCCAGCCAGTATAAGTTTTGACCAATCCAGTCGTAAGCCAGACCTTCAACTAGATCTAAGCCACTTGAAATGACGTCTTGAGGATAGCTACCCTTGTCCAACCTCGAAATCTTTTTCAGTTTCATGTCCGACCAGAATATCGTTCCAGTGTGCATGTTACTGGCGGTTGCTACGACATTTTCTACACTGGTTGGTACTCTCTCCAATGCCTGATCCTGTAGATCCGCTACGAGTATGGTATGTCGGTTGCTTATAATAAGGAATGCCTGGCTATGGTTAAAAGCCTTGCAGGTGTGTTTATCGGCATCGAGGGTGTAGCCATCGACGCACTCACAGTAGTAGCTACGTTTGGTGTTGATACATTTTTGCGAACAGCGTCCTGGTGGATCGCACTCATTGATATCGTGGCAAGTGAATCCATCGTCACTGAGTTCCTCTCCCATCGGACACGTGCACAAAGCCCCAAATGGAGTTTGAGTACAGTTGTTGCTGCAGAGACCGTAGTGATGCGACTCAGAACATTCGTTCAAGTCACAACCGGGTCCTTCGTCGCCGCCATGTGGGCAATCGAGCTTGCCTATCGATTCATCATAAAATTATATTCAGAATTGCAAATAACTCGTGTAAGAGAAAGAATTTGAAAAATTGAAACATACCATCGCAAACGCTCGTCATGTTGATGCATTGATTAGTAACGTTAGGACATTGCCACTGCATAGACTCGCACTTGAATGGTGGTGGTGCACAAGCATGCATTCTTGGATCTTCGTCTGAGCCATCACCACAGTCGTCTTTACCATCGCAAATGTACGCCTTGAACACGCAATGTGAGTTGCGACACTTGAAGTAGCCTGGTTGGCAATCAACTTTGCCACAGCTTGCCGGCTCATCGGATTTGTCGTGGCAGTCGGGAGTACCATCGCAGTACCAGCTCTTTGGTATGCAGATTCCAGAACTTGCGCACTGGAATTGCTTCTCGGAGTTGCACTGGTCTGGAGCTAACGATGGACAACCGACCTTCAATAAAGAATAAGCAAATGTCAAAATTTATAATTTGAAAATTGTTAAAATTGAAGCGATTAGCATTGAATCTTGAAAATTTTTACGATCGCTTACCTCGTCAGAGCCATCGTTACAGTCTGATATTCCATCGCATTTATACGATTCAAGAACACACATCTTTTGATCGGCACATGTGAATTGGGTACTTAGACACGTTACAGGTGGACAATCCATTTCGTCTTGTTGGTCGAAGCAATCGTTATCACCGTCGCACACCCAAGATTGAGGTATACAATGGCCTGATCGCGGACACGTGAATTGGAAGTAAGAGCAAGTTTTGGCAGCACAGAAGTCGCCTTCGTCGGAACTGTCACCACAGTCATTTTCAGAGTCACACTTCCAGTTGGCCGGAATACACCTGCAAGTATTCAAAACAATTACAATCCTGGAATGATTCGCAAAGTGAAAAGGAAATTCGAACAATCTAAATAGTATTTTACCTGTTATTATCACAAGTGAACTGGCTAGAAGAGCAGGTGACATTCGGACAGCCAGTCTCGTCACTGTAATCGCCACAATCGTTCTCAGCGTCACAACGGAAGCTCAAAGGAATACACCTTCCAGCCTTGCATTGGAACTCATTGGCGCTGCATGTAGGTTTCGTGCAGTTTTGCATCTCGTCGCTGTTATCGAGACAATCGTCATCGCCGTCGCAAACCCACGATTGCGGAACACAGCGTTGATTTGCGCAAGTGAAGTCCCAGGCGTTCGGGCAAGCGAGCAGTGGTGGTTCTGCTTCGCGATCTTCCACGCAAGTTTTACCTGAAAGTAAACAAATAGTTGAGTATCTTTCAAAATGCAAACGGAAGGTGACTTAATAGAAATTATACAGATTTCGTACCATCTTCTTGAAGCTTTTCTCCATAAGGACAGCCACACCATCTCGTAAGCGAGACCTTATTCGAGCTGAACCTGTTGGTCTGATTTTTGGAAACAGCGAAGCACAGTTTCTCACAGCCTCCGTTAGCGATAGAGCATGGGTGTTCATTGTTGGGCCTTTGCACTTCGCGACTGAACACTTTCACGCCATAGAGTCGATTGGTCGCGGGTTCGCGCACAAGGATAGATTCCTGCTCACCCGTTTCCTTATGCATACGAATTATGGCGTCTAATCGCCAATCCGTTATGTACATCCACTGCTCGTGTATGGCGATGGAGAAGGGATGTCGAATCAGTCGAGAATTCACGTTACGAACGTCCGTACCGTCGAGGTTCGAATGCTGCACATGGTCCAGTAATGCGTCGCACCTTGAATCGCGTAACATTTATTTTATAGTAATCGAATAGAGAAGCTTATTTCAAGATCATGTTTATATTTTCCAAAGTCACAACTCACCAGTAAAGCCGATCCTTGGTAAAATCGATAGCCAAACCGTTTGGCCATCCGAGCGTCAAGTTCTTGAAGACAACGAGATTCGAGCCGTCGGCGTGTGCTCTACTTATGTTAGCCGGGCGATCCCATTCGGAGAAGAAAATGTAGCCCTGATTCGGATGAATGACAATGGCTCTCGGTCGCTTGAGGTTCTTCAGAAGCGTACGTCGATAGGTGACATTTCTCGTGCTCAACACGTTCAAGGTGCCTTTGCGCGAGTCTATGTAGTAGAGATTTTTGGCGGCCCAGTCGACCGCGAGACCCTCCACGCCCTCGTTCTGACTAGCCAGTACTATTTCACGGCCTGTGCCGTTTTGGTGTACCTGTCAATCAAAATTGATACGCCGTCAACAAAAGCAAGTGAATAATCGTTATCTATCGCTATCTATCTTCATTTTCACGTTGTCAACAGTTTTAATCAGAGATAAGACAAAGTGACCAATTTGTTTGAAAGTAAATTACCAACCCGATAAATAACGTCCTGAAGAACGTCGCTGTAGTAGATAAACTGCTCGTGGGCGTCGTAGTCGAGACCGACGAATCTGGCGCGTCGCGAGACCACCGGAAGAATGGCATCGCTGAAGCCCTCGGTTACCGGATCTAACACTCGACCTTTGATGAACCTCTGCTGAGAGTACATGAGGAACTCTTCGACGGCCACGCAATTGCGGAGATCCGACGATAATCTGTAGCCTGTAATCATTTGAATGTCGAATATTTAGTTTTTTTGCGTGAAATGAACTCTTCCATAACATACTCTACACTCAAAATATTATTGTACCGACTGAAGCAAATATTAGTTTTTAATTAGATAGTCGAGTTAATTATTTTCTCATTTTTCCCGACTCTTGATAAAACGCGATACAACGATGCCACATGAGCACCAATTAAGAGATAAAAAGCTATATCGGTTACAGAAGGTGATTATTGCAATCACAGCTGCTAATTCAATTAGATATGTCAATCAGCACTTATCAAACATTGTTCGATAGTAATGAATGACTTCGAGTGGTGACGTGTTTGCTTTAATTATTTACTCAAGTGGCAGCGAATAATCCATTCAGAAAATAATGAAAATCAATTACAGTGTTTTCAAAAATTCTATTCTAAATTAAATGCATTATGTTTCCTTTTTGACTTAAAAATATGTCGATATTTGTTTGAGGAAAACTTTAAAGTTAGGAAAAAAATAGAACAACTCACCAATGTGACAGGCGCATCTGTAACCCAGACCGATCTCCTTGCCACCGGCGGCAGTGACGATGCACATGTGCGAGCATCCACCGTTATTATTGCCACAAGGATTCTGCACTGGTTTCGGTTGCACCAGAGAGTGCAGCGCTTTGATAGCTTTGGCGTCCCTCAGCTTGGTCACACTCTTCACCGAATTCTCCACCTGGCTGTTGAATTTCTCGACGCTGAGTACCGCCTGCTTGGAGCTGTCGGTCCAGTACACTTTGTTCTCGAAGAGCGCGAGTCTTATCGGCGACGGCACTTGATTGCCTCGCAGTACCATCACGCGATTTCGTCCCATGTAATCCGCCGTCTCGATATAGTCGAGCAGGAGATCGCACCAGTACACCCGCTTGGCAATGAGATCGGCCGCGACACCGGACACCTTGTACGCGGCCTCGGACACGATGGGGAAAGCATTGGTACCGTCCATGTTGGCTCGCAGCACTTGTTTGCTGTCGGCGACGAACATCAAACCGACTAGTGGATCCAGGGCTATGTCAGTTGGGGATGTGAGGTTCGAGCCGAGGACTATGCCGTGGAAGTGGCCGTTGAACTCGAACACGTCGATCTTCTGTACAATCGAGTCGACCACGTAGAGCTTATCACCGACGAAGTCGACCGCAAGGGCGACCGGCGCCCACGAGCCCGGTTGTGATATATCCGGATCGACGTGTTCCGTCGAACCTGCGTAGCACAAAAAATTTCCTCGATAACAAAAAAAAGAGAGAAAAATCACATCTTCGCCTATCCGAGTAACGACAACTTACCCTTGAGTGGCTGCGAATGAATCTTCCTAGTTTTAACATCACTCCAGAACAACAAATTCCTGTCGTAGTGATAGTCCAAGCCACTAGCTCCAGTGGTATTAGCGACAAGATGTCGCTCGTCGTTGCCGCTGCTGGGCAATACCCTCCAGATCGCGCGTTCTTGAGCGACCAACAACTCCAACGGCTCGGTGTCGATGGCTCGGCAGCGAGTGTTGCGGAAACGCGCGTAACCCGGTGCACAGCTGCACAGGTAACTGCCGTCCGTGTTGGTGCACAGTTGCTCGCAGAAACCCCATTCTTGGCACTCGTTGCGATCTGCATCGTAACGAAGTTATGATTTATTCGAGCGATCGCTGAAAATTTTTTTAGACTTCTTTTTTTTTTACAAACGACTTGTCGTCGGTTGACGTTTTAATAGATTCCACGTACAAGAACATCGAGATAGACGAGATTTATATCCTCGGGGAGATAAGCGGGGCAGCCTTGGTTTTAAACTCGATCGGTTATCTACTTTAATATCAGCTACCGTCGGAGATAATAAATCTCTCGAGTTCACGGCCATCGCACGGACGCATACGTTGGTTATTGATTGTAAATTATGGCGGCAATATTGTCGTCGGTATCGGCCAATTATTTCGGAGAAAATAAATTGTGATGGCGTGCCGGAGGTGGTTTTATCTCTCCAGTATGAATAATTTTACTGCGTGACGATATATCAAAGTTTTGAAGAAAAAAAAAGAACTTTACCTATACAACTCCTGGAGTCGTTGGCTAGTACCCGACCTTCGGGACAGTAACAAACACCTCCGGTGGGAGACGCTTGGCACTGATATTGACAGCCTAACGAATTGCACATGTGCGTCGCTGTAATCGAGCAATACATTCATTAACGTAGTGTTTAATCAGAGAGGTTATTATTATACAATAATAATATAAACAAAATACTAACAACAAGCAGTCTCCTCGTCACTGCCATCGTCGCAATCCTTCTTGCCATCGCACAGCTGCGACTTGTTGATACAGAGTGGTTTGCCATTGGAACCTTTGGGGCAAAGGTACTTGTTACCTGGACACACTATGGAGGTGCAGCTTCTCTCGTCGCTGCCGTCCTCGCAGTCTCTGTAACCGTCGCACTGGTAGCTCGACGGGATGCACAGCGCGTTCGCGCATCTGAATTGATCGGCCGTACAAGCCGGGAAACCTGAAATAATCACGATGGTTTATTATTTTTCGTAATGTTCCCTTACAATGCACGATGCAATTGTTGGTTGTCGACTTCCGGGAAAAAAATGGCGAGTTTGTGCAATAAATAACGTGAAGCAACATGGGATGCATAATTACAAAAAAAGGAGAAAAAAAAAACAAACGCAAAACAATCTTATCGTTACGTGCATTGTTGAGTGAATCACGCAATGGAATTTTAATGAAGTTGGAAAAGATAAGGGAAGGCCTCTCAAAACAATAGATGCATTCGTTATCCCAAAAGTTATTTATAATAGAATAGAGAAAAGAGGAGAGAAAAAAAAGAAACTTACTGCAATGCTCCTCGTCACTGTTATCACCGCAGTCGTCCTTGTGGTTGCATCTCATCGTCTGATCGACGCACCTCTGCGTCACGTTACACCTGAACTGATCCAGTCGACAGGCTGCCCTCGTAGTCGGACAACCCTCCTCGTCCCTTCCATTTCTACAGTCGAGATAACCGTCGCAGCGCTTCTCTTTTGGCAAGCAAAGCTCAGGAGTCGTGTTGCCGCAACGAAAGTCGTCGGCCAGACACTTACGATAGTCTGCAAGTTGAGAATTGATGAGTATAAGGAGTTGGCTGACTTAATTCGGGGTACTTCTACTTATTGGAAATTCACGCTGCTCACTCGGTCGTTAAAATCGCCACGAAATTACGATGACTGTATTAAAATGCAACGACGTGATTGCTACCGTGACAAATTAATTGCGACACGAATTATGAACGAAAAATAAAGAACATTGTAATGTGACCTGAATGCCTATGCACATTACAATTCTAGTGTAAATTTATCTTTTGAAAATACCAACAAAAAATTGTATTAAAAGTACACTAATTCCGCAAGGTCCACAATTATTTTTTATACAATCGACGTTTTTCGCGACGAAGCGACCTTGGCATTGCTGCGATTACTAGAGTCTCGGGTTACTGAATTCCGTGCGTTGCGTAACTATTGCGTCGGATGTCGGATTCATCGATCGTTCAATGACTGATATCGATCCGAAGTACATTTCTCTTTCAATAATTCGAAAGTGCATAGCTATATGAATTTGAAACTCATCCAGTATACCATAAACATTCATTGTGTTATATGTCGTATAGAACAATCTGATAATGATGCTCTTCCTGAAGTGGGATGATTCTAATTTGTAAGTTGATGCTGGCATGTATAAAATCGTAAAATCACTTTCGCTTGCAGAATTTCGATATATGATGTGAAAATAATAATCAAAAGTGCCTTTGAAAATACATGATATCGTATAAGCTAGGACAACGATACGTTTCTAAATGAAGAAATCGGTATGAAAAGCCCATTAAATCGGCATTCGAATAACAACCACTCTTACGCATCCCAACCAACCAACCAACAACAAAAAAGTCCGCATCGTATTGCGCAACGATGATCATCGTGTCGGATAGTTATAGAGGTGTAACAACAATCGAAAAATCAGGCGTGTGATGCACATTCCACGAGTGCGCATGCATGCATGCCTACTTGGTCGTAGCACGAGGTCGCACCTTTCTATATCGTCGGTCTCTCTCTCTCTCTTTATCTCTCTCTCACACTTGTAATGTACTATAGTCGAGTGAGTCTCCGTTTCTTTTTTCTTCTCCAGCTTAGAGATAGAGCGACGAGAGAAAGAGAGTGGGGCGTCGAGAGAGGCAAGAGATCGGCGAGGTGAGCCGGAATTTGTACCATGCTGTGCCATCTTCTTCCCTCTCTTATACACACTCGTCGCTCGCTATACACACACACAGACACACACACACGTCTATAATGCGCGCGAGTGTGTGTACAGCTACATATCTCGCTCGTTTTCATTTCGCGCGAGATTCATCTTACGGAGATTTTCAAGATTCCGGGAATCGATTTGCAATCGAGCGATCACGCGCGCGAAAGCTTTGCTTCTTTTATTTGCGGAGATGTTTTATTCTTCCATTCCAGCGCAATTTGATATTGTTTTAATTGATTTTGGCTATTGTAAATTTTCTAAAGTACGTCGTATTTCGAGTGAATGAAAACGAAAAGCATCAATCTTGCTCCGATAGTTTTCAATCGAAATAACTATACTTATCTTACGTTCACTTTCTATTCACCGAATGTTCGCAATGGCGGATTGAATAATATTTTGTCATATTCTCACGTATTTAATGAAACGAGCCGACGCAATCGCAAATGATAAATAAATCAATTTGCCGTAGCTGTAACGACGATAAAAAGGCAATGCAATGGTAATCAAACTGTAATGTACGATAAAAAAAAATAGAAACGTGAAATTCCTCAAAAGATTCCTCGCTAGAAAATATTTTTCTATTTTGCAAGAAAACTCATACAATTTTGTTCGCGCAAGTAATATATTTCGCGTTCGTACGAAAAACCATATAATACATCGAGTACGAGCACCCGAAGAATTCAAGTTTAACTCGTTGCGAAAGCGATTATTCCATTTTTTTCGACTCGTAACTTTCGTTGGCTAACAGTAATTAAAAAGTTGTTAAATAAAGTTATAAACCTAGTTTTCGATCCCTATACACGTCCAAGCGCGACTAATAAAAGCGTTGAATAGCTCGAATCTCCGCGCAACACATTCTTTCACGTTTGATAAATACATGATCTTTATTTCGACGCGAAGTAGAAGAAGGACAAAAAAAAGATGAACGAGCGCACGATTCGCCGAGTGTATACGGTTTTTCCCAAAAGGGTAAAGAAACCGACCAGAAAAAAAAAAGAAAGAAACACGCGTGAGTGACAAAGAGACCTGAGTTTTTTTTTTTTTCGTTCATTACCGCAAGCGAACTGGGCCAAACGCGAAGAGAGAAGAAGAAAAAAAAAAGGAAAGAAAGGAGTCAGGCATGAATTAAAAATCATCGTGGCGACAGTGGATAAACGACACTTACACGATACGATTTGTAAGCGCGATGATGAAAAGAGACTGCTCTTGGCAATGCGAGTACAAAAGATTGGATTTGTGAATGACTGACAAGTAAATTGATGAATACGAGCCCGACTCTTCTTCTTCTTCTCGGTTTGTTTACGATGCGCGATATACACCTTCGTTTGTGTGCGTGTGTGTGTGTGTGTGTGTGTGTGAGCGTGTACCACTATAGCCACCGACGCAATTAGAGCGGGAAAGTAATGAGAGATGAGCGCGAGCTGATAAGTTGCAGCGTATGCATCGTTTTCTTATCTCGACTCTCGCTCGTGTGTCGTTATGACTTGTTGTTCTTTCCTTTTATTTCTTTTCTCTTAATTCTGCATTTCGTGGCTCGCGAGCTCTCGCGAATAATAATAAAAAAGAAGAAAAAAAAAATACACACGAGCGAGCGTAGAAAGTAACCTACATCCGGGGCTCTTTTGTTCCTCGCGAGAAAATCGTTATTGTCAAAACGCCGGACGCTCAACTTTATTTTCTTTTGGCTTTTGTTGCGCGCGCGCGAATTCTTTGCCCACGCACTTTACTCGCCGCGGGCACTGTTATTTTTCTTTTTTAAGCAAATACGCTGATTTCTTTTTTTTTTCTTTTTTGCAAACCCGGTGTGATAAAAACTCGTGGTATGTGCCTTGATGATATTAAACGTCAACTCGGTGAGATAACGCAGCCGTTAGGCGTCAAGTTGAATTACGATCGTGCAGCGTGATTAGAGCGATCGAGATAACCCCTTATACACAAAAATCTTTTTCATAATTTCTTACATGTGTTCAAAATAAAAACTTCCGTCCACTTTTACTCTTCGTTGGTTTTTTTTTCTTGTATCCGATTGCAAAAAAAAAAATCGCATCCAACACTTTTTTCCAAACTATCTGAAATAAATTGCCAGCACTTTTCACACCACCGCGAGAGAGGCATGAAAAAAGAGAGAGAAAAAAAGCAGATCGCGCATGGCGAACTGCACTGCGCAATTTAATGGCAGAGTGCGCGCGTGCTCGGCGAAAAAGAAAGAGCCCCCCCCCCTGTAAACGATATACCTATATAGCATGGTAGAGGTAAGCAACTCAACAGCAGCAGTGTGGCAGGCGAGAGGCAAAGTGAGCGCGATGGAATTCAAATAGGCGAGGCTCCAACTCCGTGTCCCTTCATTTATCCTCTATATAACGAATACACGTTACTTTCGCTCACCTCTCTCTCTCTCTCTCTCTCTCTCTCTCTCTCTCTCTCTCTCTCTCTCTATCTCTCTCTCTCTCTCTCTCTCGTTCTCGGCGCGCCGAGTCAGTATATCGATACTTTCACGCTTTATGAAATTTTTCGCGCTACGCGATAGATTGGCGTTTTTCGCCGAGTCGTTAGATGTATTTATTGCGAACGATTTTTTTTATTGCGGAACCTCGCTTCGGGCTACCCGCGAGCGGCGGATTTTCAGCTTGGTGCATATATGAGCAATTCCACAAAAAAACTGCCATAATTCGGCACCGTTTGTCTGAATTTTCATATTAGAGGCACGCACTAACGGAAGCCATTTTTACAAACTATTTGGTGTGTAGAATCGAAAAAAAAAT
>JAWWMK010000001.1:2008558-2033269 GCA_035047105.1 Galeopsomyia nigrocyanea | reverse complement strand
TACATGTATATCCTCCTTTGACACAGCTCCAATTTTCCGTTCGCGGAACTCGCTGCAATTTTTTTGGTTTCTATTGCGCGTCGCTTCTTTTTCTTTTCGGTAAGGAATAAAAAAAAAAGGAAAATTACATTCCAATTTTAGCGTTTGGGAATTGCCGTAATGAATGCGAAGATCGTTTGTCCCTGGTTTGACGTAACGATTTTTTAGAAATCTAATTATACATAGACGGTAAAGGTAATTGAAAAAGTCACCTGTGTGTGCGTGTGTGTGTACCGCAGCGCAAACAATACACACATACACACAATATTGGCTCATTATTGGCTGTACTAATAAGCATCACTTGATAATTGTAAATAATTCTTGAATATATATGTATATCGCACATTCTTCAATCACGCTAGACTAACCAATGTATATTATAGGCTTTAAATCTTGTAGCACAAAACTCTTATAGCGAACAAAAAAAAACTGATGTTCTTCCACTATATAATATCTCGATCTTTGTCTCTTTCTCTCTGTCTTTGTAAACTCGAATCTCATTTTCTCTCGCTGTGACAACAACAAAGATAAAAAAAAAATCGCACGTTGACGACGCACCGCATGTAATATCCTCCTCCCCCCTTTAAAAAAATCCCCTCACTCGACCCGAAACCCCATAATGTGCCATTGTACGTATACATATGTTATATATATATATCGAATGACCAAATAGTTATATTTTTACGAATTTCAGTGTTTGATATAATGGAGTACTTAAAAAGAAATGAGGATAATTAAATAAGCGCGGGACAAGGCTTCTTTGATAATTGTACAATATAACGTGCATATATTTATATAAATATAAACATAATCGTGTATAATGGAGGATAAAAAGTAAAAAAAAAATTCTGCTTCGCAGGCCGTAAGTGTATCACACTCATAAATACACACACAGACACGCGTTATAGGGAATATTATTGCTTATGGCTGCATGTTCAAACGAAAACAAAAGTATAAAGAAAAAAAAAATAATATGCGAGGTAAAATATACACAGACACACACTCACACGCGTTCAGAACACAATAATTATGTGATCGTTTCAATCGACGATGCAAGACTAAACGAGCAACGAATAAACGAAATTATTTTTCTAGAATTCAAAGCAGCAAAATGAAGAGAAAAAAAAACACATTCGCTCTATTCTTTTTGTTTTCGATTTTCGTACTGCCTCGCGAGGATGTTTCAAAAACTATGTAAAAAAAAACGTGTGCGAACAAAAAAAAAATCATGTATAGGGACCGACGTAGATGACATCTCGCAGTGCCATATACATAATGACGAGGAAACAGTTGTAATACATATCGGCACGTTGTTGATGTGATTGTAAAAAAAAAACAAAATGAATATTATATATTATAAAAAAGCTTGTTACCTAGCGGTGCGGTAGATGAATAAATTCAGACTGATATACATTGTTGTCTAAAAAAAAATAATTGAGAAAAAAAAATTGAATAAATAAGAGAAGATTTGACGAGAGGGTGAAAGGAGAAAAAAAATTATTTTGTTGCATGTTTTGACGATTGTTAAAATCGTGCTTCATATATGTATACATTTTTACAAATCGTTCCAATTTTTTTTCTGTCGCGAATGGACGGAACTCTCGTGCGTTTCTTTTTTAAATTTCCATTGTAGGCATGAGTAGTAACAGGTTGTTGCTTTCGAGCTTATTAAAGTTTCATGCGTTTAGATTTCTATTTTGAAGTACACGTAGTTCTGACGAATGATCGTTGAAATCGTTTGTTTGTAAATTTAATTTTTGAATTTAAAAGAAATAAAAAAAAAAACGATCAGAACTCTGGTACGAGAGAAATTAATTGAGTAGAAAAAAATATACTTGCCTAAGGATTTTTGACATTCCTTGATTTTAGGATTTCCTTCGTATAACTTTGCTTCATTGTCACGAGTACGGGAATATAGTTTTTATACAGAAATAAAAATACGAAGCGAGATAACAAAAGTGAGAAACTCATTATCGAATAGATGTAAATAAAAATAAATTTTGATGTAGTGTATGTTGACTTATTACCAGCCAAGTGTTCGCGCTTATTATCGAAAACGAAGATCACAGTCAAAAGTGGATGTAGTAAATCAAATCAAAATGAGAAAGACAGTGTCGGCAAGTGCAGGATTTTTCGAAAATAAGCGACGAGCGCAGAAAATAAAAAATAATAATAATACAGAGCCAGGAGCTTGAATTTCGCTCGATGTATGTGACCTTCTTCGATTCGATTCACTTGTACAGATTCTTTTTCTATATAATTGCGTGTGTCGCGCCGGAGAACATCGACTTTTAATTCCGTGATATGTAATTTAAACTTCGCTTCCGACCAAACAAAAGATAATGAAAATAAAAAATGCACGCTGTCACAACAAAAAATTACAAAAAAATCCACAAGATATAGCGATATGAAGGTTTTGTATATCGAAGAGCTCGTTTGTCATCTGTAATCTGTGCGAAATAATAAAAAAATATATATATACATAAATTACATATATAAATGAAAAAAAAACAAGTGTTGTCCAAATAAATGAGCTAAGTAAGGGAAAGAGTAACGCATCTCTCGAGACTTCTTTATCCTTTCGCCATCGATTTATTACTCCACTACAGTGATTCGCGTCAATCGAGGCTGCGTCGCCGTAAAGGCTGATTCACTGACGCTGCTATGGACATTTTTATTTGTCGTGTGCGAAAACATATTCCAATTTCGTGAAACCTCCTTCTTTATTTGGTTCACTCAATTTTTCACTTGCCATCCTCCAATTACGGAAGGCAATTATTAATTTAGAGCTAATTTCAACAATTTCGTTTCTTTAAATAACTCCAACTTTTAATAGTTTACTTCAGTTCGTGATAATTTACTTCGTTTCGAGTTGAGCAATCATAAATTTGTTTAAAAAGATTAGCTTGTTTAAGTTTAGCGTGGCGAGTCTGATGATAAATTAACTGCAAAGTCTTCATTGTATACGTAAGTATTTTTTTTATTACAGGCCAAACTGTTAATTAATATCAAATTTCTATAAATTTTTAAAATAGAAACATTTTACAATTAGCAATTCATCGGTGATTATTACATTAGATTTCTCATAAAACATGAGAAGAGATTTTTTCTTAACTATCACGAAAACCGTTATCTTAGTTTTCGAGACAATATTACAATTTTTGCTTACAAAGAGTAGAAACATTTTGTAAAGCTCTCGGAAGGCTTTGAATTTGGTGGAAAAATTTCTTTAAGAAACGTGAGATTTTGATTGATCATAATAAACGTAATATCAAAATTACCGAACTTTTCAATGCAAAAATACTTTATGAGTGAATCCAAAGTGTTGCTCAGTAAAGAAATTTCAACCACCTATAGCCTTTTGTTTTAATCTTACATAGATAATATACACAATTCATTTACATAATATTGATATCAACGTCATAATTACAATTCGATATATCTTACAGTCTGTTGCTCAGAGAAAAATGCAAGTGACGACAATTCCTGTGTAAACATAATGAAATGGCGTCGTTCAGCGTGACGAAGCTAATAGCAAACCATTGGTTAGAGAATATCATTGCGCGATTAAAAATTGACAAATCATTTTTTAACGCATCTCTGGAATACTTCGAAATGGAATAACTTATCGAACTAAATCACACTTATGTACAATTAGATATTGTTGTGAGACTTAATTTCTCAATTGAGTAAACATAACAATTTTTTACAATTTTCTTTTCTTTAAAAATATAATTCAGTGATTTATGTACAACTCAACAATGATCAACGAGCGTACTAAAAATGATTTGTGAATTTTCTTACTGTTGCGTATGAAAAAATACATAAATTAGAGTACTCTAATGCCTCGTCTAGACATACACTTAACACAACATTTACAATTAAATTAGTAAGCGAAGATGAAGTACTTGACATCTACTTCAACTCACTTTTCAAATCATCATTCAAGAAAATAAATCAAAGTGTAAATCCAGACGAATTGCTTCGAACTTAATAAGAAATTCCCTGGCAGAAATATTTGTCGGTATTATGCAGTACGTAAAAATTGTACGTAGCTTTTACAATTGTATTTGTACAGAATTTAAAGATTGTGCAATACACCGTTTCTGTTCAGTCAAAAATTCTAGAAACTCTTAAAAAGTGACATGCTTTTTCTAGTATACGAGCGTGTATATGCTCAAGTGCTCATTACAAAAGAGCTGTTACTTGTAGATCTAATAAAATTTGAAAGCAATCTGTATACTGTATACATATAAAAATATAACAAGTTTTACCAATCTTGAACATTCAGTACTTTGTATAAACGTAAAGATCAACTGTAGAAAACATTTTGCTGCATTCCGCAAAATCATCAATAAATTAATAAGAAAATAGAAAGAATTCGTGAATTTCCGCCAGGGAAAAACTCGTGAAAATACATATAGCTGTAATACTAGCAAAATTTCAGGCATCGAACGAGCTGAGAGCCTCTTGGAGCTTATTAACGATTTTCTGGTAGAAGTTTATCTGCTCGACGAGGTGATTCTTCATCGCCTGATTTATGTGAATCTCGCGCTCCGATTGGAAATGCGATTCCTCAGCACCTAACGCTCGAGCTATTACATCTGTTCTGTGATTCAATTCTCGAAGCTGTTGAGCTTCCATCTTGTGCTCGCTCACGAGGCGCTCGCAGTCTTTGCGCTTTTGTACTGCGCTCTGAAAAATTAAATTGTTATTGTTAAAAAAAGAATTGTTTTTGATAAATGCACTGTGCATTAAATTTTGAAAAAATAAGATAAATTGAATTAATACTTTAGTGAATAATTATGACTAATTTTACTTTAAAAGCACAACTGAATACTTTAAAAAATCAATAATATTATGTTTGATCACGAGAAATTCAAGGTTTAGTCATTGCAGCTCGTTGGATACAGTCACATTATTCATAAGCTGATGAATCAGATAAAACAACGCTTTTCTTTCATCATTTGTTCCAGACACTTGGCTATATACTTTTTATTGGAAAAAAATAAAATAAGCGGTTAATTAAAGGCTTTTTTCCGTTAAAGTAGAGAAAATAGTATCACATGAAATGCATAAGCGATAAAAAAATTAAATGCATTGAAATAAAGAAAAATAACAGTTGCTAGCTAATAATATTTAAATAATAAAAGCTCCATTGCAACATAATAGTATTTTAGAAATATATAACCTATATTTAGATGTGAGACTATAGTTAGACTTATTGTATATTTTTAAATAAAGAAATGGTAACAATAGCATTTGAAAAAAAAACCTGATAAAGATTGCTCAAAGCTTTGCTCGCAAATCGCGGTCAATAAGCATTATTCTTAGACTTTCAAAATAGAATCACAAGTGGCATGAAATCCTCAAATAATAAAAAAAAAACTTGCACTGAGTAAATACAAAATTATCGTTTGAACTAAACGTACCTTGTGAATATTAATAACATCAGGGAAATTATTAATAATCCCTCGATAAATGTGAAACTTATCACCCAACGGTTCCCAATCATACTTAGGCTGCTCCTCGTAGAGTTTTCCAATTTCGTTATACGCCTCGCCAGTGTCTTTGAGCGCTTGATTGAGTGGACTGCGATTGCGAGTTGAATCGTCAGCTTCAAGCGCATGGCCCAGTGCATGGAAACATTGACCAATCTTTTGGAATTCGCGCTTGTATAGCTGCTGGTGCTTTTTTGCCTGGTCCGTTGCCATTGCCATGAAACTTTTCACGACTGGGTCTAAGCCCGCGATGAACCTGCGAGAGATATCAAGAATTTTATTAGTTTGGCAAAATTAAGATGATAGTAAATTTTCAAAAATATGTATTATAAACAACATTTTTTCGAAATATTTTCCTGTAATTCTCAATTTTTTTCATAAGTATATCCCACATTTGAGTAGCATAGACGCGAACTTTTCGACATTCGATCCAAAATCCTATGAAACCCATCAATTTCTCCGACCTGAATTCAAATCCCCCTCCAAGATCATTTTTCACGTTATGTACCTTGAAAAAGCATCAGTCTGAAACTCGATCTTAATGGCATCGAGTGGGGTGTCAGGACACTGAATCCCATGGAAATATGTATCTCCTAAAAGCTCCTCCTTCTCGGCTTGCCTTTTTCCTTGCTTCCAGCGTTTCTCATCCGTACACGTAATAAAATGTTGCCAGACACGGCTCCTAGATAAGACTGGATGTCGGCATACGTAGTCGACGAATTCTTGAAGCTGAGTACGTCGATGCTCGATAAATTGCTCCTCGTAGCGACCTGAGATTTGCTTATCTGGCAAAGGTGGAATCGGGATGAAGATAAATTTCTCTTCCAGACGTTCGTGCAGCCAGTCGAAATGTTTGTACCTTCGTGACACTTGGATGTTGTTGAACTGCAGGAAAAAGAAAACGGCAAATTAATTTTTGTATTTGATAAGATATAATTTTTCTTGAAAATTCAAATTGTTAGCATGACTTTAACATTTATCTTCACTGACAGTGCTACAGCTATAGATTCATTACAACAAAAATCTATTTGTGACGAAATTAAAAAAAAAATTATATATAAGTTATTGGTATTGTTTAATGAACTATTATAAAACCTAACTAATTTACATTCATTTATTTCCACACTGTAAATGTTTTCTTTTTCCTTGTTGTAGAGTAATTATTTGTAAACTACAATTAATTTCAAGGTTTACAAACAGTTTTTGATAAAAGTACGTCGTATTTTTCACGAAAAAAAAATAAATTACCGTAGGTGTGAGCTGATAAACAATAAAGCTCTTCAGTCCTTTAAGTTTAGATTCCTTTTTAGGTGATGTCACAACACAGTTGTAACTCTCACCGTTAGAAACCCACTGAAACCGGCCACTCTCAATTTCCTCAATAAATATCTGCTCCGACTCTGGCACCATGACACTTTTGGAGCTAAGAAGGTAGCCATCTTCGCCTGACTTGGAGAAAGTGAACTTGTTATTTTTCTTTGGTACACTTGGGATTGCCCTGTCGGGTATGACTGAGTGAACTGTGTGCATTGAGACGGAGTCACTGTATTCGTTACTCCCCGACTGAGCTGATTGCACACTTGGTTGCTGTTGAAGTGGTGGCACGTAAGCCTGAGTCTGACCAACTTCCGAATCATCATCCCAGTCGTCATCCCAGAAATCACCTGCATTCTGCTGGGAATTTGCTGCATTGGCTGATTGAAAAAAAAGAAAATAAATTAATTTTTGAAATTCAAAATAGCCATTGATCATAAATAAAGTGCTGAATATATCTGTATCTTTTAATTTGCAATGTGCTTCAAGAGAACATTTGAAGCGTAAAATTTAACACAGTGATTCATATTTCATTAAAAGTAAATGATAGTGATTGTCTTGATAAGTGTGAGATATGAGTAATTACACTACAAGCTGCAAGACTGTATTATTGCTTTGTAAGAAGAACAAGTCAAAGTTTAGTACTTTTGCAAATACTCCATACATCTAATTACATATATATTCTTTTCAAATAAATCACAATTTAAAATGCCAACACTAGACAAAGTTCACGAGTAGTACAATTATCTATCATAGATAAACACAATCAACAAGTTGTGCTCTTCCTATACACTTTTCAACTTATCATTCACAACGGTAGTTACATGAACTTTACTCAAACAATAAAAACACACTGAGGCAAGCGAATGCAAAAGTTCTGAATCACTGTAGCTATTTTGAAAATCAAACAAAGAGGCCAAACAACAACCTGTCGTTGGAGCAGTAGCCTCAATGATTTGCACATAAGCAGCGGGAAACAGTCCTGACTTTCCAGTTGAATTGAATCCTTCGCACCAACCATCCCCAACGTTATCCCTCATCACAGTCAGCACCTCCCCGGCGATGATGGACAACTCAGCAGAGCCGGGCTCTCCAGAGAAGTCATAGAGGGCTCGCACCTGTGGAATCACACGCCAATCGTTTTATCAATTCTCGGAAAATATATATAGAATAAAAGAAACAATTGAAAATTTGAATTAAGGCTACCTGTCGTCCGTCCATGACTGGGTGGTAAGTTGTTAGCCCGATGACATCCGCGGAACTAACTGACTATACTGGCGTGTCCTCACCGATTGGAGGGGATGTGCACGCCTCCTCTCCTGGACTTATACTAATAACGATTCGTTAGGTTAGGTTTGTTTGTTGCTCTCTGGCTACGTGTCTACGTGTGCAAATTTCTTGACGTACATACAATGTGTGTGTACGATCACAAGATTTTCACCTGCAAATGTGGTAGAGAAAATTTTGGTTTTTCAAAAAAGCCAAGCGATTGGAGGTTAGGGGCGGAACTCTCGGTTATTAATTGCACTTGTGTCTTTGATATGCGGAATGAACGCTCTTTTTTATTCGCGATTTTGTACACGCAACCACTGTATTACATACGAGGCTGAAATGTATCGTTCGCGGGAGATTCGAATTCTATAAACATTTTTTTAATGATTATTTGAACTTTTGACACGTGGAAATATGTTTTCTGTGCAATACGTTTTTGCTTCGGGGGACAATCAACACGAAACGTCTCGTTGACAACTAATATATGGTACTCAAATGTTCGACGATGTGACTCGCCGAATGAATGATTTCTTTTTCCTTTATATACTTACGTAACGAAGAAAGTCGCTGCAATTATAAACACTTGCAGAAACCAAAATATATACTACCAACAGGTGACAACTGACAACGCCATCAGATGTCGTGTATACATGCGCACTCACAGACACACAGAAATTGGTGCTGGCATCGAGAGGAAAATAGGGAAGATTGCATATCGACCTTATCGTCTGCTACAGTCTGTTAGATCGCCTCGTTACGCTCTTTTCATGTCTTTTAGAAACAAGATAGATTCAGTATTGTGTTTTGAATCGTTTGATAAAATTTTTTACTTTTTTTTTTGTAAAAAAACTGTTGTTTTTTTTTTCAAATAAACAATCTACAACTAATTTTGTGTATTTTTTGTTAATCAACTAAAATTTTTAATTTGCAATTATTAATTTTTTTCTTCCGAAGCTCACGAATCTCCAAAATTTCCAATAATCGAAAAATAATTTAATAACGGACCTATGATGATTCCTTACAATAAATTCGATTGTGGAAATCTCCATTCATCGACATTATTTGTCTTTTCCTATAGTTATGAATGCGCGTATAGTTTATTATAATATTGATTTTCACAAAAAGTAGATTTAAGAAAATGTCGAAATTTGGATAAATTTTAATCAACAGGAATCGAGAGAAAATTATTACTCGGCACAAGAACTATATAATATAAAATCTCTCTACAATCATAGAATTGATGACGGATTTTCAATCAGATTTTTTTTAATTCAAAATGATGGAGGTTCAATATGACAAGAGATTTATTTTCTGAATTATTTTCAATATTTTTTTTAAATAACTATAGCGTACGAGAAGTTCTGAAAAAAATAGAAAAAATTTCTCATCTATATGTCCATGTTACATACAATAAATTCGATTTTTTTTCTGAAAAAGAACGTTATTTTATTACAAATAAATAAATTCTTAAATTTTTTCACCCAATTCCAATAAGACTTTCCGAAAAATACTTAAAAATTGGAGCTATATGTTGGCGAGCGTTATTATATATGCGAGGCGAGTACGTTGGTAATCTATATGTTGGTAATGTTTAAAAGTGGGAGCAACGTAGATCGATAAGCGATTCGATTATTCATCCAAAAAGTATCGATATTGCTACTATTAAATAGTGGAATAAAAAAATGAACAAATTGGTGCTGATACGAACCCCTATGGTACGCTCAGAATTATTGCAAAAAATAAACATGACTTTAATAAGCTATATTATTTCCTCAAAGTTATCGATCAAACCAGAAATATTGCCACGGGAATTGCATGCTATTCGAAAAGGATACAAAGATGCTGGAGCTGTTGTCACTATAGTGCAGCGATATATACGAAAGATAGAGGATATCACTGTGAATCTAATACAGACGATAATGACACTGAACTCAAAGATTTTGAAGAAGATGATTGTGAATTGAGTGATACATTGAGAAAAATTAATCTTTTTTATTCCGATGAATATCACGACGAATGTAATAATTTAACAAAAGAGCAATGGAGTGAATTTAGGCTCAATAATTTCTTGGGATGTCGAGAAAATAAAGTTTTTAGGCTCTTCAGCGTAATCGATGTCATCGACAGATTTGACGATCAAGTTAACAATATTTTCGAGCAAATAACAGAATACTACGATCGTAATCATAAAGTGGTTCGTGATGTAGTGAATTAAATTCTTGACAGTGACAAAGATAATGTATTAGAAATGGATTTGGCATCTATAGCAGAGGAATATGAGAATAAAATTGAAGAACAAAATCAGGAATATTCACGGGAAAACATAATAGATATGTGTTGAAGAAGTCGAGTGAAAAATCAAACGACTTGTCGATCTGATGAGGGTAAAGTTTTTCTGGTGAAAGAAAAACAAGCAAAAATTCTTTCTTTCTTTCTTTTTGCGACGTTTCGTCGGCTAGAATTTGCCGACCTTTTCAAGCTTTATTGAAAAAGACATACATTATAATTAGAAAACTTTTTCTAATACAAAAATTACATATTACATTAACTTAATTATATTTACCATATAAAATATCGGAGCCGAAAAAACCGTTACATTTTGAGTCAGTTTTCGAGAAGCTGCATGCGTTTCCACAACAGTCTTCTCGGCACGGAGATGAAGTGTCGAATGCCAAGGAGATCGAGGGGAAAGAAGTACACTGCTGCAGAGGACCATAAAATAAGTTCTGCTTTGGCTGAGGCCGTGGATGGACTCAGATTGTAATGATATAGAATATCATTATGTCAAGTTCCGATGAAAGCACGGATCATGAATGATTATTTCTCACGAACAGTTGATAGAGTCTCCATGAGAACATATGATTATTATATCTCAATTATTTTGAAACTGAATTTATTTTATTGGCGTGAAAAGGGTAATTTTCTGGGATGATTTTTTCGGTAAATAATTGTACCGAGAGGCTGTAAAGCTAAGAAGAACAAACGAGAGATATCAGTGAAATAAAGCAAGGAGTCTCATGCGACTGAGAAAAAAAAGACTGAAAAATAAATTGGCTTTAGCTTTTGGCGACTTTGATGCCTTTTATCGTTGCATTTTTAATTTTATTGATATTACAGTTTAATTCAAATCATTTTTTTGTAATAAATTTCGTAAATAAAGTTACAATTTCGTTTGAATTCGATAAATTTATTTTACCTCGACCTCACCCTTTTAAGGTAGCTGCTACCTAAATCGAAATCCGTGGAATCTTCTTGAAACTCTGCATATTTGTAGTTGATATACGCACGCATGACTGTGCAAAGTTTCAGATCATTTCACAATACCGTTTTTTATTTATTCACACTCAAAGTTGCCAAATTTAACATAGGAAACATATAGGACACGGCATGAAAAAGAATCGTTTTTTTTCTTATAGCTTTGTTATAAACCGTGCAATCCTTTCCAAAAACTAATCAATGCTAGATTAGATAATAATGAAACTTATATATTTTTTCAAAAATTTTTCACAATGTAGTTTTTGTGTAATCTTTATAGAAAACTCGAAAATTGAAGGTTTTGCTATAGTGTATGCTGTTTATCACCTACTTTGGGCGCTTATATTGTCGTTGCTATTGTTTATTTTACAAAATTGTATTAAGATTTATTGTAGTGTAAAACGTCATTTGAATATTTAGATACTCTATATTAAATTATGTCAACTTCACTTTGAATATTCAAAGAATAGATTTCGACTACCACGCACGCTATTTTATCAGTGGACATAACATCATTGCAATGATTATAAAGGTAATTTCGGATCAGCATTGTCAAGAATTTATTAAATCATCAATTCTTAATTAAATTATTAATTTTATATTAAATCGCCAAAACAATTCTAAAATAGTTTTATTTTTAACAGCTAAACAGGTAGTAAGTATAATAGAAAGATTAAAAATTTATCAAAGATGCAGAGGTATAGAAGCGATATAGAAAAATTATTTAAATGATTTACCATTTTTTGGTAAGGTAGAATTTTTGAAATTGAAGGCTTCAGCTCCGCCTGGTGGTATTAATTTTAGGCGCGTTCTCACGACGGTGTGTGACTGCCGGTCTGTGCGTGAGGTTCAATCGCCCATTATTTTTCTGTTTTAACAATAAACAAAACACAATTGACAAAATGACTAATTCAGCAATTTCGGATCAATCACTCATGGATAAATCCATGCGGAGTGTCTTCGGTAAGAAAATTTTTACATTTTACGTGGTTTTTCAATGTTTCCCTAACGACACACTGCTGTGGCTGTTGATTGTTAAAATGTTTTTTTATTTTAATTTGTTTACAGTCGGGAATATCCCGTACGAGGCCACAGAGGAGAATTTGAAAGACATATTTAGCGAGGTTGGGCCAGTTTTGTCATTCAAGTAAGTCGTTTGTTTACTTTTTTCAACTACTCTAAAGCTAACCTAAAAATTATCTTTATAACTTGGGAAAGACAAAATAGTAATGAATTACTCAAAAGTTTTAAATGGTTGAAGTGTAATTTATGCATTTCAATAATTTAAAAGAATATTCTCAAAAGAGTTTGTAATAAACTATTATTATTTCCAAACAGATTGGTATTCGATCGAGAAACTGGCAAACCAAAAGGCTATGGCTTTTGCGAGTACAAGGATCAAGAAACAGCTCTCAGTGCCATGAGAAATCTGAATGGCTATGAAATAGGAGGCAGAACACTAAGAGTTGACAATGCATGTACAGAAAAGAGTCGGATGGAGATGCAAAGTCTGCTGCAGGGTCAGAACACAGAGAACCCATACGGAGAAGTTGTGCAAGCGGACAAAGCACCAGAGGCAATCAGCAAGGCAGTAGCTTCGTTACCACCAGAGCAAATGTTCGAGCTCATGAAACAGATGAAACTGTGCGTTCAAAACAATCCCAATGAAGCGAGGCAGATGCTTCTTCAAAATCCTCAACTGGCTTACGCTCTTCTCCAAGCACAAGTTGTCATGAGAATTGTTGACCCGCTCACAGCTGTCAGTATGCTACACAAGGCTAATCCGATTCCAGGAGTATTAGTGCCACAGGATAAACCTCCAGTTATCAATGTACCTCCACCACGTATCGAAGAACCTTGGGCTACGTCAAGACCACCACCCATGGCCAATAATCCACCTGCTTCTATTTTTGCTGGTTTGTATTCGTGCATAAACGTACTTATTTACTTACCTTATAGATAATCAAATGTGTGTGTATTTCAGGTCAAGACATTGATTTGAGGACTTTAGATAGACAGGTAGACCCAAGAATGGCTAGGATGGATCAAGATTTGAGAGGACCCCCACCAACCACCACAGCCTTGCCTCCACCTCCTATTCCAGCAATTGTTCCTGCTCCATCTGATCCAAGAACTAATGCGTTCAATATGTCTGAATCGTGAGTATATTTGGATCTGAAACAATGTTCGCCACATGTAACTAACACAACCATCTAATGCAACATTAACATCTCTTTTTTTTTTGCTCATGCTTACAAAGAGTTCTACCGATGGAAGGAATTGACAGGTTCCATTTCATTTTTATATCGATGTGTATTTTTGTGCATGTGATTCCCTGTAAATAAGAATTTCTTTAACGCATTTTTTAATTGAACAGCTTCGGCAGAGATCCGCGAACCGATCGATTCCCACGTGATCCAAGGGATCCACGAGATCCTAGGAATGTACCATCTGTAGATCCGAGAATGGCAGCCAAACCAAGTGGTATGTAATTGTTTATGCTTTATATAAAATATACAAAAAAGTTTTCAATTTATTGTATTAAGTATTATTAGTAGTTTGAAATCTAAAGTTGCAACAATTCATTGCTTTTGTAGCACCGTCGAATGTACCTTCTGCAACAGCTATCAACACAACGACAAACGCTGGGATCACAAATAGTAGCGCGAGGTTGATGGCTGGAATGTCGTCAGCTGGAAACATACCCAGTGGAGCCACAGACCAAGAGAAGGTATTTTCAATCATTTACTTTTGTTTATATAAATGAACAAAGTGTCTAAATACTGTGACTATTATTTTTATAGGCTGCTCTTATCATGCAAGTGCTTCAGCTGTCAGACGAGCAGATCGCGATGTTACCTCCAGAACAGAGACAAAGTATTTTAGTTTTGAAAGAACAAATAGCTAAAAGTACGCAGCGTTAATTTTTCATATGTACGTGTACGCGTACTCGCGATAATTTTTAATTACTTTTTGTGTAATTGTGAACGATAAGCGTAATTAAACTTATAGTCAACTTAAAGATTCAGTTTGAAATTCTGTAGTGGCTCAAGGAGTTGAAAGCCAGACAGTGAGAGAAGCTAATGTTTACTTTTAATATTTTATGTACAAAAATGTATATTGCAAAATAAGTATCTCTTGAAATACTTAAGGAAAATACTGATGACCAAAAGTACGTAGCGCTATGATTTCATCAATAAATTTTAGTTGCTGACGCGTATTTTATTGATAAGTGTAAGACATACAGTTAAGTTCCTTGTATATTCAAAGAACCAAGCTAGAAAGTTGCACAATCGTTTACAGATTTTGATGCCAGTAGTTAGAAAAATAGGACTGTAATTATTTAAAAAATTTTTGGTTGCAAATACATTTAGATAAATGTACAATTCCTTTTTTTACTTCTTGAATAAATAAATTTTGTACGATTCAAATCAATACCGAATTTAAAACATTACGTCCAAACAGTGGTTTTTCAAAACCTATAACTGTTAAATCAATTTTCATGAAATAAAACACATTTTTTAAGCAAAAAATTTATTTTGTTTCATTCTTTACAAAAATAAAATCATGTATTTCGTTTCTTACATTTTTTACATGGAATGAATTCGTTTTTACATCAACACATTTGATGTATGAAAAATAATGTACTTGGCAGTGTAACTTTTAAGCAAATGAGGACAAAATTGATGTTGCGATATGAACTGATTACGGTATATTCACTTAATTATATATGGCACAGTTTGCAAACAAAATTGATTATTGCTGAAAATCAGAAAACAAAACTTTAAAGAACTATTTTCTTTTTAAAGTGCATTTTTCAATTTCAACTATTAACTTTATAGAATAAAAACTAATATGGCACCTTTCATTACAAATGTTTCATGTAAATTTTAAATATTTTTCAAACTATGCAGTACATTGAACTAATACAGCTCATATTTCATAATAAGTAAGTATAAAACGATAATTCTATCGTAAAAAGTAAAGAAATTTAAAGTTTTTCAAAGCTTTAAAGCGGAACTCAAATATTTTTCTTTTGCATTGATTCAGATTCAAATGCAACAAAGATATAAAAATTAAATAATAAGGAAACATTCGAAACTCGCAAATATATTCTATTAATCTACTTCCGGGTCGATAACTTCTAACAGACCATCTTTTATCAATGAGGAATAGACCAGCTCCTTGTGGTCTTTGTCCAAGTATAACTCTATTCCAAGTACAGGTTCATACGCCTGAAAAAATAACGTATTTTAAAAATCTGAAACGACTTAACGTCTGAATTTAGATTATAAAAAAAAATTATCAACGTACTTTTATAACAGCTGTAAAAACTGAGTGTTCGCTCAATATTTCAGCCATTGCATCAAACACTTCTTGCTTCCGTCCACGAGGAATCTTGACATTATGGAATTTGTAGTCAAAACTCAATCTTGGCACTTCCAGCCATTCTTTTTTAGCAGCGCGTATTCTGAAATCATGAACAATATAAGTAGAACATTCACAAATTACGTACAGATGTATAAAGAATTATATGACGTACTGCTTTTCATCTTCGATCGATAAAATGTTTCCAAAATCAATAAACTCAACTGAAACGTCAGGTTTCAGGTCATTGATAATTTGAACTCTGTACCACTGATTGTCGGTATACTTTGCAATACCAATTGCACCTACGAGAACAAGCGTTAGTCTATTAATAGTAAAAAAAAATCATTATATGATCGCCATTACCTTTTGTTATGGTCAACAGAGGCTGCTTTTTAGCAGACAATTGTATTTCTTCTTGCATCGCTTTATTCCTTTCAATCCAAGCATTCAAAGCCTGCAATATAGATCATTGATTATAACTTACTGTCGAGATTGATGAAAGTGAATATATGTACCTTATTAGAACAACTGACGATATATCCAGTCATTCTTATCGCCGTCTTTGCACGTCCAATGTTCATTTGAAAATCGGTCATTTTGTAGGAATAAAAGTCGATGTCTTTGGGACCGAAGTCAATATCGTCTGTGGTCAAGGAAGTGTTTAAAGGCGTTGATGCGACTATTTGATCATTCATTTCCAAGTTGAACGCTTCGCTTCTGACGCTCTGAACGTCAAAATTGGTATCCAAATCATTGGCCAGGTAAATCGAGTTGCCGGAGAGTAACTTTTCTTGGTTACCGTTGTGATCTTCTTCTTCTTCTTCTTTGTTTCCGTTATGAAGTTCGCTTGACATGTTTGGCGATATAACTGTGTCTGATGAGTCAATTGAAGCTGAACTGCGTCTTCTGCCCGAGACGTTAGAGCTACAATCACAATAATTTTTGTTGTACGTTCGAGGCGATTTTTAAGATTTAAAATTAAAAAAAAATGTTACCTAGACGAACTTCCTTGTTCATTCGATCTGCTGGATTGATTCATTTTGATAGTTTGTTCGGATTCACCTGCACTCTTGATCGTATCCGAATTATCGACATCACTGTTGTCTTTATCTTCGTCAGACGATGTTGATTTTCTGCTGTGAAGTGACTCGTAATTACTAGAGTCGTCAGAGTCATCCTCGTTGATTGGAATATTAAATCCTGCATTTGATTCGTCAACAACTGCTTGAACAGTGAAATCCTCAATAACCATCGACTCATCCAGTAATAAAGTTTCTTCAGCCTCAGTGCTCGTCGTTGAGATTACATCCTCCATAATGCAATTCACTTGGGTTTTGTTCTTTATGTACCATGGCACGGCTATATGGTTATTTCCATCAATTATCCAGAATAAAGCCTGCAATAGTTTAATAGCAATTCAATGTGCATTTTAAATTTAATGCATGTTGAAATTTAATATACAATTTAAGTAAATCTAAGTTTTTAATCTAATTCCGTGTACACTTTTTCACATAATTTAAGGAACATTAGCGAAATTTATTTAAGAAGCAAGTACTTTTTTTAGCGATACAATCTCGATCAAAAACATGTAATTTACTAAAAATATTGTACCTACCCTCCAAGGTTTCGGTGGTTTATCCAAAATCTTAACTTTCACTTTCTTATCGACAAGTACTGAGTGGATAACATCCAAATCAGACTCCTCCCATTTCTCAGTTACCTGCAATGAATAATAATGCGTGAGATACGTTAGAAATTCCAGAAGTCCTAGAATAAACTCACTGGTTTCAATCCAGCGATGGCAGCACTGGTAATTTGAATTGGAATGTCAGTCAAAGCAATGCGCTTCCTCAAGGCTCCAATTTGACAATCTTCGATATTTCCATAGTCGACGAACATCACCTGAAAAGTAACATCGTTAAATTCAAATCGATGCGAACTTCTAGTTGCTGCAAGCTCGTAATTGTACTTACTGTGGCAATCTTGTGTACACTTTTGACGCCTATTACTTTTGCTCTGTACCACTTGTTGTCAACGTGGTAATTTGCAATGCACAAATCTCCTACTTCCCATGTAGTGTCGTACTTTGTCATTGATTTTTCGCGGTACTTTTTGTCGAGAGTTTCCTTGATGTGATCTAGTGTTTCACGGTCTAAAAGAAAATACATCTATAATTATGCCAAAACTTACATCACAGATTATTATATTAATTTATAGTTATAACAGGTGAGTCGGGTTAGAGTGAAATAATTAGTGATGTGCCTGAAAAATAAAACAACACTAATGATTAAAAAAATTATAATTGTTAGTTATGAAATATTTAGCCTGAATTTTATGTCGTTCAGACAACATTTAGTCAATTATGAATTTTCCATTACAAGTATACCATTCTGTTGACGATGTTTGAACAGCGTCATAGAACTTACAGTCTGTTAAATAGTATTTGCATTTTTCCATGATGAAAAGTAATGGATTATGTATGCAATGCCAGGATTAAATGTGTGTAAAGTTCGTACCCACAAGACTTTGTGTTATAACTCTTGCATTCCATGAATAGATGAGGTATCCACACAAATGATTAGCTCACGAAAAATGTTAGTCTTCACAATGCATTTATTCAAGATACGTTTCGACATAATTGTTGCATTATAAATTATTATAATGCATTTCGACATGGTGATTTGAATGAGTCGTACATATAATGTATGTTTGATGAAATTCGAAATTTACGTACACTCTTTGGTATCCGGATGGAAATAAACTTCGCCTTTGTAACCGACGTAGGAAACGTTGGCAATGAACTCGTCTTCATCCAGTTGAGCGGCAGGAATCCAGTTTTGCAATTTAGGCGGCAATGGACTTGAATCACCTGATGTGTCTTTGGTTGACTTAACTTCTGTCTCATCTTTATCATCTTCTGTATCTTCCGTTTCAGAATCCTTCTCTTCTTCCTCCTCAGCTTGTTCAGACTCCTCTTCTTCTTCAACGTCCTTATCGTTGTTATCATTGTCGTCGTTATTTGCTATCTCATCATCTTTGTTATTAGTCTCGACATCGTGATCACCATCGATCACCATTGCCTCTTCTTCGATCGGTGTCAGGTTACATTTTGATGCCTCGACAGTGTTGTCGACGAAAATGATATTGTCGAGCCGTGTACTATCTAGCAGCTTCAGCTTCTTTTTCAGCTCTACTGCCAATTCTTTCTCTTTGTCATGGTCGTAACTGCAAATAAAATGAATTTTCAATTTCTGTTCGTCGAACAACGAAAAATTACCTCACTTACCCCCTAATGGGGAGTGCATGGCCATCATCGACCAAACGATGCTTGACTGAGATACTCTCTCGTCGACTCGGCTCTGTCGGTCCTACCAACACATTTCGTCGAATGTACAATTCGACAGGAACAATTGCGTCTTCTTCAGCAGATCCCTAAAATAAAAAATTACAAAATCAAAATAAATTGTTCGATTGCCCAAGAAATAAAGTGAAGAAAAGTAGTCTACGCACAGCCAAAGTAATGTAATACTTGGTATCACCGCCACTATCCTCGATGATCTCTTTGAACTTTCTGCAAGATGACGACGGCCAAGTCTTGCTACCTCCACAAGGACTAACCCCAGCCAATTTGATTCTGAATATATGTTTAGAGCACTCGAGGAATCTCGTGCTCAACGGTTGAATCTCATCGATGTCAACTTCGATGACTTCGGCAAAATCGATCAACGCCATTCTCGCTTTGGTAACATGCTTCTCCGACATTCCCAGAAACATCGCGCGACAGTACTGATTGTCCTTGCGCGAGAAAACGCAGTAGTACAGGCTCGGATCGAGCTCGCTGCACTCGGCGCGATTTTCCGCGTAGAACTGTTGCATCTGCTTGTTCATGCTGTCGAAGATCGCGGCGTTCGTTTTCTCCGACACGTATATCTCGTCCGGAGATATGACTTTGTGCAGCAGTACACGCACGCGAAAAGCATCGGGTTCCTCGGATTTTTTGCTCGACGGCTTGCATTTGTCCGCTTTGGCTTTCAATTGCTCGTCTCGGAAGGACAATTTTTCCGATGATGCCTCTTTGACCTCGTCGTCGCTTTTGGACTTACGAATTTGCTTATTCTTCGGTTTTGCTGGAGCTCTTATGTCGTTGTTCAGAGTTGCGTGCTTCGAGCTACGAACATTCGAATAAATTACTCAGTTATTTCGTTAAGAATAATCGAAAAGAGAAGTAAGCTACTTACTACTGTCCAGTGCTCACTGCGTACTTCATGGATACGAGGTTCGCGTTGACGTTGGTTTCGTTCATAGTCAGCATGGCGACACCATATGCATTTCCAGACTTAGAGATCGGAAGTATTTTTACCGGTCGATTAACCAGATTGTTTTGCAAGTATTTTATAGCTTTTTCCGAATACGTGCTACCCTCGATTGGTTCGATGTCGACCAGTGAAACCTTGACAGCCTGAAATTTCAATTTTGTTTTCAGTTCGTATGATTTTGTACTTCATTAATACGCATAATAGGTGACGTTACTTACTCGAGCAGTCCATTCACAGAATCGATGAGGTAAACGAGTGATTTTTGAGCTCTTCACAATCTTCGTTTCGCCTGTATCGACGAGAAATACTTCAACTCTGGATTTTTGATGGATAATGTTGGTGATATATCCTCTGTAGTACATTAACTCTTCTTCCAAAGCTACAGTGTCTCCTACAAAAATAGTGAAATGATTGTCAAGTGAATTCTTTATTAATTATCAAGGTAATTACCGAATTCCGGAGTTTTGACGGATAAGTTCTCAGTTTTCAAAGCTTTGGTGTAATCTTGTTGAAATTGCAGGAGCTTTTTCTTTAATCCTTTAGCGTGATTGGTATTAGCCTGGAAACAAATTGTAAGTCTAATTTTTAGATATTCAACCAAAAATTCGACTCAATTTTCCGATTTTTGAAGTTTATTATTATTGTTATCATACAATCTTGCACAAACTACGACGGAAGAAGAACAACGTAGATCGTTCTTTTTTCGAATGAAAAACTTACCATTTTGACGTAAATACAATTTGGAGATGTTACGTTGAGAACCATCGTTTTGATGTATTTATCGTTTATCGGCAAATCCTCGTAATAAAACTGCTGTGCTGACACAGGATTGATTCTCTGAAAAAAAAAAAAAGTTCGAGCGAATGAAGTTGAACTATTTTTAATTGGCATTTTCTCGCGCTAATCGCAAACGAATAGTTTACCTTGAGCTTTTGGAAGGTATGCTGCTTTGCCTTTTGCGTTACCAAAAGTAACTCGCGCAAACAGTTTTCATGGAAACTATTGGAAAGTTTCAACTGGACGGTGCTTTTAGCCCCGGACTCGGATTGTAACATCGTCATAACGAGATGTTGCCTGTGAAATTATAAGTGAACAATGAGCATAAAATCAACTCACAGATGTAACTACTAATCGAGCAGGTAATATAATTGTCGTTCTCCAATATCACGAGCGTGTGAGTCTATTAACATACAACGAAATTTGTGAATTTATGAACATGAACATTGCTAACTTTAAGCGTACCGTAAAATCTTTTACTCTAAAATTCGAATAGCATCAAATGTTCCTGTGGAATAATCTAATCTTTTCTTATCTTTTATTTGCATAGTCAAAGTTAACCTTACGAAATTTATGATAAGCTATGGAATGGATATAAAGATTTTACGCTGAGTTATATACATGGATTTCTAGGTCGCCGCACATACACTCATAATTGTATTAATACATTATGTAAAGGGGTCACACCCGTTTATGTATTTAAAATAAAATAATTTTATTACTCTCTCGGTCAAACGAACGTAAAATGCAAAACAGTATCGATAGTCGAAAGGTACATTCTAAAAATTCATATAGATTTTCTAAATACAATCAACATCGCCGAAAAGATACAAACCCAGAAATAATCCCCTGAAAATACTTCAAAGTATCCTCGTCCCAATCTCCACCGTCGACAGGTACTATGTCTTCGAGTGTACAATGCATCGCCATACCAGGTGCGATGTTGACGCCGGTGAAAATTTTACGCATTCGTTCGACATTCACGTTCCAATCGCTCGTCGCCAGATCGATGAATTCAACGTCGTAGAGTGTCTGCTCGGCCGATTCCACTCTGCGAATTACACGCCCTCGATACCATTTCTGATCCGCGGAGTTTTGCACGATGTAAATGCTGTCTGTTTGACGTTCAATTCAGATGAGTATTTCGCTTGGATTGTAAGGTTGGATAAATATTTTTTTTTTCTTCTTCTGACTTACTGATATTGACAAGCGAGGGTGGTTCGGTATCGTTTCTGATGAAATTTTCAATAAGTATCTGCAATTCTTTAAACTTCCTCTCGTCGGATTTTCTCATTACGTAGAAGTCAGTTGGATCGTTGAAACGCAACATCTTTACACGTTCCGTCTTACCTGCAAAGAAGTAAAACAAAAAAAAAAAGCAATTTTTCGCTTCCTCGGTACGATAATTATTCTCTTAAATTACGAGTCAATCGACTGTACGACTAAATCCAATAATCACCAACTTGTCTGCAAAAGTAACGAAAGAGAGAGAGAAGAAAAAAGAAGGTAAGTAACGAGAGAAGTAAGTTGGAAGTTTCGATTACCTTTCGTCATGCTTGAGGACTCGAACGGCACAGAGCTGATGGACTCTTCGAATGACTGATTGGTGGGGCTGCTGCTGTTGCACGATGTTATCGACGGCAATGGAGATGGGCTATCTCTTCGAAAACTACCTCGAATACTCGTATCTTGATGAAAAAAAAAACGTAAAAATTACGAAGTTCGTCGACGCCCGCGTATAAAGCAAACGACGACTGTCGCGAAGAATTGAAATAGATTGGTATTTTTTTTTCCTCGATATTCTCGTATTTTTTTGCACGCGCGTTTTGTATTTGTTTTTCGGAATAATTTTGGAATATATATACACTGTATAAATGAATGCTATTGATATCGAAAAACGCTTTTCTACCCACCATCGCTATATAGTGCGTTTCGCTTTGACATTTTTCGGCGATATATATATATTGCGCGCGAGAGCGTCGACGTCGTCGTCGGGCCGAGCTTCTGCCATGCAAATTTTGCTTTCGTTACGCGCGCGACGTTCGTCAGTCGTGAATGAAAAAAAAAAAATATATATATATAATTGAAATGTAAATCGTTCTTCAATCTGCCTTTGTATTTTTTCTTTGAAAAACACTTTTCTTTTTTTAGTGAAATAACCGATATTTAGAAATATGTAAAATGATAAACAATGAAGATCAATAATTACTCAGATTTTCGTCGGATTCGATAGATTCGAGCTCGTAATTGTCAGGCAGCTCGTTGGTCCTCAACAGAGCGAATTTTGGACTTTCAGGCACATGCAGTTTCATGTGATGCTGTTCCATTGCCTCGATCCATTCGGGATTCAATTCCATCCTGTAATTTTTCGTTCGGTTGTAATTCAAAAAAGTAAATTTTGAAAAAAAAATTCATCGTCGATACCTTATTTGGTCTTTGTGACTGTCGTTCGTCATCAGATGGCAAGGACTATCAGCGAGTTCGAGCAGTTTCTCCGTCAGTTTTTTAATATTGATCGAGCAGTCGGGTTTGTTCGTAGTGGTCACGGCCATCTGAATAGCAAAACATTAAAACACATTCACTTCATTTTTTTTTTTGACATCAAACCTTAATTATTCGAAAAAAGTAGACCAACGAAATAAAAATCTAATAGCATTCCTTTAGTAATTCTATCGCCTCACCGTGTAAGCCAATGCCAATTTGTCCTCCTGCTTGTCGAGGATCTCGCGAAAATCATCGACGTTGGCTTTGAGCGAGTCGCGCTGTTCGCGCAGACGTTCCTTCATTCGTGTCTCGAGATTCTGCAGTACGCCGTGTACGTGGACGAAGTGTTGGGTGAGCAAAGACTCGAATTTCTGATAATCGTTGTTGCCCTCCGACGACACCATTTTACGAGTGAGATCCTGTATAAAAAAATCGATTTTTTCTAATACACAAATGAATTACACGAACGCAATTATCTTATTATTCTTCTTCTTTTTTTTTACGTAACGCACGAGCGAATTATCGAGTGTATAAGATTGTGAGATGCCTTTCGCAAGTGGAAGAAACGACGCTCTCTTCGGGGGCCTTTTTAGGGCATCGCAGATATATATGGCATGCAATGTGTGCTCCTCTCTGCCTTATACGCGGAGATTTCGATCAGTTGGGGGTTTTTGGGAAGTTTTTTTTTTTTATTTTGGATGCTCCGTTGAAAGGGTTTTTCAGTATTGAAATTGGATGATTGTGTAGGTGAGATTTTTTTGGTAGGAAATGGAGGGAACACTTATTTTCTTATAATGGGATTCAAAAGACGGATAATCGATGTGATTTATGAAATAAATAAGTGGAAATTTCTTATTTTGAGTAGAAGTATTTATTGAAATTCTTTTCCTTTTTTGAAGACTAGATATCTCGATTTAATATTAGTCCTTAAAATTAAGAAACTTGTATAATATTTCGTGTAAATTTAAATAATAATTTTCTTCTCAAATTCTAAAATCTGGAAAGAATATATTTCTTTATATAGGGGAGGGTGGGACAAAACCGCACCCCTAACTTTAAAGTCGGCTAAAATCTTAATAAAACAAATAATCATCTTCTGCACGACACATTCACATTCGTTGAAGTAATCCCTACAAAGACCTACCGGATTTAATTTTTTTTTGTACCTGTTTTCTGTTATAAAAATCGATTTTTCGAAAATGTCGAATTTCGGAACTCTGAAAAATGTTGGGGCAAAATGGCACCTTCCATTAAAAGAGCTGGAGTTTCGTCGATTTTCATTGTTTTTGAACATGGTTCATAACAATTTTGTCTTGATAAGAGCTTTAATTTGGTTGGTCGCACGTTCGATTTCGTTGAATATAACACGATCTACGGCCATT
>JAWWMK010000001.1:1985757-2008458 GCA_035047105.1 Galeopsomyia nigrocyanea | reverse complement strand
TATATGTATATATATATATATATGTATATATATGTATATACTACGACCCAGTGAAGCCCCGTTTTGTCGTTGTCACTCTCATTGGCCCTCGTGTGCATCGGAATTTTTGCTGATTAATCGACAATTTTTTTTTTCTTTTTGCGTACAATGTCACGAGCTTTTGTAGGCTGATCTTGATAGTTGAATTTTTTTTGTTCATCGGAATCGTTGGATCATTTTTTTTATGTAAGCTTCACTGTGCTTCGAGATGTGAAATTCTTGAACGAAATATTGATCAACAAGTGGCGTGCGATGTAAGCTTACAATGTGTGTATATATATATATATACATATATACAGATAAGACGACCGGCTTCGCGAATCATTAACTCGGTTTATCAATTTTAATACCCGTTGTATTTTTCAAAAGTAATGTGCAAAATTCTTCATAACGAAATTACAAAAATCGTAAAAAAAACAAAGATAATTTGTGCACTTCCTTGGCCTTTGAAAAAAAAAAAGAATAAACGTGGTACGCGGTAAAGAGCACGCACCCCCCCTTTTTTTTGTATTTTCTTTAAGCATTATATACGTGGTACATCGTATATACCTGAGGGGAGAGAAAGACACCTGGAGTTAGCGAGCGAGCGCGCGCGCTTTTCTTCCCCCTTGCCGAAGCAAAGCAAGCAAGCAACCCTCGGGCCTTGAATTCGCTCTCGTTTTCTTTCTTCCATATACATTCGCGTACATTCGGGGAGCATTTGTACGTTTTGGATGCAACCTAAAATACCTTACCAAGGGGACAACACATTGTTGCGCGTGGATTGGTGAAAATGTTTTTTCTCTCTCTCTTTTCGTCTTATCGATATATATTATACATGTACGAGCGTTGTATGTCTTTTATAAGTGTTTTACGATGTTTTCCGAGTTCATTATTGGATTTTTATTGCTATAGACTAGAATTTCATGGGGTTTCGTATATTTAAGCTACACTCGTTTCATTTCGAGATAATAATGCGGATAAGATTCATATTTTTTTATAATACAACTCGTTTTTTTTTAATTACAGATCTCTACTGGCATGGAGCTAGGAGTGCACTGACAGCGATAATTCACAAGGTATGTAACACTTGACAAAGCGCAACGAGTTTGTTTGTATCTTCTCTATAACGACAATTTTTGTTTCGTTTCGCAGATCTTGGTTTCTATGCATTGCCTGCCAAAGAAGAACTGAGCCCAATGTTTCCACACAATTCTAGTTCACATGAGATTTCTACCGAAACAAATGCCTTCGTACAAAATTCCAAGGTGCGAGCTTTTTCTGTCTTTGCGAATCTCGAAGAAGATAAAATACGAAGGAACGTTTCATAATGACAAAAATTTTTTTTCTCTCTTTTTCGCAGGGGGATGTAGTAGTATTAGAGGGAAGCAGTCTGAGTGGGGTGGGGGAGGGGAAAGGACCAGAAGACGCTGGGTACTGTGATATCGAATTCATAAACAGCAGCAGCAGCACGATGGCAGCACCTACCAGCCACCCCGAAGCTACCGCCGCCAATGACTTCTCAACCGTCCTGTCACGCCATTCTGGTACATAACACGAGTGCTTTTTTTTTCCTTCTCGCTTTTCACTTTGCAAATATGTATTATTATATCACTGAATTCGTAAAAGAAACTCTTGGCACGAATTGTTTCGCGTGTTGATTGCGCGGCGAGAGGCTGAAGAGAACAATTTGCATGATTCTGATTGGTCAGCCTCGTATCTTGAACAATTTTTAATCTGCCTCTTCTTACTCTTACTTTGCTTTTTTTTTCGATCAGTAGTAGAGTTGCCTTTTCAGTTCGAGAATCTTACCTTAAAGCTGATGTCACTTTATTTTTAAGTAGCGACAGATCTATTTCCGTGCGGTTGCATCTATTTTCGACGCGAGGAGAGCATTCTGCTCGCGTAGTGCATAACACTGATAAAAATAATCTCTCGCAGTGGTGGAGCACAATTTTTTGAGATTGGAATTTTTGTTCATTGCAATTCTTTTCAGAAACAATTTCTTTTTGTTTTTTTTGATAACTATTATTAGCTCGAAAATGCAGCGTGATATTAGTAATTTTTTTTATCGATGCGATATTTCAACGAACAACTTGCTCCAAACTCGCGAGGTGGAGTGAGAAATAAACGAAAGACATCGTGGCTAAATTGTATTATTGATTTTGTAGGTGAGCTCGGCTCGGCCGGTGTGCGCTCGTTTCCGACTCAATCGGCAGCAGTAGTATCAACAACACCATCATCAGCGACAGCCATGCTCGCAAGCTTGGCAAGCTGCCACTCAATTACCACCAACTACAGCAGCAGCAACAACAACAATAATGCGAAAAACAATAAGAATAATAAAATTAAGAAGAAGAAGCAGCATGAGATGAGATCGCAAAGCCGAGTCGGCGTGATAATGAACCAGCAGCACCTTAACAATGCAGAACATAATCATCGTCATCACAACAAGTTGGCAGTAGTAGCGCAGCAGCAGCAGCGTCGTCATGGTCGTCCGGCCAGCCAAGAAGCCGCTAACTCTAAGTCTACGTGTAAGCCGTTAAGTGATAATAAGGATAGCTTTAGCATTGTAAGCCCTAGGGTACTAAGCTTAATGTTAATCTCGAGGAGGAAGTGGATGGAAGTGTTGATGGTGATGATGATGAAGAAGAAGCAGGAGGAGGAGGAGGAAAAGGAGATGGGCGGAGCGGGAGCTAGCCTAGTTAGGATACCCAAGTCTGAGGGTGGCCACCTCGTGGTGGCCGCCAACCTTAAGGCTAAGCTTAGTCATGTAAGTTACTTTAAGCCGAATAACTCCGAGTCTGTGATATCGCTCAGCTCGAGCGTCTCTAGCGGCGGCGCTAGCCTCTGGGCCAGTTCTTCCATTACGCTTAACGTCACTGCTGATCGAGTTGTCGACGATCAACAAGCGACGCCGACGAACATGATGATGATAATGCAGAAGATGATGAAGATGAAGAATAAGAAGAGCAGCAGCAGCGCCAAGCCGCAACAGAGCGCCGAGCAAACGCGACTATGTGTTCCATTAGTTGAAGCTAAGTCTCCGCGGAGAATAATCGATGGTATTAGCTGTACCGAAGCAACAATGTGTACTGTTGGTGCTCTTTCATTTCAGAATAATAACAATAAGTCTAACGAGCCTCTAAACACTAGCTTTAAGAGCTCCCAAGAGCAAGCGATCATTCATAAACTTAAGTCTCTGTCTAAGTCTACGCCTAGCGATAAGAACAAGTCTGACATCATCCATGCTAATTGCAAGAGCGACAACAACAACAACAACAACATTCCTACGCTTACCGACGACAACAACAGCAATGAAAACAAAAATCACTACGATAATTGCAACAACAGACACAACCAACTGACAATTGTACCTGCGATGAGCGCCGTTCTATCCGAGCTCGTGCAAGACTGCAAGGGTCTCCTGGCCGACTACTTGGCGAGGCGTCAAGCGAGCAGCCTCGGCAGACTGAGGGAGGCCCTCGACACTTTGTTCACCGTCAAGTCCAGCTGCCAACAGATCCTCGACTACAAGCGACGCTGGGGCATCCCAGCGCACCTCGGTCTCCTCGGCGGTGGCGAGAGCTCGCTCAACAGCAGCGCCACGGCCAATTGGGCCCAAGCGCAGCCCACCACTCCCAACAACAACAATCAGGCGCAGTCCGGATGGGGCACGCCCGGCAACAACGGCGCCGGTACCGCGGGTACCGGTGGCAATGGCACTCCTGGAAATCAGCAGCCCCCGGGCCAAGCTGGCCCGCCACCTGGCAACTGGCAGAGCGTCACCGGACCCAGGACCATTGGCAATCAGAACCCCAATCAGAGTCAGGGCCCACCTGGACCGCCGAATAATCAAGGTAAGCAGTACCGCCGATGAAAGTTCACGATCGAACTTTGGGGCGAGAGAATTCTCATTGTCTCCTATCTTTGCAGGATCAAACGTACAAGCGGGACCACCAACGTCCCAACCGAACAACCAGCCTCAGCCGAATCAAGGCAACAGCGGAGGCACCGGCAACGCTGGTCCATGGCCACAGAACAGCGGCAAGCCCGCCAACGCGCCAGCACCAAATGGCAATCAAGGCCCAAACAACAATGGACAGAACGTCTCTCCCCAGCAGCAGCAACAACAGCAACAGCAACAATCGCCTCAGCAACAACCAGGTCAACCACCGCAGCAGCAGCCCAATCAACAACAACCCGGTGCCGGTGGCAATAATAATCCTCAGATCAACAATCCTGTCCCGGGTGGCCCTGCTAGTACTGCCACAACCCCAACTACCAATAATCCGTCTGCCAAGCAACAACTCGAGCAGCTCAACACCATGAGGGAGGCACTTTTCAGCCCTGATGGCTGGGGTTGCGTAAGTTATTTTTCGCTTTGTTGTTTGTCTCTTCGTTGCCGTTATTTGAAATTGTAATGAAATTGAAAAGAAAATAGAAAAGGAAGTGGTAAAAGATAAAACATCCCTGTTTGGACTATTGTCATTTTTTTCAGTGCTACGATCATCTTCCAAAAGTCTTATTAGATTTGCACTGCACATATGTGTTCGTAAAATAAACTTAGAAATCTAGATATGCAAACGTGTCTATTATCTAAAAGTAATCGTGTCAAAATAATAAATTAGAATTGATCGGTGTTAAACATTAACGATGAAATTCGTATTTGAAATTTCACGTTCCAACTTTAACAAAGACTTACTTCTGAAGCTTTCTGCAAATAAGCGTGCGACGATAATTGTACAATGAATCTAACATTGAGCAATGTTACAGCAACACGTAAATCAGGACACCAACTGGGACGTGCCAACTTCTCCAGAGCCAAGCATGAACAAGGACGCGCCAATGTGGAAGCCGCCGGTAAACAACGGCACAGATCTGTGGGAAGCGAATCTGCGCAACGGCGGTCAACCGCCACCGCAACAGCAAGCGAAAGCACCATGGGGTCACACCCCATCGACCAACATCGGTGGCACATGGGGCGAAGACGACGATAGTGCCGACTCATCCAACATGTGGACCGGCGCTCCAGCACCAAGTCAACCCAATGCAGCACCGTGGCCTGGCGCCAATTCCGCCAACCAGACCGGTATGTGGAATGCGCCTGCCCCACCGTCCGGAGGTACGGAGGCTTTGTGAGAGCCTATGAACAAACAGTCTTGTCTAATTCGCTTACCTCTTCTTTCGTTTAGTTGTTTTTTTTTTCATCTATCTACTTCAGAGATTCTTTTTTTTTTTTTTTTGCTTGTCTCGCGAGGCCCAGGGAGTTTCTTCTGCTTTTTTGTTTGCATTGAATTGAAAATATTCTTGGCTACGGTTTCGTTTACTCTTTTCGTTTAGCATTTCGTTAAGTTGATCCTTGGAGTATTGAGATGATTCTGAATTTAATGGCCTGCGTAACATGTAATTTATTGGATTTATAACTATGAAGCAGCTCATTGATTTTGTACTTGAAATTGAATTTGAAATCAGGATCTGATCACTATTCATTAGCAGCACTTTGAATGCAAAATACAATCTTATTTGAATAATGTCCGTCGTTGCTGGCTATTTTAAAAGTATGATGTTGCAATTGAAAAAAAAATCTTTTTATATCGGGCATAATGATACAAGCCTCTCGATGCTTATGTATGTATCATTTCAATTTAAACCGGACTTTTCGATTCTAGTATAATTAAATTAACTTGATGAGATAAATTAAAGAATGCATTGTACGAAGAAACTCCCACGGTATAAATTTTTGAAAAATATCGCAGTCTACTCGATATCAACTAAGCTGTCAATAGTCGTATCGATAATCTGTTAACACAAAAATTTCTCAAATAACAACTCAACGTGTTAGTGAAAAAAAAAAACTAATATAAAACTCGCATCTAATACTCGGTCGCTTCTCCAACATAGCCGAATCGCAGTGTACATATATATAAAAAAAGCTTGGCACTCACAAAGGCTTCAGCTCCATGTTTGCCGATGAATTTACGCTTCTCTTGTATGTATACTCATCCGATCCATCGATCTCCGTGCTAATTTATCTTTGTTTTTTCTTTTCTCAAAATACAGCAGGTTCCAATTGGGGCGATCCACGAGTCGATCCACGCGATCCACGCGAAATCCGTTCGGTTGATCCACGAGAAATGCGTGGTGCCATCCCACGCGACCATCGCATGTCACTCGATCCGCGCGAGCAACATATGCGCGTGATTGACCCAATGAGCCGTGATCCACGCATGTCAGGCGAGATTCGCGGTGACCCTCGTGGTGGTATATCCGGCAGACTCAACGGTGCCGGAGCTGATGCTATGTGGAACCAACCACCAGGTATTTATATAGAGATATTCCGAAAGCGCGATAATCTCAGATATTCAACGATAACGACACTGACTTAACGATGCAATTATTACAATTCAGGTCCACCGCACCACCAGATCCCAGGCCACCAGCATCCAAGTGGCCCCCCGACAAAGATGCTCACACCACCAAGCATGAACCAGTGGTCAGGGCAGCCTCCCAAGGACATGATGCAAGGTGGCAAACCCTCCGGCTGGGAGGAACCCTCGCCTCCCACTCAGCGCAGGAATATGCCCAACTACGATGACGGTACGAGCTTGTGGGGAAATCCCGCGGCTAATCCGCGACCGATGCAAACTGCCAAGGTCTCGCACTGGAAAGACGTGCCTGCTCAGAATCTCGGCCGTGGCGGTAGGCACCAGCGAATTTTATTTGTCTCTCGTCGCAACCACTTTGCACTGACCGCCCTTCTATTCTCCAGGTATGCAGTGTCCTCCGGGTATGCTGCAGAATCAGATGCCAGTCGGCCAGCCAGACATGAAGCCCGACGCCGTTGGCGGAGGTGGCGGCAATACTGGCGGTGGTCCCATGTGGAACGCTCACCCGGGTGCCGGTAGCGGACACAACGGCTCGTGGGCTGATGGACCCGGTGGCGGGCCAGCCGATTGGGCGTCCGAAGTCAAATCGCGCAATCGCAACCGATATGGACCCGATCTCCTCGATCCACGCACCGGCAAGCCTCTCGGCTGGGAGGATCATCAGAAACCACCGACTATGGGTGGTCCTGCTAGTAACTGGGCCGATACCGATATGGATCCTCCTTCCAATTGGGCACACAGCGCGAAGCCCGCCCTCACCAAGGAGCTCATTTGGAACAGCCGCGAGTTCCGTTATCTCTGCGATATGGGCTTCAAGGTACGTGTGAAGCTTGATTTCACGCTCCATTCGCGCGTACTCGAGGAGAAAAATTAACTTGCTGGACTTTTTTTAATGCAAAACTAAACAGAAAGAGGACGTCGAAGTGGCGCTGCGAAGTCGCGAGATGAATCGCGACGAGGCGCAAGAATTGCTGAGCCAACTGCGCCCGGTGGACCAGTGGCGTCGCCACGATACCGGCCACTCGGGTTACGATCCCACCAGCCAATCCGCGGGTGGCCAGTCGTTCTCGCGCTTCAATCACGTTAGCCAACAGATGACTTTCCCACCGGTAAGTTCGAACTGCGTCGATTTGCCGGATTATAGAGCGTGCGTTTTTGTTGATCCTTGGAGAGACATCGTCGCTTCCAAAATTCCTTGTCTACATCTCTATCACTCTCTTTCTCTCTATAATCCTTCTGTCCTCTCTGTGGTAATGTTTTTGGTTTTGTGTTTGATATTTGAACAAAAAAACATCACGAGACCGATATACATTAACGTCTATCTATCTCTCTCTCCACCTGTCTGGCTGAAGTACTCTCGCGCTTTTTTGCGCCAATGGGGTATTAGAGAGCATGCAATGTATTTCTAAAGGTGTAGCAGTCGTCGCTTCGTCCATTGTTATTTCGTTCAATTTTTAGCTGTACTAGATATTGTACGCTTTACCGTTTACCGACTGATTGGTCGCATAAATTTTTCACGTTACGACAGGCAAGAAGCGACGACTGCGAAGACGCATGTAATGGTTTAACGTGTGGTGTTAAAGTGGCTCCCATAAAAAAAAAATAAATTGCCTAGATGTTAAAAAGCAAGGGAACAGCTATCTCAAGTAGACTGTCGCGTGGGCGACGGTGTAATTGGCGAATGGGAGTAGCAGTAAAACAATTGTAGGGTGAAAGGCTTCAACTATCCTAACAAATCCTGCTGCTCACATTCTTAATCAAATGACCACTGATCCTCATTACCTCTTCCCCCCTCTTTTTGATGATGAAAAATTGACGAGAAAATATCGCGGATGAAAATAAGGGGGAAAAATTATTGCGTGTGGTGTGTTGTGTGAGGCTCGCTGACAAAAAAAAACAATTGCGGCTTGCGTGCAAACAGGGGGTAGGTGTGCCTGGTGGGGCGGTGGCCGCGGCTGCGGCTGCCACCTCGGTGGCCAGCGCTAGCCTCCTCAAACTCCAACAGCAGCAGCAACAGCAGCAACAACAGCAGCAACAGCAACAACAAGCGGTCGCGGCTGTACAACTGCAGCAACAGCAACAACAACAGCCGCCTACTGCTGCGCAAGCTCAACCGCCGTTCAATCAGGTGAACAACACCGAAAACACACACAAAGAACAACGCACGAACGCGGCTTCAATTTTTTTTCTTTTTTTTTACTTTCATAATATTGTGCACGCAATTATCTCGTGTCACGTAGTATGCAATAATTTATCTCTTTGTTTCATGTATCACGCGAAATTTTTGTTTGATGTATACGAGTAATTACAGTTTTTTTTATTCATTCGATTATGCGTAATCATTGACGATTTTGTATTACTTTTCACGCTTGACGTATAATCATTTTTATTTATTGCTATTCGAGCGGAGAGCTTGAAAAATGAAATCACAAAATTTTTTTTAATTTCATATTATTGCACACACATATTATCGACACCCGCTTACACTAACAACACAAAAAAAAAAGAACTCAAGAATCGTAAAAAGGCTCGAACTCACGAAGAAGACCAAGGGCCATTTGTAAGAAAATCTTGAATTACAAAAAAAAAACACACACACGCACACACAGAACGAGCAACTCTAATCCGAAGTGCGCGCACTCAGACTGGCACGAAAAAAAAAACACAAAGTGTGTGTCCTCATTTTGACGAAAGCGCGAAGAAAAATCAAAACAATGAAATTCTGGTCGTCTGCTCGTGACTGTGACGAGTGCATCTCGATCGCAAATCTGTCAATCTCCCTCTTTTTTTGTTTTTCTGTCCTGTGATATACATTTTTTTTTCTCATTACGATTTTAGTAGGCTTTTTGAATGCATGCGTTTGCTTTTTTTTTTATTTATTTGACACTCATTTGTGGCTTTGTCTTCATTTTATTTTATTTGCATGCGAGCTTGTAGTTAATATATATACCGCATTCATTCCTCTCGATTCCACCAGACCCAGTGTTGGTTATCGAGACTTACGAATGCGCACATTTGATTATGTTACTTATTTATTTATTTTTATATATACAAGTTTCTCTCCCCACATCTCAAGTCAGGTGAATGCAATGGTCGCAGAAAACGAGCACTTTCAAAATTCTAGCGCCACGGATTAAAGTTTTCGAGAAATATATAAATATATAAACACTGTTGCTTATAGCCTATATAAAAAATTTTTTTTTTGTCACCACCTAAAGAATCGCAAAGCCACATCATCACAATACTACTGTACTAACGCAATTTTAACGTTCGTGTTTGAAGCAGGCATCAAGAACGCCGCAGAACCAGCCGAGCACCCAACAGCTGCGCATGCTCGTCCAACAGATCCAACTGGCCGTACAAGAGGGCTACCTCAATCATCAGATTTTGAATCAGCCATTGGCACCGCAAACTCTCATCCTACTCAATCAACTGCTGCAACAAATCAAAGTTCTTCAGCAGCTCCATCAGCAGCACACTATGCAGAATTCGCTGAAAGGCAACAGCCAGACGGTGCTGCAGATCAGCGTGCAGATCACCAAGACCAAGCAGCAGATCGCCAATCTGCAGAACCAGATTGCCGTGCAACAGGCTACTTATATGAAACAGCAGGCGCAACAGCAACAACAACAGCCACACCCCAGCAGCTCGTCACAACCGTCGGATTATTACAAACCCTCGGTGCACGATCCGATGAGTGCGTTGCAGAATAGCTTTAGCGATCTCGCCATGAACAAGGAGCCACCAGTGGTCAGTATTCGATGATTTTTTTTAGCGAATCGTTTACTGTGCTTACTAAAGAATTTTGAAATATGAAAAAAGGTCATTCGTTTTGAAACATTGTTGGACGTACTTAGCTGCACTATTTTTAACCGTTCAGCAGGTGTCCAATGCATAATTAATGAGTATGAATAAGTAACTTTCTTTTTGTCGCGCAAATAATTTATGAGCAAAGGCTGAAATAAGCGTGGTATATTAATATTAAGCGTTGAGGACACTAACCTTAGTTCTACTTAATCCATTTATTCAACGTTTAATACTACTGAATATTTCTTTTAATTAAAAAAAAATCTCTTTTTGTAGAGCCAGCAACAATCACGACTGAACCAGTGGAAACTGCCGTCCCTCGACAAAGACACCGATAGCGAATTCTCTCGCGCGCCAGGTAGCACCAGCAACAAGCCACCAACAACGCCTGGCGGTCTTACCCAGTCACATAGCAGCCCTAACATGAATCCACTGCTTGGCCCAAGTGATGCACCCTGGTCGAGTCGCCTCGGCGATAGTGGTTGGCCCGATGCTGGCAACAATGACTCCACCGATGGCAAAGATTGGCAGCCACCAGGTGCCGGCTCTGCTTTCACTGATCTCGTTCCCGAGTTCGAGCCTGGAAAACCATGGAAGGTAATAATTTTTCGTCGGATTGGCACGCTCTGTAAATCTAAAAATTCAAAGTTCAACCTGGCGAAGTCGAATATTTCAAAGCTACAGATATTTAAAATACTTTGTTCACTTGCAGATGAAAACAATCGAGGACGATCCCAGTTTGACACCTGGCTCAGTGGTACGTTCACCTCTGTCGCTCGCTGCAATCAAAGACTCCGATACAATCTTCTCTACTGGCAGTAAAACTTCGCCACCACCCCAAAATGCCGACACCTCTTCTATTCCAAGTCTGAGCAATTCCACCTGGAGCTTCAATCCCCCGGCTACGACTCCTAGTGTTTTCACCAGGTACGTTATAAACGCACGATTGTTTATCCGTTTGCTAGATTATCTGCGATCGTTTAAGGTTAACCATGACAATTTTTTTTTCTCGCACAGTTCGAAGAATACCTGGGGAGACGCAGCTCCACCACCAACAGCCGTGACTTCGGAGCTGTGGGGTGCACCGATGGGCAAATCCCGTGGTCCACCACCTGGCCTCGGTAACAAAAGCGCTGGCTCCGTATCTAACGCGAGCAACGGCTGGACAGCTCTTGGACGTTCCAATACCTGGGGCTTGCAATCCAATGCTCCCAGCGCTGGCAACAGCGGATGGGTCTCGCCATCTACTTGGTTGCTGCTGAGAAACTTGACTCCGCAAATTGATGGATCGACACTGAAAACTCTGTGCATGCAGCATGGTCCAGTACAGGACTTCAGACTCTACCTGAATCATGGAATCGCACTCGCTAAATACTCGTCCAGAGACGAGGCTATCAAGGTGCGTGTCTATGGTTGTTTCCTTATTTTCGCGTGAATGAATAGAAGTTTAAAATGCGAACGATCAATTGCAGGCCCAAGGCGCACTGAACAACTGCGTGCTCGGCAACACGACGATCTTCGCCGAGTCTCCGGTGGACAGCGAGGTGCACACGTTGCTTCAACAGCTTGGCCACGGAAGTGGCGGAGCCGCGGGAACCGGCGCCGGCGCGGCGGTCCAGAATCCAAGCAGCGGTGCCGCGAGCTGGAATCTTCGTGCCACGGCGGCCGCGGCGAACAAAGTCGCTGGCGGCGACACTTGGGGTGCGGGCGCCAGCCAGCTGTGGGGTGCCCCACCGGCGACCAATTCATTGTGGAGCAGCAGCCTCGATACAAGTGAGCAGCAGCGCGCCACCCCGTCGTCGCTCAACTCGTACTTACCCGGCGACCTCCTTGGAGGCGAGTCCATGTAAGCGTCAATTAGCCACGTAAGCACACGAAAACACAGCACCGCATATCTCTGCGTTACTTAAGGAACTGCGACGACTTAGACTGTGTATCTAATCAAAACTAACAAACAATACGAAACAAACAAACAAAATGATTAAGATGAAGGTCACAAACAAATAACGAATGAATAACTAGGAGCGAGCAAGCGAGCGAGAGAGACACATTCCGGTGGATAATATAGATATGATTACTATAGACGACGACAAGTGAAGTCCGTCGAGAGGCTGAGGGACGCGCGACACACGCAACGATACCAAATGTTATATCGCAATAACACGTTTAAAAAGTTTTATTCTATTATTAACCCATGCCACCTGTCGTGCCAATGTCCAACGTGTGTCTCCGTACTCCCCCGTAACCCCCCGCCCTCCCCCACTTTCTCTCTCTCTCTTTTGAAACGCTTTTTTTTTAAAACCGCGAGGCCCAGCAGCGTCCACGACGACGAGTTCATTCTTTGAGATTTCTTTTTTTTTTGGACTTTAGTATTACGATATATTTATATCCCTACACGTCGATGTTTTTAATTTTGCGAGATCAATTCCTTTCGTTGGCGTTCGAGCGTACCTGATTGACTGAGGAAAAGGGAATTGACGCGCTTTTAACAATGTTTTTTTTCTTTTTTTTATATATATAATTTAGTGGAAAAATAAAACGTTGCGGCCTCGCGTGCTTTTTTAACGATCTTTTTCCTCTCTCGTACGAGCGTTGGCGATCTACTCACGAGTTTTTGTGGCTGATTGAATTTTTTTTGATTGTTCTTACTTTATTTTTTATCGATTGATTGATGATTGTCGCCCGCTCTCGAGAGCAGAGGAATAGGTTCTAGTTTTCCCCGGGGGGACACACGCGCGAGAACAAGTATAAAACACTTACACACATCGATAGATTTGTAAGCGTAAGTTCTGATTGTATTATTTAATTAATTGTAAAAAAACAAAACAAATCTGATGCAAAGTGAAAAAAGAAACGAGCGAATCTATTATCTGGACAATTAATCATTGATTGAAAGATACAATGAAGGCGATGTAAAGGCATACATTATATGTACATCAAATATACATTATATATATTATATATTTATATATTAACGCATCGTACAAGCGACTTCGCGTGGAGACATTGACATACAAGTATTTTTTTGTTTTTTTTTTTCTATCTTTCAATTAAAAAATAAGAAAAAAATATCGACTCTATTTGAATACTAGTCGCGAGCGGCGCGCGAGGAAGAAAAAAAACTACAAAGTTATAAAAAAAAAGAATTATACTAAAGTGAACGAAGCGCGGCGATGAATTGTTTTTCATCATTGTCACGAATCCAAAAAACAAAAAACAAAGCATTGCACATTACGATAAACTATTATATTATTTTTATTTTTTTCTGTATAGAAAAGCAATATGCCACATTTTATTATTACGCAAAATTGTTATTGTCAATTGTTCTTTTTGTTGTCATTCATTCCCTTCTTCACGTATACGCGCGCTCGTACGCGCGCGTCCGTAACACTCGAGAAAGACAGTAAAATAAAAAAGTCCGATACGTAACGGCATCCGTTTTGCATCGATACGTAACGGCTGAGCGCAGCCTAAACAAAGTCCAGTCGCGAGGTGTAGGTTTAAAAATTTATTTTTTTAATTAAAAAATGAAAAATAAATAACGAGGCGATAAACGACAAAAAAAAAGATGAATAAATGATTAACTAAAAAATAAATAACTATAATGGGAAGTCCGTCGACCAAACGCTGAACGTCGCCGCCGCGACGATGTTCTGGTGATTCTAAAGCCATTTTTATTATTTATTGTATACGGGGATTACGATTAGTGAGATAACGAAATACCGCCTGCGCGTGTCGATGCGAGATAATAAGCTCAGCATTTAAGTTTCACAATATACACACACACACACACACACACACACACACACACACACACACACACACACATGCATACACGAAAAAAAAACATTTCTCTTGGGAAAGTATTTTTATGCGTTCGCGCGTAAACTCGATTTCAACACCTAATTTACGTTTAAAAAAAATGAATAAATAAACACGTACCGATCAAATCAAAGACGATGACGATAGACGGCAGATGTTTCTTGTGATAATAATTAAATATTTGAACTTCTTAGGTATTATTGCAACGGCAATTAGAGCGCGCTCGCGCCCGAGATGCGACATATATATAGAGATATATGTACGCAAGCTGAAATAGCGCGTGCGCGCGCGCCTCGAGCCGTTATTTAAATTAGGGGCGAATTTAATTAATGAAAAATACTTATCGAACACGTCAATGTACCTACTCTCTGTCGAAGTGCAGGAGATTTAAAAAATAAAACTCACGTGCTGACACACACACATAATCCATTAATGTTAAATCATGTATATATATCTATATATACACAAAGTATATAAATATATATACATATGCGTATATACGAATGGGGGAATAGTACACATGAAATATATATATATCTATATACATTTATAATTTCAAGTAAGATTCTATTAATAATAATAAAGGTATGAGAGAAAGAGTAATAAATAAGATTTAAAAAAAAATAGACAAAAAAAAAATACCGCACTACTATGTGTAAGAAAAAAAAGCCGCGTGAGCGACAATTCGTGCGATTCTCAAGCGATTATCAGTCGACTCGTCCCTCTCGACTGGCAGGCGATGGCAATAGAGTTCGATAGGAATTTAAGGACTTGAACGTGACACACTTTACATAAACATACACACCCCTCTCAAGACATGCACATAACAAAACTAATCTTATGTAATTACCGTATGATATAATATGCATTTTTGCTCTCCAACGACGAGAATTATTTTTTTTTTTTTTTGCACAATTCGTTGTCGTACTCCACGCGAAGGGTAAATGGAATATATACTATATACTCGCGAGATCACGACGAGGAACTTCGAAAGGGGAAATAGATAAAGAAATAAAAAAAACAAATATCCAGTCTCTACTCTCCTCCTGCCTTATTAAACAGAAGAAAAAAAAAACGAGCTCGCAAGCAAAATGATTTTTACTCGCGTCATTTGAGTCCTAGTCAATAGAAAATGGATTTAGTCATGCAATATTGCTCAACCGGCAACTTATACATACCCATACAAAACAAGCAAACGAACGTGCAACACGACAACAAATAAAAGAAAAAAAACACAAGTAATCATATCAAACGCGCAGACGTAGAGTTTCTCGATGATGATGATGATGATGATTGTCCAGTCAAGTTCCTCGACTGATCCCACGGACAAGACCAAATCAGTCGCGTCGTTATTATAGTCGTCGTTCGACCATGATCCACAATTAGCGTAATATAAAAACAAAACAAAAAAAATTCACGAGGATTATTCTCCATATAAATATATATATATATACGTGTACACACAATATATTTAGTACTAATTCGAAAGTTAGCTGTAATGAAAAAAAAAGGGGAGCTTGCGACTAATATGTCGCGTCCCAATTTTACCGAGATATTGATGAAGGAATAATGTTATCGTAATAATAATACTTAGCGCTTAAGGGGGAGAGAAAACTTTGATTCTATAGAAGGGACTTTTATTTGATTTGAATCGACGAGTGAGGTCTTTTAGATTATTAAGTAATAAACACGTACACGCATTATGATTGTAAGGTGAAAAAAAATAACAGAAAGAAAAAAAAACGAAAAAAAAAAAATTGATTACTAATAATGAAAACACCCGCTATGTGATATTCTCGTGTCTTGTCTAACGAGAGACGTTGTTTTTTAGGATTATTGTCATTCTGATTAATTAATTATTATCATTGCTATAATTTTATTATTATTATGATTATTATTTTTTTTGCGAGTTGTATCGTCGAGTTTATTATTACTGCTTGCGAATTGTCGGGCTGGAAAAAAAAAAGAAAAAATCAACTTGGATTGTCGTCGCATTACCTCCTCTCTTGTATTTCATTCAAACTGTCATATCACATACATAAACCCTCGAGAGTTTGTAAAACTTTTGCTTTTCTTTTTTCTCAGTCATTGCGATAAATCAAACGAAGTGGCGCGCGAACATTTCGAGACGGACAATTGAAAAAGAAGAAAGAAAAAGTATTTTTTTTTGTAAAACAATAACAATCGACATCATTTTCACTTTTTTTTCTGCCAAGTCCGCTATCGCACTTGAAACGCGCCGCTTCTCTCAAAAATCCATGAGAATCTCGAGACTTGATGCATCGACAACAAACATCAAAGATATGTAAAAAAAACAAACAAAATATAACGACCAAAACACGACGCAAAGACTTGTTGTAGGAAGAAAAAAGTAAGCTTTGACCTCCGTGCATATAAATAGGGAGTGCTCTTCGATTTTGACGATCGCTGACGATGGATGACGCACGTATTAAGTATTATTATTATGTGTTTTTTTTTCTCGATTGGCTCGTACATACGCGCGTTTAACGTTTATTAAGCGACACTCGTTTTTACTTAGCGGTTTAATAACCATTTTAGTTTACGCATATAATATATATATATATATATATACATATATATTACTTTTAATTCATATAATTGCCATTGCACCTATATTATAAACGGGCTCTCTCACGTTCCTTGCGATAATATATAGCCGATCCAAACGCGCTCGCATCATCCTCCAATATATATTGCTTATTTTCCTCTCTTTCGACGCGCGCTTGGATCTTCGTCGACGTACGCGCGCGTATATAGGCTGCGGTTACTTCTTCTTCTTCTTCTTTTTTGGGAGAAAAATAAATGACTATGATTTTCTAGCTGATGGCTTTGCTTCTTCTGTTTTTTTTTTCAAATCCGGATTTTAACGATTAGATCTTTGTATACTTTGAAAAGTAACTTGTATAAGCTCCCTCTCGATAGTATTTTAACGAGCAGTACATACACACCTCTTCAACTTTTTCAATCTCGAATTTATAGTATTTTTTTTTGCTTGTGTACATATAATTGTAGGCTTGCGATCACGGCATTTTTTTTGTCGGTAGCTATAGAAACGAAAGCTGTCATTCCAATCGGCGTAGCTTGCAAAAAAAATGAAATGAAACTTGAAAGACGAATGATTACAGTGAAAAACCGACCAAACGAATTTAACTGCTCGAACCTCCGCTTCTTCTTCTCTCTCTCTCTCTCTCTTCTTCATCGAATGACGCGATATTTTATAAATCCGAATATATGTGTAATAGATGTGTATTAAGAAACAAAAGCGCAAAATAGAAGAATGATAAAAAAAAGTATTTTCTTAAAAGACAAAACGGCAAATCCTTTTTCGACAAAAAAGGGCATTTCGTACGTGGATTTTTGATGGGAAAACTAAGCCGTTCGCCTTTAGCATTTAAAGATCGCGCGGAAAAAGATAGATAAATCTCTTCTTTGTCAATTCGATAATAAAATCGTGCAGAAGGAATCATGATGTATAGCGACGATGGAGAACGTTTGAGGAAGATAACGAAAAAGAAAAAAATGAAAAACGTATATAAACCGTGCTCTTCGAATCTGTGATCTCATGTTTCCTATACTTATCAAAGAAAAAGAAAAGCGCAAACGTGGTGTAATAAGTAAAGAATAATTAACTGATTAAGAGTATGATGAAAATTTAAACAAACGAAAAAAAAAATCAAGTTCATCTAATCATTTTACGAGTACAAGAGTGGGTGTCGAGTCAAAAAGAGTGCATGGATGTTTTTTAAATCGCGTGGAGTTTTTTTTTAGAGAAAAAGAAAATGTTACGAAAAACTAATGATATCAAAGCAAGTAATAAAATACAAAATCTAGTGCGAAAGTAAACGAAAGACTCACATTTGAATTGCAGTTACTTAAGGCCATTAAATAGTCGATGTGTTTTTTTTTTGTCTTCTTTTCTTTCTTATTTTGTTAATGATACGAAGAATCGAGAGAAAAATGAAAGAATACTCCAGCGAGAGTAAAATATTTTAAGATTGAAATCGTTGTCCGAAGAGGAAAATAAAAAATAAGTGAAAACAATCGTTTCGCCACCAGCTGTTAAATATCTAATTTTAAATCCCCTACCCAGTACCTGATTAATACGAGAGTCATTCAGTTTGTTTCGGATTGTGATCACGACAAGGCGCGAGATTGATTTTTGTATTTTACTTCGATACGTGCAGATATATAGTCGAAATCATTCTCTTTGTTTTTTTAATATTATAGTTGGGATAAATAAAACATAATGTACTACCTCGATAAAGCAAAAGGAAAAAGGAAAAAAAATTGTTCTGTTACTTTTTCTCTTCTTGGTTCTTTCCTCGCGTCGCCATCGTCAGCTCGGTCGTCAAAGCAAACAAATTATCAAAGCGAGTGGCCAATTAGTGAAAATTATTTTTCTCTTGTGCAATAATAGTGAAAAGGAAACAAAACAAATGAATACAAACGAAAGTAAGCGTTTGAAATCCAGTCTTCACTCCGTTCGCTCGATTATATATATCGAATCCAAATACGCAATGCAAAAAGACGAAGATTTGACGTGTTTCGTTCGTTCATCCTTTTACGTTTTTTTTTTCTTTATGTGTGTGTTATTAATGCGAGAATGCCGAAAATGCGAGTAAGTGGACTGACAGAAACATACATACGAACTGTTTTTTTTAATCGCTTGTTCGAAGCCAAAAAAAAAAACACTTAGAGACGCCTATGAGGGAACAATCTTAAAATATCAATGTGAACATATTTTTAGAGTATATTAAGCGAAGAAAAAAAAGTTTAAAAAAATCAAGCAAATGACGTTAGTCGAGGGATATCGTTGATGACAAAAAGAAAAGTCGCTAAAATACTCATTCCCGAAGTGTGAGTTTTAATCAGAAAACAAAATATCGATCTCTATACTCTCTCCGACTTGAGGACGGAATTTAACGAATAATAATAATCAAAGCTCTCGTGGCGTGTGTGCCAGCAACGATGTTTACAAAAGCGCCTTCCACTTACCAACTATTAAGGAAACAATTGCAAACGTACGTAAGACCAGTGTAACAAGCAATCGAAAATTGAAAAAAAGGGTTCTCGTCGTCGCGTATCTTTCCTCGGATAATGATTGCACCGTGAATTTCGTTCCTTATAATATACTTCTCTCGTGTTCCGCATTGATTCTCATAATATATACACAAATGACATAACACAATTAGACACACACACACATACACATACCAACTGGGCATTAGACGTGTGCTCAACTTTGATTTCCTCGAAGCTTTATAAGGAAGAAAAAAAAAGCCACCGATATATAGTCTGATGGTTAAACACTCCGAGAAAGGGAGAGAGAGAAATACAAAGACAACGGACAGATTGTCGTTCCAGGTTTCATGTTCCTTCTCGAAGAAGCTTGATTATATTTCGTCACGCGAGAAATAAAAAAAAAACAAAAGAAATTTTTTTTCGAGTCGTCGCAGACTCTCTCGATCGACACTCACCAATCACATATACTCATATGTTTACAAAAAAATTAATAAAAGACACTTTCGTGATCAAACAATCAACGTCGCTGCGAGCTGTGACTCTTTATGAAAAAAAAAACATAGATATATAACGTACAAATATGTGGAATTTGAAAAATAATAAACGAATAAAAAAACGCGTCGCGCGTGGTTTTTTTTACCAACAAACAAACTCGCGCCTTCTTGCAAAACCACGCGCTCCGCACTTGCTCTTAAGCAATTGAATCAATTATAATATATATAGGGCCTCGTTACGTAGGTTCGCTTACTGAGATACATAAGAACAAAAAAAAAACAATCGTCTCTTCCATTAGATGAATGACAATTTTCTACGTGATCTGTGTCTAGGACTTTGACTTAAAAAAAAAAAAAATAAAATAAAGCGATACAAAGAGAAAAAACATTAGAGAGTTGGTAGTTGAATGCCGATTGTGTGATGTGTGGCTCAGAGAAGGTGATCGAAAGAAAAGAAAAAGGGGGGGGGGACAAGAGATTTCGAGAATCAATTGCCAATTATGAAGATGAAAGGGGGTTAAGGGAAACTATATAGTGAAAGAAAAAAAAGAAAAATTTTTGAGATAAAAAGGACGCAATGAAAAATCCAGCAATAGGAGGGAAACTGACCGTAAAACTTAGCTGCTCTGATATACGCTTAATTGTGTTGCCAATCACATTAATTATAATTAATTAAACAAAACAAAAACCGTATGATAAACTTAATTAATTTTTAGTCGACAAACAAATAATCGATACGTGAATCCTTATGTATTTCGCGCGCATTTGCGATTGTTGTTTCTATTTGTTCTCTCTATAATGTAATGATGAATAAAAAAAAAATAATAATGATAATGATAAATAAATCGCGTAGGATATTATCTCTCTATAATATAATATCTATATTATATACGATAATCATATATGTATATCTTTGTACGGTAAAAACAAAAGTAACGTCTTGTACAATATTTCTGTGGTGTTTTCGTCGGGGAGTGCCGTCGATGGTGTTCGTGTTAATAATGAAAAAAAAAATAAACCCCTTGTTCCTCCCTACACACGGTATATATAACCCCATGTTTGTTTCGAATAAGCTCGAACCTTCGCGAACACCGATCACTTTTTTTCGGTCTCGCGCGGACTAACCTCAAAAAAGAATGTATAAACTCGGTCGTCGAAACGCGTTATTGTCTTAGTTAGATTACTTTTTTTGCCTTGATGAGAGAACGATAACGATGGATCTTCCATTTGAGATCGACACCCATTTTCGCCGGTCATCGTGTAGAATCTCTTCTATCTTCCAAAATTAAACTAGTCTCGCTCGTTTTTTTTTTCAATTACGTACAACCATTGCGCCGACTGCATATCTCTTCTTTCTCCTCTTCCAGGATCGAAAAAATGAAAAAAAAAAAAAAAACATAAACATAGTTGAGCAACGCGCTTGAGAAACAGTCCATTAGTTTTTAAAAGTAAAATGAAAAAAAAAGCATTTAATTAAGTGTATCCATAAATATTCGACGCGGCGAAAAGCAGCTTTTTAAGTTACCGTGATATGATAATGTGAAAAACGATACCGAGACGATATTGAGGTTAGGTCGGCAGCGAGTACACGATTAAAAGGAAAAAAAAATTGAAACAAATCTTTATATAAAATAACGGAAATTCCATGTTTCAGTGCCTAAGTAAATAAACGATAGTCTGTAATTTTTTAAGTCGAGATTAAAGTATATAAGCTGTGTAAGAATGGTGTGTGGCCTTTTTTGCTTTTTCGGGGCACGAAGTCAAGTTGGAAGGAAAGACTTTTTTCTCTCGAAGGATTGATGTTTCCATTGAATGCAAGTGTAATAACGTGCATATATATATAATGGCTTTGTTCCGACTCGATGTTCCTCATGTCTGCACTCCATGTTTTATTTAGTCGATTAGTAGCAATGATAATGTTAAAACAACAAACAAATCAATGATTCTCTTATTCCACTCTGTACATCACAACTTGAAAGCCTGCCTTGATAACAAAGATCTGAGAAATTTGTTCGGTGATAAACAAACAAACAAGCAAACAAATAAACAATATAAAAGAAAAAACATAGTCGTATCGAATCCGTGCTAATAAAACTGCTCAATAAATAGCCTTGAGACCTCACAATATTTTATCGTAAATTTTATTATTTGTACATCGTCTGTAACGAATTGAGTGTGGAATGAGGTTCACGGCCCTCACCCATATGATACCCACTCCCCTCCAATCGCTTGCACATTTTTAAGTGTATAAAAAGTAATAATAATAACGACGACGATGATGATGAAAAAAAAAAATGGAAGGAGAAGAAATTAATACAAAAAAAAATGATAAGGAACCTGCCTGAATCTAGTCCTAAGCGAGGAAGACGATTATGTAAAACGTAAAAAAGAAAAAAAAAAATAACCGAAACAAGTGAATAAAATGAAGAAAAAGAAATCGCGTGCGGATCGACGGACGTGATTTTTTTTTTTGCGCAAAGGCTTGTGTGCGTTGGTGTTAAATCCCCATTATTAAGATGCGACTAAAATCAGAGACTTCTTAGAGTATTTAAGACAAGTGACCTTATTGTATGGAGCCTCTCCCTCCTGCGCGCTCTCCTTTTTATGCGAGGTCCTTTTTAATTACAAATATATAAACAATTATAAATGAGATAATAATCAAAGATCGACGAAACTCTCTCAGAAGTCCCTTCGTATTTCCTTTTTCTCTTCGCTATCACCTCTCTGAGCCACCATCTATAGAAGCCCCCTGACTTTGCTCATCTTGCAAAAAGAGTTTTAACGATTCAACACGATCAATGCAAAATAAAACAAAACTGGCACAAAAGAAAAAAATAACACGTTTGTCGAATGTCGAATGTTAACGTCTAAAAAGAAAGTAATGTCGCGAATGATAATGGACCGCGTATAATGAGTTGCATGGTCTGACTAGTCGGTGTTATGGTATGTCGAGATCCAGTCATTCGATAATTACTATCGGAAGGTGAAACAATGTAAAGAAAAAAAGAACGTGTATTGCGACGGTCGTAAGCGCAGTAAATAATATAAATAGTAAATGGAAAGGTAGTAGACGATATATGTACGTTGACTCTTAATCGGGTAGCTCGATTATGTGTGTGTATATATAT
>JAWWMK010000001.1:1967913-1982660 GCA_035047105.1 Galeopsomyia nigrocyanea | reverse complement strand
ATATATAGAACTCTCTTTCGTTGTCGATTCTTCTAAACTCGTGCAGACCAAAAAAAAAGTGAAGAAAAAACAAAAGAGTTACTGACTAAGAATCAAAATTTGACCTCAAAACTTATATGATAAATATTAACTTCCTTTTATTGTTTTTACAAAGTAAAACGCGTCTTTCGTGTTTATATTTAATGAAGTAAAAAAAAATATAAAAATGAAATAAAAAAAATAATAATGTTGACAGCGCCCGATTATGAGCGAAAACCTTACTAAAAATAAAATTAAGACTGTCTCTAAGCCATAGAACTAATGATATTAATCGAACGAGTCAATGCGGTTTTTTCGTAGGACGAATTTGCCGGAGTGAATTTTTTGTAGAGTGAATGGCGAAGAATTTTTATTTCTATACTTAACAAAAAATAAATGAAAAAAAAAAAGATGAATAAAAAAAACTGAAATGAAGGCCAATGAGTTGAGCTTTTCGCGAAAGTATTTATTTTTATGTTTTAATCTCTAAGAAAAGTAATACGTATTGTATCGCGTATATACATATTGTACGTGTTATTTATAGGTTTCAACCATCAAATGAAAGAAAATTAAATCATAAGGGTCGTGAAGGTTTTGACGATGATAAACGTACACATATAGTCCTCTTCGTTGTAGAATCTTACGCACAGTTACTTTTGTTAATCTTGTTTCTTCCAATTATTTCTGTTCTGTCGATCCAAACACACACATACACACAGGCATGTACATTCACCGATTCACGCACACACCTACACGAAACACCAAAACGCCTTTTTCCTGCTCGTGAATATATATATAATGAATAAAAAAAAAGTAAACTCTCTAATGATATTTGCATACCTTAAACCTCTTGTCGTGCAATCGTAGGATTAAAGTTAACGTATAATAGTATATACATATTTTAGGGTACTTGGGTGAGAGACGGTGAAGTAAACAATAAGCGGTCACATTAGGTAAATTGCATTTTATCACGCCCACATGGTAAAAATACACAATGACAACAGCATTGATTGAAAAAAATAACTACACATTTGACATGCTTCCAGAAAGAGGTCTGTTTTTAATTAAAAAAAAAGGTGAAGCTTGGATTGGTATAGGTTAACGTCATTCCGGGGACAGTTGAAAATCGCTAATGTAATGGTGGAGGTGTGACATTCTTGACATTCTGTCCAACAACCTCAACACAAGGGCCTTAATATACTTATTATACACGCTATATCATAGTCGTATTAGGTTTACTGTTGCGATCATTAATATAGACGAAGTAAAAAAAATGTGGGGGGAGGGGGCGGAGACGACGTTTTGAGTAAACTGTATGATAATAGTAATATTGTAATAATAACAGTAACGTACGATAATAAAAAAAAAGAAATAGTCTTACGCAAAGCGATTCAAATAATAATGGTAATAATAATGTCGAACGATGTAATACGATACGGTAACAACAATAATAATACTGTTGTTAAAGCGTAGTAATAATTGAATACAAACAGCAACAACAAACAGTCAAGGGCGGCGCAAGCATTTTGCAATCTTACATGTGCGCTTATTTACATCCACGCTTCGATGTGAAAAAAAAAGTTTTTAACAGGTTAAAGAAAATGAACCCACGCCGACACAAACTCACACACAAACACACGTACACGTAAACTTTAATTAATGAGAGCCAATCAGCGAAGAGGCCTTAACTATAAAATAAAAATAAAAAAAAAATATGCGCGAAGCGACGCTCTTTTCTTGTGTTTTACATGTGTAGTCTTTCACTCAGTACGCTTTGTTCTCTTATTACCTAAGGTCGAGTCAAGGTCAAAAGTAGGATTTCAATCGTGGTGCGCTATATATAATAAGAATCTGTGAGACAGTCAAGATCTGGGCTATGCATACTCGATTAAACTGATACGACGAAGCAATTGACCTAATAGCGGTGATTATTAATATTATATTTTTTTTTTTTTAACTATTATTGCGGTTGTCGCCGTATCGATTAAGTTGAGTTACGGTTATTGTTTGTAGATGCGAATACCATTTTTAGGGTGCTTTTTACTTTATTATAACGATAGTTATTATTATTTTTATTATTATTATCATTATTTTAGCGCAACATTATCATTATTATACTTATTATTTTGTAATGGTCGTAGCGTTCGTCGCTGACGTCAAGTACAAATGATATGTTAATGCAAAGTTGTAAAGATCTACATGCGACGTCAATTGCGAACGAGCGGCTCTTTTTTAGAGACGTTTGATTGTGTTTTTTTTCCTCCTCTGTTTTTTTTTTGTTTCTTTGCTCTTAAGTTTTAAGATGAAAAGTATCAAGCAGCTGTACCTAAGTAGTTTAGCTATATTCTATATTATTATTAATTTTATTATTATGATTATTATTATTATATTGCAATTAATATTATTATATGATTATTATAATTAAAAAAAAATCAATAAAAATTTACAAAAAAAGTTATTTGTTCATGTAATGCAACTCCAGAATGCGATATATCACGTATCCTCCTGATCTCGATATAACACTATTAACACTTGTCCGATTCAATTTTGAGCGATAATCAATGGAACCTTATACCTATAAAGTTTTGGCCGTGCAAATGTGTAACACCTAAAATGGTTAATTAATAAGTATCGATACACATACATATATATTTATTGAAGAAATATCATTTTTTGCGGTATAACAATGTCAATAAGCGTTTTAATAAAGAGAACATTAAATTATATATTAGTGTAACTGGAATTTTAAAGTCTGTTGTACAAACGATTGACTCGGTGCAATTTCTATGAGAGACAAAGAGAAAGAAAAAAAATAATGCACGATTTAGAAATTGCGTGCCATCGAATTGTACTCAATTGTTTTTTGGCCGACTGCGTAAATCGACGGATACAATAAGTTTTGATGACTACATAGAAAACAAAAAAAAAAACTCGCACATATACTGAACAAAATGATACATAATCGTGTAAGCTAAAATTCTCAACTGATTTTCCTTGAAACACCGAGTATTCGCGTGAAATTTATTTTACAACTATGAATGTCGCTGTATTGTGATAAACATTAACAACTAAAGTGGCGCTGCACTTTTGCCTATTCACGGCGATTAGTCTATTTTTTGAGCTTGAATTGTAAAAATTTATATTTTTTTTTGAACGACAACTTCATCTCACTGCACTCATTTGTTCATCTGATTGTTAGAATTTCGACGATGATCTTCAATTAGATTAATTGTGTAAACTGTTCTGCATTGTCGCTTCAAGTGAATTCGATCGTTTCGGCTCTTGAAAATTTAGGGTCTAATCATTTTGTTATTGCAGCGTCAGGCAGTACGGGCATCTTTTCATCGTCGGTACATGCATTTTATTTTGGGATCAACGCTGCAATAACGAAATGTATTTTTGAAATTTTAGCGAAAAAAAAAACTTAAAAACTATAAAGCCTTGAAAGTGTTCTGAATATCTTTGAGGTAATCTCATCAAGAAATGTGATAAACGAAAGACCAAAATAAACTTAATTTCTTAAATTTTATTGAAATTCATACAAATTTTCTTCAAGTAGAGCGTTGTAATAAAAATGGACTTTTTCTGAGATGTAGCAATAGGAATATCATACATTACGTGCAGTCTTTCAAAACTGTCCTATCAAGCTGAAACACATCAGTCGAATCTTACTTGAACCGTCAGTTGTAGAAAGAAACGAATGAAAATTTTTCGCTAATTTCGAAAGTTTTTTTATTAGTACTTAAATTTGTGATAATACAGTTATTTATTTTAAAAATGGTGCAAAATAATAAACAACATTGTAACTTAACTCGGTTGAAAAATAGTTTTACAATTTAAACAATAATTGCTCCGTCACAGAGTAGCAAAAAAAAAACACATGCCCTGAGCCACCAAACTAGAATATTTGAGAGAAATATTGATGCATAAAGTACTGTAACGACGATCAACTCGTAACTATGACACATACATATTCACTCATACTGACACGGGCACGCGTGTGTTTTTTTAAGCATCATCCCTAAATTAGTAAAATTAATTCGACCGAATAATGTAAAAAAAAGTAAAAAAAAATAATAATAATTACGTAAATTGCGCATCCAACCGATGCGAGGAATATAGAGTACACGCGACGATAAACATATAACACATACAAATAAAAAGTACATGATAAGGTAACGTAAAGCTTAGAAACTAAGGAAAACATATATAATATATTCTAATAATGCATATACTATATTTGAAGTACGGCTAGCGTGTGAAAGGTAAAATAAAAAAGACAGCAACAACAAACTTCAAAAGAACAAAAAGTAAAAAAATAAATAATTATATAATTAACTGAGAGAAGATATATAGGTGAAATATATATTTTTGGCCGCACAGAGGTATACATGTGTAAGATTTAACTGATAAGATTTCAGGCGCATTAAAATATTGTCTGTGAATTTTCGATATGCGTATATTATATTATATATAAAAACAACCAAAAAAAACACGACTAATTGCAATTATTATCAATGTAACTACAGTAAACAAAAAAAAAAACGAAATAACACTCGACGCGGCACGACACGTATATATAAATGTATAAGCGCGAATGAAATGTGAATGGGGAATGTGCTGGAATATTTTGGCGACATATGAACGAGTTATCACTTAGAATGATAGCGAAAAGTCGATTAAATGACTATTGTAACTCCTTCGATAAAGATGTAGTGAGAGAGAAATATGTACAGTAAGTAAACTCGGTCACAAGGAGCTCCGTTCAATTAATCACGACTATAAGGGACTGCGAGATACACACAGTTTGTTCATTAGAAAGTCCTCCTATGATAGTCAAATGATTGACGGACTTCATCGTAATAGCAATTTGATGCACGATTTGCCTACGAATGAAAATGAAAAAAAAAATGCTTTGAACAGCGCGACAACCGATGCGTTGTATTATCAATACCTAAGTGTCTGTCTGTTATGAAAAGAAATAATAAAAATAAGTTACTCGATATAGCAATTAAGGAAATACGGTTGAAAGAGCTCCGTTTCACTCATTTTTTTTTGTTGTTGTTGGAAGCCTCTCTCCGATGAACGCAATGCCGACATGCTAAACATTATGTAAAAGTAACTTTATATCGTATACATTCCCTACGAATTTGGAATGTATATCATTATTGTTGGAGCACAGTATATGAAGGTACTAAAATTTTGTGAATCGCGATGACAGAGCGCGAAGAGAGGAGCAAAAGTTTGCAAAAAAAAAATTGGAGAAATATAAAGCGAACAAAAAACGTTACAATGGCCTCTATGTAAATGTAGATTGTTGGTGGGCATCTATTATACGCGCCATGTGATTCAAATTGTGCCACACCTGTGCCGTGCACCATGCGAAACAATAGATTAAAATTGCGCGTGTGGCTGCCGGTTAAAACTTTCGAAAATCAAATGTTTCGAGAATTTTACGTTTCTCTCCCCATCACACACACGAAAAAAAAAATCTATAAATCAGTTTTTTTTTTCTTACACGGGGGAAAGAAACTAAAACTATTTCTCCTCGCTTTTCGCCAAAGTATATTCGCCGATCAAAAGTACTCGAACGCATATACCAAATAATTAAAAAAAAAAGAAAAAAAAAACTTGCTGCTCTCTATGGTCGAGCTTCATCGATAGTGCAATCAACACGTTTACATATAAACGTCAATCGACATTTTTTGCTTGTATTCTTGTAAGCGTATTAATCGTTAAGACTATTATATTATATATCGTGTGAGGATATTTGTCCCGGATTGTAATATTGTCACGGTATATATCTTCACCATCAAACTCCTCTGATCGACACGGGTCTATAGACAATTGAACACACAAACACATAATTACATACCAACACACACTCGAGGCTGAAATGTGTATCAATAACGGCATATCAACGACGCGACAAGTATAGCACTCGAAACGACAAGATAATGTAAATATTATGTATCTATGTCTCAATCGGTCTTCGAACTCTCTTCTCGAAGTAGTACGAGAGCCAATACGTAAAAAAAAATGGAACCAAATAAAGTTCGATGACGAGCGGCTGATAAGAGTTCGAACGCTCATGAAACGACGTTGACGCATAAATAAAAAAAAAACAAGAATGCAATAAAATGCTGGGCCACAGACAATTGTTATAGATGTGCATCTTGCCTTGGATCTCTCTTCAGAAGAAAAAAAAGATATTTTAGCGAGCGATTTTTTTTTTTCGTTCTTGAAAGTGGACGCGACTCGACCGACGCAGGCATCTTATTATAAAAAGAAACCAATCGCGGCGAACTTTACATTTCTTTATTTGGCTTTCCATTTCTTGCTGATATTTAGAATGTAAATTCTAATGTACTTTGCGATGATCGGCAGAACATCAATCCAAATATCAAAACGAAAAAGAAACGAACGACATTTGTATAAGTTGGTATATCGAACGATCGAGTTCGTTATACAGCACGCGTAAGTTCTTTCGTCTTTCAAGAGCAGAAAAGAGATAAAAAAAAATAAAATACAAGCGAATCCATCCAAGTGATAATCTTTGAGAATTATAAAATTCGACGAGCTACTTCCGATGTGGTTTGCTATATCAACCGAGACACGAGAATGCTGTATACCATTTTTCCGAACATACTATATAGTTACCGACATATCTTCTTCACGATTGTTTCGAAAAATGGATATGCGCAGTGTCTCGTGAGAAAGGGTAAAAAAAATTGACAAACAAAAAAAATCCATCCACGCACAACCATTACAAGTATAGTAGTGATTATCCAGTTCGACGAACTGACGGAGATTTGTTTGTTCGGTTTGCGTTGAAGAGCTTAATCAGGGTTTAAATAAATTCGACGCTTGAAAAAAAAAAGGAAAAAGAAACTTTCTCATCAATGAGTTAGCGACTCACTACATGAGTGCCTCGTTGTGTCCAAAACCGATTGATCAATTGATCGGCTGTTGATATATAGTGCAATACACCTATTCTTTAAACTAAGTAACGATGTAAGTGACTATATATATATAGGTATATATATATTATCCAAAGTTCTAAATGCACGTGGGCTTACATACATATATATTATATCCTAATTAAATGCATAGATTTATAATTACAATATTCGCGATGGCGAAGATCTCGCGAGCTTTCCCCAAGTGATGTTTTTTGATCATACGTAAGTGGAAATAAAAAAAAATAATAATAATTACGAGAACAAAATAAAACAAAAATCTGAAATAAAAAAAAAATCCATGAAAAACCCGTCTAACTCGTGCTTTACAAATAAATGTACCGCAAGTACTTTACCACGACCTTTACCACGACAAAGGCATGAATAAAGCTGAGGATATATACGACTATATAGCTAAAAGAAATAAAAAGGCCAAGTGTCACTGCATTACAACCTATCGATAAATACCTCAAAAATAAGAAAAAAAAAAGTATTTTCCCACTGACAACGATTTCACGACATTGCGTTTTAACTTATATAATATTACAAAAAATGCCACACATTTTTCTCCATATGCGTGTTTGTTGGTGTTTGATATATACGAATCGAGGCGCGGATATTGTAAAACCGATTGGAGATAACAATTGCAATGAACAAAATAAATCTCGTATACCGTGATAGTAAATTAGCCTTCCTAAACTAAATTGTACAGACAACGTTTATTTAGGACATTCAGTTTTTGACTGTTTTTCGACGAGATTATAATAATGAAGACACAATAAACCGACGTCATTCAATGTTTTAATCATAACTTGAAATAATTTTTCCAATCTCGATTGCTCCGTGACTATTTTTCATCTGACACGCGAACGGAAAAATTCTAAAAAAAAATTCTAAATTAGTTGAGATGTACGTTGTTTTTAGGTGTATTACTTTTGTTTCTCTCTTTTCTAAGTACGCATAGTGCCTAAGACTTTGAAAAGTACAGCGAGTTTGGTGTTTCACTATACATACTCGCAACTTCATTTTCTACGTAGAGATCGTAGCCTGACAATTTTTCAAATGATAATGAGTCGATGAAAAAATAAAAACAAACAAACAAAGTCTAAACATTGTTTCAATTAGAATTATAGAAATTTTATTGAGGAAGAAAACAAAAACGTAAAAAAGTAGATGATTAAACTTAATGAATCACAAAATTTATAACGAGATGCTAATGAAGGGAAAATGTTGAATGAAATAAAAAAAAATAGAAGAAATCTTCGAAATTGAAAATACAATAATTAATTGTGTACTGAATTGACACGTCAATGGCTCTTACAATTCTTTATATTATAACAAAAATATTGCGAAATGTGGACTTGAAATAAAAAAAAATAAAAAAATCTGTGATTGCAAAAGATGCATGTAAAAATATAAAAGCGAACAATTGGCTATAAGTATTGCGCTTCCAATTTTTTGAATTTTAAGCGAGTGCGAAATTTCGATCACACATCGAGATTTAATGCGTATATCGTCACTAGAAAAAGAAGAGAAAAAAAATATGAATCAATAATCAAAATAAAAAAGTAAATAAAAACGCTAACATTCATTCTTTTTCGTGTCTGAATGTTGTTACTGAAAGTTGATGTAACTATAACAAAGTGTCGCTTATTAAATATTAGTTAATTGTACTATTTCGAGTTAAAGGCATATATAAGTCGTTAGGACGAACTGGGTATTTCATATTAAAATTCTGTCGAACACTAATGACTGTAGACAGTAATTGATATACTTCGATGAATAACAGTACTTCGTTAACTTTTACGCTATCGTTTATTTCACAAAACATACAAAACACACACTATATATCCCAAAAGTATTCAAGACGTTATTGAGACTTGAACAGCCAATGTGGATTACCAAAAATAAAAATAAAAAGAGACTTATTATTACCTGTCTTCGCAAGCAATCGTGTTTCTGCTTCAAGATTTATTAATAAATACTTAAACGGCGAAGCAACACACTGGAGAGAATTGATCATTGAAATATTAAAAACATTTAAATGATAAATAAGCATATATACAAAAAGGACGTAAATAGTATGTTAATAAACACGTGTCGTGTGAAAGGGTAACTGCGCAAGATGAAACAAGAGAATACCTTGTACGCGTATATCTCGATGATAAAATCATTGTTTATAAAACTTGTAAAGAACTATTCTTTAAAAATTTTACTTTGAAATAGCAGCTCCAATTATATATTTTTTTTTTCGCCGCGTACGCGTCCTATGTAAAGACTCTCCAGTCTATTTGCACTTTTGACGCGCAAAAGGTATAGTAATGAAAACGAAAAGAAAAATGCAACAAAACAAAAAAATTAGTCGGAAAAGTTAAACGATAATAGCGGTGCTGTATGAGATAACGATTTCTAAAAAAATAAAATGAAGAATAAATGAATGTTTACCCAGCGTGTTGACGGGGGTTACGAGAGGAGTTGAAAATAATTCCGTTTTCAACCGGATATATTGAGCCTTACACAATTTTATCCACAATATTAATTAACGACTATTTTAATCAAATCGATGTATCGCGTATAATAATGTCGTGCACTGATCGATAGTTATCTCGATATCCACAATTTAGATGAGTTATAATAAAAAAAAATGTTGGATTGACTGATGACGATCGAGGGTGTCGCTGTATAATTGATAAGTTACTGATATTTATTGTAAAAGGCTGGTCGAACGAGTTCCTTCGACCCTCCAAAAAGACAAAAAAAAAACACGAAAAAATCAACTGTGTAGTGCCATTGTTCGTTACATTTAGAGGGCTATAATTTTAACGATATTTAAACGAAAAAAAAATGATTTTTTGGGGGAAATGGGGTATTTGAACTTTTTTTTTCGGAGCGAATCGTGTCGAGAAACGAGACAAAGATGAAATAAAAAAAAAACGTCGATATGCATTTAAACGCGCCGATATCTACGAGCTCATTGTGATTAATTGACAATTAAAAAAAAAATAAAAAAAAATAATAATAACGTAACGCGATTCTCTCCTTCCAAGCGCGTGAAATTCGCGAACGTGCAATTTGGGACTTGAGAGGGGGATATTCGCCAAAAAAGGGGGGGAAAGTACATAATGTATATTTTCTAGATCCTAGCAAACTAAAGAATGAACAAACAAAAAATGTGTTAGCGGACCAGATCGACATGGTAGATTCGCACAATAATAAGTCAAAATAAACCAAAAAAAAACAAACAAATAATTAAATAAAGTTTCGAAACATTCGCGAGAGGTTGAAAACTCAATTTAAAAATAAACTTACAAAAAAAATAATAAGTAACGAGTTGAATTACGTGTCTGTCAAAGCGCCGCGATTGGCTTTCTCGCCCTTCAAATCCCATCGCGACGAAATAGAAAGAAAAAGGGTAAAAAGACAGTTTTTTTTCTCGATAAAAAGTCACGTTACAGTGAGGCACGCGTCTATACACGTCAAAGCTCTCAAGTCCTCGGAAGTCAACGAAGAGTCGCTGGCTTCTTCTATATATGTCTCTGTCCTCTTGTCTCTCAAACTTAAAAGTGCTTTTTTCAATAGGAGAATCTTTGCCTCACCCCCCCCCTTCTTTTCGAAACGAACCCCAATTTCTTTTCTCTTTTATTTCGATAATAAGGTTCTCGCGCACAATCTCAAGCGAACGCAACTCCAAAATCGCTACAAAAAAAAAAAAAAAAAAAAAAAAAAAAAAATTCGTTCGTTAATTGTGCGTATTACGATGAAATATTGTGTGATGAAAGTAAAAGTGCAATACGCCGCGAGATAATCAAACAAGTGCCACTTTCCGAGGATTTTGGAGTTGACGCGCGTGCGTGCGATCATGTATTACGTAAATATAACGTGCGTGTATGTGTGAGAAAGAAAAAAAAGAGTATTGTACGTTGATAGGCAATTTTTTCGTGCGTGCTTGCCATGTGTATTGTATAATGTACGTATGTTTTTTCGAAACGGCGCAATTTTAAGCGAGATAATAAATGAGGTAATAATTTTAAGGGTTATAGGATATTTAACACGAGCATTATGATGCATTGATATTAAAAACAACAACAACAACAAAAAAGTAATATACATATGGATATATTATTATACATTACGCGGTAACTATTATTATGATTATAATTATTACTAACGATGTATAACAATTATAAACATTATATTGTAATTAGAGAATGATTAATTAATAAAGGTTGTCCTGTATGTCAATGCTGTTGTTCTCTCTTGATGAAAACCCATTCATCCCGCTCGATCCTCGCGCCCAGATCCTCAATTTAATTTACCTTGTTTTCAAAAATAATTTTCTTTTTCATTTCGTCGAGTAAGTATCCACGAACAAAAAAAAATTGTTAACTCATTTCGGGATCGTTGGAATCGTGCTCATGTTTCTAACGAGGGACGCTGTACATCGTCTTGCAAATTTCGATCAAATCATCGTTATTGCATGTCGTTATCTCGCGACTGTAACGAGGTGGATTTCGTTATAAAAATCCGTAGAATCATTAGAAACGCACAGTTCCAAAGTTTTGCTCGTAGACGGAAGTGCTTGCGAACAATAAAAGTATCGATGGTTCCCTTGGCGACTGTTCTTTTATTACTGAAGATTTTAACTCTCACCGCAGTTCTACTTTAGAGTTTTGGACATGACGTTCGTGAGGTCAGTCACGATGCTCAGGTACGTCTCTAATTTACATTTAGCGAGGGAAAAACGTCAAAACAAATTAGCCAATCATTCGAACTCATTCCGCAGCTGGAGTTGTCTCCTCGCCAGCTTATTATCTCTAACCTTAGCCCAGGAGATAATATTCGAGTGGAATTACTTGAACTTCAGTTGGCCATCGCCGGAAGCTTACGAGAAAGCGCTCGAAGAGAAGTCCTACATCCCCGAGAACAACATAATCTCGGGTATCAAAGTGAATCGCGATCGAGTCTATATGACTCTGCCACGTTGGAAAAACGGAGTGCCGGCATCGTTGGTAGCGATAGCGCGTACGATCGATCAACAGACACCATTGCTCGAACCCTATCCCAACTGGGAGATGCAGAAACTGGACGATTGCTCGGCTTTTCAATACTTGCAGAGCATGGAAATCGATCCGGCGAGTCGAATGTGGATTCTGGAGAACGGTCGAACGGAATTTCTTACCGATCAACCGAGAACCAAATGCCCGGCGCGATTGATCGTTCTCGATCTCTTGAACGACGGTAAAATATTGTTGGATTACGAATTTCCCGCCGACGTCGCGAGACGCGATTCGGTTTTCCTCAACGACATCGTGTTGGATCACGAGGACGGTGGCTGGGCTTACATTACCGATTTCGATTTGGAAAATCCGGGGATAATCGTGTTCTCGCTGAAAGATCGAGCGTCGTGGAAAATTAGCGACTCGCGATCGATGAGAAGCAGCGACGAAGCTAAGGATTTCATCGTTGAAGGAACGAATTTTCAACTGGATGGTCCGATCGATGGTATTGCTCTTTCACCGGTATCGACGTCAGGTATGATAAATAATTCATTACCGATTTATGCCCAAAAGAATCTGTTAAATCTCACAAATTTTCTCGTACAGGCGATCGTACTTTGTACTATTCTCCACTGTCGTCGTTCGAGATATTCTCGTTGCCGGTGAACGTGGTGAGGAAGCGCGAGCTCGCCGACGAGATCGACAAGCACGTGAACGTCGTCGGCAAAAAGTTGTCGCAAACCGACGGTATGCAAATCAGCGCGACCGGAATTTTGTATTACGGTCAAGTAGGCGAGAACGCGGTCAATCAATACGACACCATTGCCAAGCCGAGTTTCGCGGATAATCGGCAGATATTCTATCAGAGCCGTGAGTTCAATCAGTGGCCAGACTCGTTCTCAATGTGCGACAAAGGTTGGCTCTGGTGGACGAGCAATCGCAAGCAGAATTTTCTCAATGGCAATGTCAATTTGGATTTGCCCAATTATCACGTGATCGCCAAGGAAGCTTCTGGTAAGAGTTATCAGTACCACGAGGATGGCACTCATCCGGAATTGCCGAAAATTGGCGACGAGTAATGAGTTTATTGACCGATTGTATAGTGTTCTTTTTTGTTTGTTTGTATGGTATAGTCCGTTGGAAAATGTCGTTGTTGGATGAGAAATAAAAGAATTTTTTTTTCTTTCTTCGCGTCATAATGTATTTAACGAGAAAGGATACATTGACTGTTTTTATTTCAATTGTTGACTCTAATTTCTTTTAAAGTTGATTGCAGCTTTCTTTTTCCACTACGAAAAAAGCTATTGAACTTTGTGTATTCTTGAATAAAAAGTTTAAGAAAATTTTTTCTTAATTAACAAAAAAAATTCTTTATTTTAAGAATAATGCAACAAATTCAATTCAAATTCAATTTCATTCAATTCAAATTCAATGCGAATCGCTGAACGGCTCGATAATTTCATCTCGGTTATCCGCGAAACAGTTGGGACATCCGTGCCAAAGACACTCGTAAGAATTCAGCGGGCAGAGGGCCTTTGTAGTCTTGATTATCGCTGACATTGAAAAAATGCGGAAAATAACCTTTTTCGTGGCTATTCTCAAAGCCAAAGGTTTCCGGCAATTTAGCCAACTTCATGTCGAAATAGTTGATGCTATCCGTGAATTTGACTTTCAGCTTGTGCCTGTTATCGAAGCTCATGAATATAATGGACGTATCGTTGACAACGAGAAACGGCTTGATTCTCGTATTCTCCACGACGTGTTTGAGGATAAATTGGGCATCGTAATTTTTCGCATTGTGTGCGATGCAAATCAGTTGCTTCATTCGACATGGTAGTTCGATATCGTTGACGAAAGACACTAACTCTTCGACTGGATCGTTTCGAAACACGTATGTTTTTCCGTTTTCGCAAAAAGTACATTTCTCTTTGAAATCAGAATTGAAACATTCGTGACATACAAGCTGAGCGACGCATAAATTCACCTCGTGTAATTTCTTACCGGGTTCGATAACCTTCTCTTGCATCGTTTCGAAGTCGTAGAATAAAAATGCAGATTCACACTTATCAGTCAAATTGTTATCGGGTAACGGTTTTATGTAACACTTGTGATCGGCATTAATGTAATACTGCTTGCAAGCTTTACAGTAACAAGAGTGTCTCCTCTGTCTAGATGTCAAGAAATAAGTTTCTCTGCACACGGGGCATTGTTTGATTGTTTCGCAACGAGTTTGGTTCGAATAAAATCCAGCCGCCAAGTGATTGTCGAAACACTGTTGTCCGTAAAAATCAAATAAAAAATCGGAACATTTAATCTCATTGAAAGTGTCGGTACATGCAGGGGACTGTTGACATCTGTCGCATCGATCGTTATGAACAATTAGAAAGGTAGCGCGAATCTCAAAACTGTCGCCAACGTCGAATGTTTTGCTCTGAACCATATTTTCAATCAAATTCTCTAATTGACTGTGATCGCGTTTACCGATGTGTTTGAAAGCTTTATCAGAGAATTCTAAAGTATTTGTTACAATTTTTAATGACATTAGATCTTTCGGATCGCACGTATCGATCAACTGTTCGAATATTATTTTCGAGTGGCTTTTTAAATTCGATAAAAAAAGTTCACTCGAAGGAAGTTATACGATATCTATTCTGACAGATCGAATTGTCGATTTGAAGTCCGGACGGTCCTTTTCTCCGGGGTTATGGAAAATCTAAATAGATTTTGTTTCTTCAGGGTTATAAGGTACCTCGCACAACCAAAAATAGGCATG
>JAWWMK010000001.1:1924411-1967813 GCA_035047105.1 Galeopsomyia nigrocyanea | reverse complement strand
GAGAGAGAGAGAGAGAGAGAGAGAGAGAGAGAGAGAGAGAGAGAGAGAGAGCGCGAGATCGCTCGCTCGCGCCTCGGCAGTGGACGTTGAAGGGACAGGCGGCGCTGTGATGGCAAGTGGCTCGCCGCGCGAGGTGAGTAACGAAAAACCATCGCGCACATCTTTTCTCTCTCTCTCTCTCTTCACACGATTTCTTTTCCGTTCTTCCACGAGATCGATCCGACCTGTAAATAACAAATAACGCTAGTTCTCTTGTGTATATGTGTGCTGAAGATCGAATTGAAGGCAAGGGTCCCGTATGTATACGAAGAAGTGAAGTCTGGAAAAGGAGAAGCTTAAAAGGCCAGACGTTGTGTACGCGATTAATGGCGACTAGCCGCCGTCGCCGCTTTAGCACAAGTGTGTGGAGAGTGTACGTGTGACCGTCACGTGACATCCAGGCCTACTAACCCTATAGGAAAACATACGGCATCCAAAGTTTGTAAGCACGCACGCTTAATGCGGCGAGATTTTTTTTCTCTCATTTTCGGGCGCGCTCGATTCTCCGTATGTATATATTCGCGAAAAATCCTGTGTGTGTGTGTGTGTGTGTGTGTGTGTGTGTGTGTGTGCGCGCTTGGTGTGAGTGATGTATCTCGAGTTTCACGAGATCGTAGCTTCCGTTATCGGTGCCGCGGCAGAGACCATATACCTACATACACCGAGATTAGAAAAGCGTGGCAGCTGTAAGCGCGCCTACGATCATATCGAGGTTTACAATTTTTTTTCTGAACTCACACACATACATAAATATACTCATGTACGTGTGTGCTAAGTTCGATGATAATGGATGATGACCGTATTTCCAGACGGTCATCGTTTCGTCATTTCCCGCTTTTGCACTTGCTGCACTTTGTGCGAATATGTATATTGCTGATTGGGCATCGCGTGGAATTTGGATTTCTTTTTTTTTTTTTTTTTTGTTACCATTGGCCGTATCTTTTTTTAATTCTCTTGTTGACTTAATATTAACCGGTTTGATATTGGATACGATGAGCTTTAACAGCTGTAGCGGCAAATGAAAATTCTATATATTTTTATTCGATTTACATACAAACCAAGCGATTTTATGGAAAAATAATATCAAGTTGTTTGATGACTGTGAGGGACATTTAAAAAGAATTATATTCTAATTAGTTAGAAGCCGTGATTGTCAAAACGCGATATGAAAATGAATCACGGTGTTCTCGTGTTTCTTTTACTCATCAATATCTAAATTCCATCGAGGCTAAAAATAGAAACGTTTGCCAGTGTAACTATCAAATCCATTTGGGAAAGCTACGTTGCAAACGTTACTCCGGAATTTCGCCCTTGGGCAAAAATGCACACTCGCGCACACGAAAAAAGGGAAATCTTATCAAAGTGTGTCAAAACGAGAAAATTCTTCGTGTAAAAGTTATTACAGCACGTGTCGCGGAATAATATAATAATAATAAAGTAAATAATTGCGCGGACGCATCGCGCCGACTCGCTAATTATACATACGTACGACTAAATTATCATGAATCGCTGATTACGAAATTAGATTAAAGCCGATTAGTTCGGTATACACGTTCGTCCTGATTTTTTTTTTATCCTCAGCACTTGTAACGCTGTCGTTTTATGCACGTATACAGATACATATATAGAGCGAGAAACGCAACTCTGTCTCTCGGCGTATCGGTACATTGATTGCGAATCAATAAAATCGTAATGAATCTATAACTGTGTTTGGCCGACCCTAAATGAAGCGCATTCTCGCGCCGTTGCGACGCAACGCGGAATATATATCTGCACATCCGCGTATATTGGAAAATACACGAAGTTCCTCGAAATTTTTTCGTTGCTTCTAACGCCGGCAATTTGCATTTCCCCCTTCCTCGACTAATTAAACATTTATTGTCGATAATCGAAAAAAAAAATCGAACTTGTCCTAATAGAGTGAGAATGAAAAATCAATCAGAAGCAGTATTGTTAACAAGTGTCAGCGCCTATTGTCACGATCGCAAACATCATTATTTACTTTGCTCGCGAAACGCGCAGCTCACGTGTATAGCAGCAGCAGCCGCCCCGTGATATATATGAAATATATATATATATATGCAGCTGCATGATATACACAGTAAGTGTGTTTGAGTCTGCGCAGACGCTTGACGGTCGCTCAACCAAACGTGCGCTGGTCAGTTTACATTCCACGTGACGCGTAGCGCCCGAAAAAAGAGAGGAGGAACCAAATGCAAGCTTAGATCCGTGGGATCTCTTTATTTGTCTGTACGTGTGGGTTTTTATTTTATTTTTGGTGCACGATGCAGCCTCCGAGGGCGCTCGTGTCTCGTATTTTCACGGATTTGGCCCTTTTATTGATTGGCTTTTTCGGCTCTTGTCGAATTGGTTTTTTTTTCTTTTGCTATTTTTCATGATTTCCTAGCAGAAATTTTTATAATTTGAACATTTAGACTGGCTTGTTCGGTTCTTCTATTATGATTTATAAATAACTCGTCGAGGATGAATAGAAATATATATTTATAGTTCTAGAAATATCTTACATTGAAAGTAAAAAATTCTTTGATTTTAATAAAAAATTATTTCTTTCGGAAATCATCGCTCTAATGAATTGATGCTCCAAAATACTGAACAGTGGGGAAAAGTATTAGATTTTACTACATTCACGTTATTAATTTGTACCAAAAACAAATTAAATTGTTTCTACTTGAATAATCAATTACTTTGAAATTTTTTCGACTCGTTATGCCCATACGAGCATTTCAATAGAATGCCATTACGGGAATCCGGAATTTCATTTGCAATTAATATTTGACTGCGTCTAAATCTACATAAAAGATTCATTTCCAAATAAAAATTTTTTTTTACATTTAAGATTTTTTGTAGGCTTTATTAGTACGCAAAGAAGACGAAATGGGGGTTTTTAGCCAATTAAACTACGTCTTTTGCGATAGATAGACGATAATTGGAATTTTTCATTTTTCTTTGTATAGATATAAGAAAACTCAAAGTAACAAAACCAGGGGGGGGGGGGGCAAGAGGGGGGGATTGAAAAATGTGGTGATTAATTTATCATTCTCTTTAATTATATAAATAATTAACTTTATTTGTAATGAAAAATTAGTCTAGAAAGCCGTTTTTTAAATTTTTTTGTGTAGATTTAGCCTCAATCTTAATGACTATTAAATTAATAATTCACCGTAACCAACCAAGAAAATAACTATTCCAAAATGAAAAGGATAATGATCATTCAGTAATCATAATGAAGTATGTAAAACAAAATATTTTCTATTTAAAAAAAAAAAAAAAAAAAGAAGAATTCCCTCAAATCCGAATAGTCAAACGATAAACTATATATAAAGCGATAAAGCCTTGGCGCGATACAGACACACAGGATGAAGCCTCCGCCCAGCACCGTTGTAAATTCCTTTCAGCCTCTTCGCGCACCTTTAAAAACCTAACGGAAAAGGCATAGTATATAGATGGTACACATTAACATCCCAAGGCGGCAGCGCCGTCTCTAGCTAGCGCAGAAAACTACCGACTCGCGGCGATTAGGAATGTCCATATCGAAACGTCGGCCCTGCGCTCTCCTTTTTCCGTTTGCTGGATGTGAAACGCGGTGGGGGGGAGGCATGAGGGTGACGGGACGTGGGGAGGGGGGAAGATATAGCGAAGAGAGAAAGAGGAGAGGGACGACTAGTTTGTAAGTATGTGTGTGTGTGCCGCGCGAGGTTATGCGAAAAAATGTTTTCGGCACGCGTAGTAGCGGCGCGCCGTGAACCCTGAAGGGTTTTACAGTTAGACTGCAATGTGGCACATTTGCAGAAGCGGCTCGCGCTAGCGCACGTTTCTGTTGGGTGAGCAAAGCGTGCGAGAGGAAAATTCTTCTATCTCTCTCTAACTCGTGTATATGTGAGTGCGCGTACGTGTGTAGGTAGTTTTTCCTTTTGATACATTATTTCCTTGTCTTTTGTACGCGTGTCTCGTTTGTGCGCATGTACGCCTGAAACTCAGACTCACATCACTCACACACGCACGCACACAGACACATAGACACGCATTCACACAGCCTAACATTTATTCGGAGGGGAAGGGGAGGGGGGATAGACGGGACACACACATCGCGCCCTTCGCAGTGGCAGCAGTACTCACTGTTTAACGCACACAGCGGACGAGGAGAGACAGAGAGCGCAAGGCGTCTCTGCAACACGAAGCAACGTTTATTATTTATTTTGTTCGCGTTACGTTTCCGTTTTTACACACGTGTCTCTGTGTGTGTATGTGTATCCGTCTGCGGCTGTGTATTTCGGTGTAAGTGCGGGGGTGCAAGTAAGTGTAAGTGCATGAGTAACCGCACGAAAATACCACGTAGACCTTTTGCCGTGTTGTAAATGTGTGATACGTCGTAGCCCACTAAACTAAGCAGCAGCAGCAGCAGCAGTATAGCAGGCCACCGTCCGTTATTACTGTGCTCGTGTGCGTGTGTGCATCTCGATTCTCTTCGCTTTTTTTTTTCTTCTGTTTACCTTAAAAAAAAAAAAAAAAAAAAAAAACGCGCGCTCACGCACACACACGCACACGAGAGAGCGTCCTTGGATGCCATCCGCGAGAGAGCGAGAGCGTGACACTGGGCTCGCCTTTAATCATTATTATTATTATTTTTTTTTATTCGCGAGGCCTATCCACCTGCGCTACAAGTATATGCGTGTGATTTGCGCTCGCGCGCGACAAACATCAGGATTCATCGTCTTCCCACATGGTCGCTGGCTGCACGATGTGATTTTTCAAGTGTAAAAAACGTGCCATCGTCGCCAACTTGCGCGTGCCTCAGTGTGCGTGGATGTGGTGTATAAACATTCGCTTGAAAATCCATAGGTAGAGAAGTGGCTCGACCACACATACACACGCACGCACACACGCTCTCGCGCGCGCATGCATCGCGCGAAAAGCGCGAGTGTCTGGTGCGTGGTGGTGGCGGTGGCGGCGGCGGCGGCGGCATTGTTTACGTTTTCGAAAAGGGGGGGAGAGCAATCATCCTTGTGTGTATGTGGGTGTGGGTTTCGAGGGTGTTTTTGTGTGCAAGTGATCGAGGTTGTTTTATTCTGGGACGACAATTAATTAGATGGTGCTCTGTTTCTTTGGTGTTGTAGGGTCAGGATTGGAGATAAACAAGATGGACCAGCAGTATTGCCTCCGCTGGAACAATCATCCAGCCAACCTCACCGATGTACTCAGTTCCCTCTTGGCAAGGGAAGCACTCTGCGATGTCACCCTAGCCTGCATTGGGGAGACCTTCAAAGCCCATCAGACTATACTCTCAGCCTGCAGTCCGTACTTTGAGAATATCTTTCTGCAGAATATCCATCCCCATCCGATAATCTTCCTGAAAGATGTCAACGATACAGAGATGAAAGCCCTGTTACATTTCATGTACAAGGGTGAGGTCAATGTCAGTCAGCATCTGTTGCCCATGTTTCTCAAAACTGCAGAGGCACTGCAAATCAGAGGACTCACTGACAACAGTGTAAATAACAAGGTAGAGGAAAAGAGCCCCAGCCCAGAACCAGAGGCACAGCCCATTATCAGGCATTCTGACTCGCCCAGCATACAAAGTCATCCCGAGAAGAGGAAACGAAAAGTGTCTGGAAATTATGATATCTCGCTTAGTTGCCCACCCAGCGAAAGATATCATTCTGACTCTCAGGTTAGTATTTCAATACCTCTCTATAACTGATTCTTAGGAAAAAAATCTTTTGAGTTGACACAAAGTTTTATCGACTGCTCAGAAATGCTCATCCTTCAATGATGCTTGTATCATAATAATCTTTGCGTTATCAATAGATTAATTTATTCGTGTTCTCATTCTGTTTCAAAGAGGTTAACAGCTTATGTTAATTCGGAGGAAAAGAAAATCTTGAAAGCAATGCAGAAAATTCTTTGACCTGCTATTATTAGCTCTCAACTTGAAATATCTTTTGGCATTTCAAATTTTTAAGCAACATTTTTCACTTGATTATTTCTCACAATGTTTATGTCCTACTTTGAGCTTTACATCCTTGTACTTTCAAAGCATTAAAAATAGACCAAGTGTGTAAATGTTTCATGCATGTAATGAGTCACATTAATCTTGTTTGAAATATACGTATGAAACTCCTGACTTTTCATTTCTAAGGTTACTTGATACCTTGCTGTGCCTCATGCATAGAGCAAAAATAAATATCAAACAATAATTTTCAGCCAGCCGCTTAGGAATTTGTGTTGCAAAGTTTCCAGTACAGTCAGGTGCTATATTTAACTGCCATTAGTACTAGGACTTTCAAAACTTTCACTCATAAGCTGTGTACATTTTATTTGACCTAATTTTCCAGCGCATCTTCCTAAGTGATTAGTCTGCATTTTTTGAATGCCTTCTACTTCTTGAAATTTATCTTAAGTGCATTTGCTATTTGTTTCAACATTTTTTTTTATTTTGTTATGAGGCACTGGCTTGGAAACATCAGTATGATAAGTTTTACATAAAACACACCAATGATAGAGAGCACTTGTTGAGCCACTTGTATTAACAAGCCATTAATGTGCAAATTTATTTTGTTATTAACATTTTTAGGAGAACATTTTTCTTGAACGTTACATGCAAGTGGAAAGAAAAATAGATAAACTGAATCGTTTGAAAATTTTAATGCATTTACAAGTTTTTTGGTGTAGAACAGCATAAGTTGATAAATTTTGTGAATACTGAAGGTTAGATAAGCTATTTCATAATTCTAGAGACAGTGAGTTTTATGTGTATATGGTATATAGAAAAGGTAGAACACAAAGTCTAAGTGAACAAAAAATTATCTTCTACATCTTAACTGATAAAAAACTTCAAGTAGTGGCTATCACAAAGCCGTTAAGAGTGTAGATAACATTTTTATTCTTTTTTTTTCTGAGATACGGATAATATTGAATAACTACAGAAATGAAAACCATAAAAAAGGCAAACGTTAAAGACAAGTTTCTTTTTGTATTTCAGGCATCATCCCAATGTAGTTACAAATCAAGTCCTACAGTTCCAAAGTCAAATAATGCGCTGGGAGGAGATCTGGAGGATGGAGGTCGATCTATCTCTCCACAGTCTCAATCTCAAGCTCCAATTAAGCAAGAAATTGACCATCACATGTCTGATTTCCACGACAACATTTCTATGCCTGTGAGTATATGTATATATTTTTTTTATGATTGACTGTAGTGTTGCATCTTGCATACTTTTAGATATCATTGCTATGAGTATACTGAAATACTTTTGAAGCGTTGAATACATGAATTTATTCACTGTTTAACTTGCATTCGATTTTTTATCTGCATGTGTGCCTAAATATTTCAGTATATCTCAAATGGGATGTAGACAGTAGTTTAGAGTTTATTATCCCAGGCATGTTGTCAACATGTTTTGCACGTTTTGTATCATATGCAACAACAAAAATATATCTCTTCTCATTCTTCAGAATGTACATAAATTATTCAAGGGTCTCTACTAACTTCTCAACTCCTTGAATTTTTAATTCACATGTAGTCACGTTATCCTTGACAAAAAAAAAAGAATAATCATATTCATGTGTAGATTGCAAATTTATTTCTGTTTCTGACACTTTCATTATGAATAACACATAGATTCTCACATTGTAAATCAAAGTGACGTTTTCTGGTTCTTTTGCAACATTAACTCTCCCAGTAGACACCTTAATTTCATCCTCTATTAAAAAAAAATCGTATAGTCGAAGCATGGTAGAATTGTGTGACTAGATATGTATAAAAAAAAACAAAACGACGAGTGAGCAACAGCGTAAACCTTCAGAATCAACGAAATTCATGACAACAGCTGGAATCCGCGCCCTCGAGAAATCCGGTTCGCACACACACACACACACACACACATACAGTACACACTATACGGTTGCGTCACGGTTTCGTTATTCTTCCGCGTCTTGTTCGCTCCTACGAATAAAAAAGATAGAGAGAGGGAGAAAGAGAAGATCGCCGAGAGTTATCCGAGTGTATATGAGTGTGTGTGAGAGAGAATGAGGCAAAAAGAGAGGTATAACGGGAAGGAAGGGATAGAAGAAAACGAAGAAGAATCGTTCATAATTTTTTTTTATCATTTTTTTTGTGTCATTGAGAATCGTAAAAAAGAGAGAGTTTTCGAAGCCCCTCTTAAAAAAAAAAGAAAAAAAAAAGAGGATATTGCTATCCATTCCTTCTCTGTATGTTAACAGACAGCTCGGAGCGACTACGAGAGTACTACTACTCGGAGTAGATCGGGCAGGTTCAAGGCTTCATGGCGCGAGTCGTACCGGTGGCTCGAGTACGACGCGCGCGCAAACCTCATGTACTGCAGCTACTGCCGCAAGTGGAGCGCGAGTATGCCAGAGTTGCGCACGAGTTTCGCGCAGGGCAACGGCAACTTCCGTCTCGAGATTGTCAACCACCACGACAGATGCAAAGCACACACGTTATGCGTCGCCAAGGAAGCTCAATCCTCCTCCGCGACGCTATCCACCTATCATTGATACATTTTCCATTCACTCTTTTCTTTCATTGCCAAAGCGTTTATCGGCTGTTCGTTATATGCACTTAATTACGAATTTTTTTTTTTATTATTACTGTGATTCGCTGTGTCTTCCACGCGATTTGAAACCAGTGTTTGTGTCCTTATAGACAGATACATTCCAGCTGCTGTCCCCCTGTGAATTTTGTTTGATCATTGAGTTTGTATATTTATATATATATGAAGTATACTTGTTGATGCTGTTGTATGAAATACCAAAAAAAAATCTGTATAATAAAACGTTTTGTTTTTTCTTTTGTACTTCGTAGTTTGTAATTTTTTTTTCACACTCATTAAACATCTCACATACTAACTTGACTATTTGCATGTCTATATGTCATGAGTGTGCATGTGCGCTGAGTTGATCAGCTGATGTAAGTTTGTCGTCTTCTAACAATATAAAAAGAAGAAAAAAAAAGAAAAGAAACGAGTTTTCATATCATGAATGTTTTGACGATTCGCAGGCACACCCAGTCAGTCTACTGAGCGAGGATAGCGGCCCGACGACAGGCTCGCTCAACGACAGCGTGCCGGGCATCGAATCGTCGGAGCATCATAACCCACCGGAGATGCTCGATGGACTCGATGGTAAGGGATATATTAATTTTATTTTACCTGTACGACACCTATTATAACTTTCTATCTATCTCTCCCTCTCTATTGTCTATCTTCTTTCTACTCCTCTGAACCAATCCCTTTCAATATCCATTTTCAAGCACATCACGCTTACTCCTCGTTGAATATTACACATCTCTAATTTCATGTATGTACATTTCACAAATCGTTAAACCGAGTATTAAACGTGATGTGCAAAACGCTATATCTATATATTACAGATGAATATATATATATCCTATATGTGCATGCACGTTTGTTTACGAATCATCGCGCGCAAGAGACGAAAAGGAGTGTCGCGCGACTGCGCGCTGCAACGAGTATATATATATATATATAACAGTGCGCGCGACTGCGCGCGTGGTTGTTATTGTTGTTGTTGTTGTCTCTCTCCTCTCTCTCTCTCTCTCTCCATCTCTCTATACATCCCCCTTCCTTTCGTCCTACCCCGACGACTACCTCATATAGATATACACCTTTTGACCCTTCGTCCGCGAGAAAGACTGGCACAACTGTAGAGTCTCGAGTGTTTCGTTTGAAACGTCCGAAAGGGCAGATCGACGATTTTATTATTGTCCCTCTACCCCTTCATTTTTATTTTTCTTTATTTTTTTTTATTTTTTATTACTTTATTAGTGTTCTCTATTAATTCATTTATTTATTTATTTATTATCTCTCTCTTTTAATGGTGATGGTGTAATATCGTATGCATTTGCTATGTCATTGTGTGGTAGTATGTAATTTATATATAGTACGACTTTTTAATACTCGAGTGTGTGCGTGTGTGTTATATCTTCTACATATACATATATGAATATATACCTCTACTTTATATACATATATAATTGTCACTGTATGAAAAAAAATACTTTTTGTTTTTTTTTTTTCGTGTAATAGTATATATACATATTGAATTTTCTTCCTCGTTTCGACGTACGCACGAGCCAAAAAGGCGCTTCTTGGTTCTTCTCTTCGCACGGGAGGGGTGGATTATTATGGATAATAGCATCGATATGTACATATTACAGACGTTCGACTGCCGTATACGAAAGAGAGGAAGGGTGGCAGCGGGGGTTGGGAGTTTTTTTTTTTTTTACTTGCGTCTATATACACACGCACACACCTCCACCCATGCTGTGAATGTGTGTGCCCATCAATTAACGCTTTTTTTTTCTCGCGCCTGTAAATTAAGCTGGATTCTCACTCTCGCTCTCTCACGTTCATGTATTTATATAACGATGTACATATTATACTCAAGTGTCACGGTATAAAGTATATATACGTGTGTAAGTCCGACTTTAACCAAAATTAATAATACGAATATTACTAAAGCAAAGATGATGCGAGTCAAACGACGAATGTGTACTACGTAAAAAAAAAAAAGACTATTTGAATTTCACGTACATTGTTGTGATAATTTCCAAGCGATGCATCTTTCTCTCTCCTCTCTTTCACTTTCGTTTTACAATATTGTAACACACGTAGCGAGGGAAAAGGTCCATTGAAGACTTGGAAAACAGCCACGTCTGAGGTCTATTGAATTCCCCTTGCATCGGCGACAGAAGGTGAAAAAGAGGGTGATCTCTCGAGGGGTAAACAGGAGGGAAAGACGAAGAAGAAGAAAAAAAAAGAAACGGAGAGAGAGAGTAGGCAAGAGGGGCAGGGAGAACTGGTAGGAAATGAAGGGGGGGGGGGTTAGGAGTAAGTATCGAAACCCGCGCGGAATTTCGTGCGCGAGGGGGTCGCTGAACCGTATCACACTACACAGTTCGTGAAAAAAAAAGGAAAGAAAAAAAAAACGCAGACGACGCAGGAAGTTTGAACCGACTGGCACGGATTTCGACACGCGAAAAAAAATATGTATAATACACGTATAAGCGAGAGAGAGTTGTTGGTATGCATGTGTATATATGTATATACATTAACATACGTCCTCGACGCGCATCCATTCATTCTCTAACGCTTTTGTGCTTGCAATAACAGAGAGAGAGCGCAACGCGGATTCATGAGCGCAGGGAACAATGTGTCCGCGTTATCGTGGCGTATTTGCACAATTAAGACTGTTACTGTGCGTGTGTGTGTTTGTTTGTTCGTACGAGTAGAAAAAAAAATTCTGAAAAAAAAAATATACATCCAGTCGCGTTAACGAAGCTTGCGAAAAGCTTGAAATATATGGCTATAAATATACCGTTCGATGCGATTTTATTGTGCACACACATACACGCGCGCGCGACTCCGATGAATTCATTTGCGCAATTATCTTCGCAGCATTGTTATCTCAATTGTCCTGCGTTATCCTGCCACTTGCGACGCGTGTTTTTTTTCCTATTTGTATGTCTCTCTCTCTCTCTATCTTTTCATCCGCTCAAGGAAAGAAAAAGGAAAAAAAAATAGCGCTGGACTTCGTTTCTCTCTCTCTCTCTCTCTCTCTCTCTCTCTCTCTCTCTCTCTCTCTCCGTGCATGCGAGAATGAAATGCATTAGTTGGAGATCAGGTGGGGTCATCAAGGTGAATTTATCGAGAAAATTAATTTTCCTAGCGAGCGCGTATGTGTGCGGCAGCAGCAGCAGCAGTAGTAGCAGCAGCAAGTAAGCGAGTACCTTGAATGATGTCACTCGCTCGCCTGTAGGCGACGTCGCGGCGTATTGCCGAGAATTAAAAGTCTCGGCATCATATTGAGTATGTGGATCAGCATTATTGCGTCGGGCGAGACATTGTCAAGGCGAGAACAAAGCCGTGAAATTTCGCAGAGCAAAAGAGAGAGAGATAAAAAAAAAGCATAATACTCCCAATTTAGATTCATCGAATTCTCGCGATGGAAAAAAAAAGGAAAAGTTTTCTCGCGAATGTATAAGAAATGTAAGAAAACACGTGTATACGTACACAGATAGGGAAGCTTTGTCTATGTACACCTGTTTGTACGAGAGGCGAGGCTAGTTACATAAAAAGATATGTCGAGAGCAGGCCTGGCAAAGCGCACACGTAAGAGCGTGTGGTAATTTACATGATACATGTGTCCAAGTTGCCTGTTCGTCTCGTTTTTTTTTCTTTTCGTCGATCGATGCATCATTGCAGTGTCTTCTGCGCGACCTTCATTGATGTATACTTCTAAGTTTGTTGTTTTTTTTTCATACGTATTTCTCTCTTTCTATATTTCTCTGTCTCCCTCTAAGTAGAGCGTGCATACTTTGCTTCTTTTGTTTGATTTTTTTTTTCCTCTTCTATTGACGGCTCACAAGCTGCTCGAACTACAATTTTCATTAGTTTTGCTGTAATGAGTCGACATGGAATTCAAAAGTGATTTTTTTGCATTTCTCTATTTTTTTTATTTCTCGTTTCTCTGTTCTATGATTGGCAATCAGCAAGTAGACATTGATTTCTATCTTAGTTTTGTTTAGTCTCTTTCGTTTTTTTTTGTCTTTACTTTTGCCATTTGTTTGTGCCATTGAAGTTGGAGTTTTCAGTAATAGTAAAGTGTTTTTGCTGTGAGTATGAAGAGATCACGTCGAAGCGTTCATGCATACCATTTTGATAAACGTTCGTAACCTCAAAACTTTTACCCAGTTGATATTCCTAACCTCAAAAAAAAATTTTGAGGTTAGGAACAGTGTTAAATGATGTTTAAAGCAATAAAAAGAAATGGAACGCTTCGGCAAGCTTGGAGTACAGTAAAACCAGAGTGTTCAACAAGTAAAGAACTGCATCCAGCTAGAAGTATAGAAATAAACAGAGCACCTAGTTGAAAAAAAAAATTTTAAAAAAACATTGTAGATAAAGAATGGAGAATAAAACTGAAATATGCTCGAACGCTTGAATTTGCAGGATTGAGCTGCGTGCAGCCGAGCAAAAAAGAGGCGAGGGATAGAGACAAAGAAGCGAACGGTATGAGCAAAGAAGCTCAATTAAAGGTAGATGGCGCTGGCGGCAGTAGCAGCATGCTCGGTGGTGCTGGCGGAGCCTTGGCAAGCGAGAGCTGCCGGCTCTGCGGCAAGAGCGTGGCCAACATAAAAAAGCACATGAAATCCCACTTCCCCGACAAGTATCAGTGCCATATCTGCATGATATCGCTAACGAGGTCCGACAACCTCAAGAGGCACATCAAGCTCAAGCACGGCATCAGAGAGGGCTCGGCTTCGGCGGCTTCGCTCCTGGGCTCGCCCTACATGCGAGGCCTCGATGCCAAACACTTTCTTGCCAAATCCGAGCCCCCGTATCTCACTTAATTAATCGATGCCCCCCGAGGTTGTTGTCGGCTCTCGCGGCGCTCTCTGTCGTGCGAAACTTGAACACACACCCACACACACAAACAAAAAGAGTATTATTTATTCCGTATGTTTTATTTATTATTATTTATTACTTGTCTATTTATTCGCGAATCCCTTGCAGCACAAAAACAAAGAAAGGGATCTCGCGACGTATCGCAGTTTTATCGAGTGTCGTTCCTAAGTAATTCCAGTCTCTAGGCTACGTTTCACTTTATATGTCATTCGATCATAATACTTTATCAATTCGTGTAAGGATTTCTCTTTTTTCGTAAGGAAATTTGTTTTAGGTAATATATAGGATTGTGTGCAACATTTTTTAAAAAAAGGTGTGTAATTACCTATTATTTGTATATTATAATAAGTGTGCTCCCTTATTTTTCCGATTGATTATTAGTTTTTTTGTCTACTCAACGCCAACGAAATGTCGGGAGAAAGCAGGTTTTCGAGTTTCCCGCGAAACGAATGTAACAATATCACAGACTTTAACTAACACTTAATACAACAAAAAACGTGGGGTTTTTTGAGGCCTTCCATTACGATAGTACAGTGTCTTACGTCGTCGCACGCAGAATATATTTTTCCTAAAAAAAGAGAGAAAGAAAAGCTCGCGAAGAAAGTTCGACTTTATATAAGATTTTTACAAAAAAAAAAATGACTAAAGACGGTTAAGTAACATATCACTTAAAAGGTTGTATTTTATAACAGTTTATTGTAACAAAACGAAAAAAAAAAAGATTTTTAGAATTGTCTTGAGACGCTATTTTTACAAACGTAGTTTATATATCAGTGTTATTATATTAACGTTTCGAGAAACAAAACAAGATTTCCTCTAGCACATTAAGAGCCAAAAATTAATACGAAAGGTTAGAATTCGTAAGTTTAAGATTAAGATTCGTAGATTAACGTGACCTTAAGAAAAATAAGAAAAGCCGAGTTTCTCATAAGCTTTGAAAGGTACTAGTTGTAAGCGTACTTTTTTTTAGAATTAAGAAATTTTTTCCTATACCAATTTCTCTTCGGTACAAAGATAAGCGCGAATCTATTTTTTACTGAAAAGTTTTTCTCGATGATTGAGAACCTTCATCGCGGGTACCGACGTGTTCTCCGCGAATCCAATGTTTTTTTTTCGGACCTAGTACGCGTACTTTTTTTTTATCAGCCAACCGGTGCCAAATTAGTAGTCAGGACGATGAATGAAGAATAATGGCCTCAATTTTATATTTGCTCCTGTAATAACGCGCGGACGGAGGAAAATTCGCTGTGCTAACGAGAGAAAATCGGAGAGAATAAATCCTTTTTTTTTCTTCACTTTTGGTACTCTATTTTTTAAGTCTTATTACTCGTACTTACTTTATTTATTTATTTATTAGTTTTGTTTTTGTTTTTTTTTTGTTACGCGCTTACGTTGATATCGTTCTAGTTGATTAAAGTTTTGTGATTATTATGAACATTCCAATCATCGATCGGTTAAGAATAATTATAAATTATTCGAATACTTTAAGACGAAGTCGTATAATTAGAATGAAGTCAAGAAAAGAAAAAAACTTGGTTACCTGATCGAGCGTTACCAGTCGAAGCAAATTTAGTGCCATCAACGATTATTTTTAGATAAGTCTTACTTTTCTTTTTTCTTTAGTTACCACGTTGCCAAAGTAAAGGAAAAAAAAATCCGTTAGCAATTTTTCTTCAATTTTCTCTCTTACGCAAGCAATTTTCTTTCCTTCAACTCGACAATCAAATCAGTATTAAGATGTAACCGTACCCGTTGAAGGTTGTGAGCTTGCGAAAAGTAGATCGCAGAAGAAAAAAAATAAATAAAAAAGAAAAGCCGAATAAAAGAATTACGTGTCGAAGACTGATTGTGAATTTCGAGTCGGCGCCGACTCGGGAGTTAGTCATACGAAACTAGTCCGAAAGCCCAGAATGATAAAAGGCCTGTCGCGGTGCCTTTTTCTCTTGCTCACCTAAAAGTACAAGATTTACGAGAAAAATAAAGTGAACAAAAAAAAAATACAAAAGATGAAGTTGATGATAATTTTTTAGTTAGGATTTTAGAATGCAATAAGCTATATAATAGTCTTCATTTCCTGACAATTAGCTTACTCGAAGCTAGTAAATATTCTCTCATGTGTGTTTTTATCGAACTATCACGCATCGCGAATGCATTTCGAAGATTAATTTAATTCTAAATTGCCCTATGATTATTCGACTATTTCTACGATTGTATGGATAACGTTTTGAATTCGGACGTATCTGAAATGTATGTTTCATAACTCTGCAGCGGTTTGAGGTTTTGCATCTATATATATATCCACTCGGATGGACGTCAATTATTTGGAAATACGAATGATTGAAATATCGAGGAAAATTAAATTAAAGCGCGATTCTCAATTTACTCGGCGATTTAACTCGATTACGAGAATTCAATTCAAGTTTTATTTCCAATTTTCGTTTAAATTCTTCTCGTTTATTTCCTTCGTTAATTACAGCGCGTGGATTAATTTATCATTTTAACACTTGTGCTAAAAGATCTAAATTTCGATTGCGAATTAACGAAAATTTTACGTCAAGCACAATGTACTTACCACTAATCGAACATATAATGCAACTTGACGCAAAATTTTACTGAAAAAGCCTCTTGAAATTTAGATTTTTTTTAAATACCAAAAACCGTTGCAAGTTACAGTAACGAAAAAAATTAGTCTTGCGCTAATGCGTTTCCTTGTACGAAATTTAGGATAACGAGCACTCACCGAAAGCAATTTTCTATTTTTTATACGACTGCGTGAAGAAAAAAAATACTTCACGCAAAATAAAAAAGTAAAAGCTCAATTAGTCGATAAGATTTGTATAAACTAACAAAAAGAACAAAAACTGATTGGCATAGTACTTTAAGTTCGGTTTTGTCGGTTAATTCGGTCGAATTTTCACCTGCATCTAGTATTTATAACAAAATAAAAAAGAACCGATTGTATAAACTCTTAACCATAAATACTAATAAATATATTTTTAAAATTATCAAAGCATCATTACACTCCATGTATATCCTTGTAGTTATCATTTAGTTTTTCCTACGTTTTTTTTTATCATTCACCTTTTATCAATAAAAAGCCAAACAAATCCACCTACTAACTATAATCATCATTTTTACTTTTAGTAGTTTTTTTTTAGTTAACCCTCATATTTTTTTTACATGAACCTCACCATCGTATACTCGCAACATTCATCGATCTCAACAAGCACAAATTCTCCTTGCGTTACACTACAAAAAAAAGTTCTTAAATTAAGTAGGAATGTTCTTAAAATAAGTATGCAGCAAATTTAAGAACTCGATGTTTTTTAATGAAGCAGCCGGAAAGTTGATCTAAAAATGAATAGGTCTTATTCTTTATGCTAAGAAAAGCTTGATGCAAAAAGATTGATCCTGGTAATTGCAAATAATCACGAGAAAAACGAAAAATAAGAAAGCTCTTAAATTTGCTGCATACTTAAAATAAGAACTATTTTTTGTAGTGTATCCTCTCGTCGATGACTCTTTGAAAACTATAGTATTCACGTGTAGGAGAGTGGAAATAAGTGTGTGTGTGTGTGTGCCAGGATTTTTTCTGTTGCGCGGCTCTTTAAACTCGCTGAAGCCAGCTTCGATGAGCTTTTTTTTTGTTCCTTTTTATTAAAATGCAAATTTCGCAGTAGCTCGATTTTTTGTTCCGTTGGCTATTTTCGCATTTTCTTCACGTTCGACTCGCTGATGAGATTATAAAAAGAAAAATGAAAAGAAAATTCGTTGGTTTCTCTCTTCTGCCTCTCTTACATGAATCATCCATCGAATAACTTCTTATTCTTCGTATCTTTCAGTGCTGCTTTTTCAACTCAAAAAGCATAATCCAAAGACATCCAAGCATTACATTAAAGTGCAGTCGAATCGCTCGTTGAATAATGCACAAAGTCCTTAAAAAAAAACTCTTCCTCTCTATCGTTTAAAAGCCTCTTACGTGTCGTATCTCGAAGCCGTTCGCCAACGAAAGAGAGGATAAAAAACCCTTGCAAAAAAAAAAGGAAAGAAAAAATAGAGAAAAGTTAGGTTGAAAGGGTTTTTGCTAAAATACACGAGAGAGTATAAGAGAAAGAGAGAAAGTAAGCGTGTACGGCGCGTCGGTGTGAGCACAAAGGCTCGTTACATGCTCCACGTGGCCCTTTGTGTCGATTATCAGCTTGACCAAGTTTTACGAAGTCGTCGATAAATCGACTCCACACATACACACATACACAGCAGTAGCAGCAGCAACAGCAGCAGTAGCGATCTTTTCGCCTCCCTACATTAGACAAAGAAAAAGTTTCCCTCCCCTCAAGGCAAAGCAGCAGTAGCAGCAGCCAGACAGATGCACAGGGAGTGATCGATGGCAGCCGCACAGTACATCTGTACCCTATGCTACGAGGGGGAGAGAGAGAGAGAGAGATTACTGTGTGCCGAGGGGTGAAAGAGGCTGAGGAACGGCTGCTGCTGCTGCTGCAACCGTTCGCTTTTCTCTCTCTCTCATTTTTTTTTTTCAACCTCATAATACGCGCACGCACACCTTGAGTTCGTTGATCTCTCTCTTTTCCTCGAGGATTTCATTTTTGTGTTAATACGAAGCAAACGTGCGTTTCGTCCTTCCTTCCTTCCTCATTTTTTTTTTCTTCATTATTTAAATATATTGTTGGACGGTTCGAGTTTGGATGCATTTAGCTTCGCGAGACTTTCGGCTTTGATTTATTAACGAGGCGGCGTTATAAAATATTGTCAGTTGTTGCAATATTCATATGTCTGATTGCGACAATATGGGCTCGAACAGCTAATTGAGATGCGTTGAATTAGTGATACGTAATTGTCTGATCGGAAAGAAAGCCTTTCGTTGTTTTTAATAATAGACTTTCGTAGAAGTTTTAATTATACGTTGATTAAAACGAGTAAAAATAAACTTGAATTTTTCTCATCGTAATTGTAGTATTTCAGAGAGTTGCCAAGCTTAATTACTATACGTAAAAATCATCGTCAAATTAAATCAAACTCGTCCTCGTGGTGGTAAACTTTATTTTCTCTCTCTCTCTATCTCATTCTTTTGCCAGCTATAATAGCTTGTATTGGTAATGCAATGCGTTGGTGAGGCCACAGAGAGCTCGAGCATAGCCCAGAGAAAAAAGTTCTCCGGGCGTGTGTGCATCGCAGTTTATACGTCGAGAACAGAGGGTGAAAGAGAGAGAAAGCGTAAAACTAAAGGGGAGGTGGGGGGAGACGGAGAGTCACCCTCTTTCGCCTCCCTTCGGTAAAGCGCACGTGCGTGGCAATGGTAGTAGAACAAAGAGAGCTTCTCTCTCTCTCGGTCCGAAAAAAAAAAGAAATCGTCACATGTTGCAATAGTAAAAAATCACGATTTTCAATTATACAATTGTTACTCGGCGATTGCAAGTTCGACGCGAATATATAAATGCTTACTCCGAGCGCACTGAGTTTGAAAAAAAAAATGAATAACATGAATAATTGAATTGAATAGTGGATTTATTGGCTCATAAAAAATTATACATTGCCATCTTACATAGAAATCCGCCTTAAGATAAGGCGCGCACTTTGAACATATTTTAGTATATTTGCATAGTTTAAGATTAAATCTTACAGTTTATATTTTCAATTCGCTATGATAAACCATGGCGCCATCTATCGGTTGAATCAAAGAGCGGCAGATGTCGCGTTGCTCCCCTCGAGGTTTCTCAGACAAAGGGCCGCCAATACCAGCCGTTAACCGCTTCAAAGGGCGAGGAGGGCAAATGTGCATCGCGCTCACAGGCGCGCGCGCGCCCGTGCTTCTGTGTATGTGTAAGTTGTGTGTGCCTTTATTGATTTTCCGAAAGGGAGATGCGCTCTCTCTCTCTCTCTCTCTCTCTGTGACCTCTTTGTCGGACGGTGGCGCGCCGAGTGTAGTGTAAATTTTATTATTGGACGCGCTCGAAAATTCGTCGTTGCATACATTGCGCCTCTCTCTCTCTCGTTTGTTTTTCATAAAAGCATTTCCACCAATTTCGTTGCTTTTATTAGTTGTTCATCAGAGCTTTTGCGAATAATTTCCTTCATTCAAACCTAGACAAATCCCAGACATTAAACATCGCGAGCTTCACCTTCCCTTCTGGTGTGGAACTGTGTAAAGACTGATATTATAACGCAATTTTTAAAAGCTAACGGATCCATCGTAGCTTTCCTGTTGACTTAGGATGTAGCCCCGGTAAAAGTGAAGCTTTCTCGCTGCGCCTCAAATACACAGCCGTTAATCGAATTTCTCCTTACCCGCGTGTATATATATATATACTCTCTCTCGCTCTCTCTCGTCGTGGAAATAGTTCGTTGTTGCAGATTGAAGAGCACACTTCTCGAAAATCACGTCTTAATCCGTCTCCGCTGGAATACTCGGCTTTCTCGCGAGTATCGATTTTAACGCCAGAAGCAGCGGGGGAAAATGATATTTATACTTGCTATTTCAATTATAGAATGATTCTGTCGTTCAACGAGGTCAAATATATCTGTAACTCATTCATTTGGAACGCGAAGAAACGTTGGTTCGTTGTCGCCTGTTTTACCGACAGATGGTAAAAACGAACGGACTGTCGCGTCATAACCTCTTTTTGAATTTTTTTTTCTTTCTTCTCTCTTCTTTCATTTGTCATTGTATATTCGCATTGTGTGCAGTGCACTCGATGTCGCGCGCGAATAATGTGAATAAAAAGCTCTCCGCGGGATAATTGAAATACGTCAAGCTCACGCACGCGCGCGTGCGAGGAGTAGAGATGAAAATCGGATTTGTCGCAAGAGAGCTGGTTTGTTTTTTATCAGTCGCGAGAGAGAGAGAGAGAGAACTGCAAACTCGCTCAATCGGCTTAACGCCAACACTATAGAGTCCTTCTCTCTCTCTCTCTCTCTCTCTGTCTCTATCTCTCATTGTCCGAGTTTTCAGCCACAAAGGTCCTTTCGACAAGCGCGTTCCGATTGTTAGCTTCAGCTTTGTAATTCTCGTGTGGTTTTTTTTTATTTTTCTCTCACTCCTCGCCTCGATTTTCATACCTCGCGTGTACAATATATATATCGGCGCGAAGAGTTTTTTATTTTAATTTTTTTAATTTTCTTCTTACGGACCGCGACGACCGTCGCGTCGCCTCGGACTATCGATCACGCTGCTTTGCGTTGAAGATAATTACACTTGGCAAAAGTAATCTTCAACTTTCAATGAGTTAGCCCGCTCTTTCTCTCGATTATTTTCTCTGAGCTTCGTCCGAGCTGTAATTGCAACAGCGTCAACTTCTTTTCTTTTTTTTTTTTTTTCATTGCGCGCACGGCAACGTCGAAAGAGAGAGAGAGAGAGAGAGAGAGAGAGAGAGAGAGAAACTTACGTTTTTTTTTAATTTATTTCGTGAGCACGCTCAAGTCACATAAATAAAAGCCAACGTCACGTAAGAAGAAAGATACCGTTGCCCCAGGGACGCGGTTCACGGTTCGTATGTACAATGTCCCTCGGCTATGTAGCGGACACCTGTTAAGTCCTTCGCGCCATCTAGTTATATTATATACACGATAATTTTTGCACGATTAATAACGCAAACTAATCCCCGCAACGCTTCAGAGATTCAACTGATTTATGGAGTTTTCCTAAGGCAAATGTGTGTATGTGTGCGTGCGTGCGGCTTTAGTCAATCGTTTTTTTTTCTTCTCGGCCTCGTCGACATTCGCTTGTGTGTGCATCAGAAAGTGAGAGAGGGAGGGAGAGAGAGAGAGGCCGGCGCTGCAGCAGTCACGGAGGCAATGGAAAGGAAATTGCTTCCCTTTCCGAGCGGAAAGGCTTAGAGCAAAGGAAAGAGAAAGAAAAAAAAAATAACACGGAACTTGCAAGCTGCTGGCTTGCGAAAAAAAAAAAAATTTTTTTTCGATCGAATAAACCGTGACTTCGTTGCTAATTGTGATTAATCGAATAATCAGCGATCAAATTGAAGTACAATTATTTAACGAAACGCATATTATATGAGTATTGTCGCTGCTGAGGTGAGAAAGTATAACCAAAATTAATGCAACGCACTTCAACTATTGCCGCATTATACATGTATAACTCGCATCGCTGTCTCTCTTCATCTATGTGTATATATATCTCTTTCTCATAACAGACTTTCACACATGTTGGTTTGCGATATGAGTGTGTATGTATGAATGTATGTATGTATTGTACATGTACTCTTTTTTTTCTCTCTTACATAACCCACTGAAAAGGAAAGGAAATTAAAAAAAAAGAAAAACTAACTCTGTACATATAGTCATAATATATAACCGAGCTGTTGCACATAAACACACACACACACGCGCGCGCGCGCATACACATAGAAGAGCCCGTATTATTAATAACGTGGCGCCACCTTCAGTTGATCGCAATAAAAACGAAAGAAAAAGAAAGAGAGAGAAAAAAAAAACGAAAAATAGGAAGAAGAGCAAGGTGCGCGCTTCGTCAAAGGGGGTGCCGCCGCCGCCACCAGCGCTCGTCGTCTATTTTGCCCTTTGGAGCGTGAATTTTCACGCAAAGCGCAAGCTCCAACGTGGGGGAAGCGAGCGCGCGCGCGATCATGCTCGAGAGAGGAAAATCGACACTTTAACCACCAGCTTATAAGCGCAAAATCCTTTCACGCCCGACTTGCCTCGCCTCCTCTTTCTCTCTCTCTCTATGTACTATGTACTACGACACATTTACTTACACACAAGTCTTCGTGCGGCGATGGTATTATGTATGTATATATATACGTATAAGTGAGTGCCTTGCAGAATATTATTCAGTCGAGCTGCATCAATGGCGATAAGGGCGATGCTCTTCATCGCTGTCGTCTGTATACGGAGCTTTTCCAACCAGAGCTTTTTTTTTTTTGTTTTTTAATTTTTATTTATATTGCGCATCAATGCACTGATGTTTATCGCCTTAACGGATAGTCCGAGCGTTTAACGTTTAACAGACGTTTCTTTCCATTGACTTGTGGAATTGTGGTCTTCGAAATTGAAGTTTGATGATCTGCTGAGTATAAAATGAAAAGAAAAATTAATTAAAAATATTTTTTTTTTTCCTGTAATAGAATTTTTCTCTGGGTTTGCTTGATTGAGTATGAACGAAATTTTATTCGTCGATCTTGGCCCAAAGTTATTCATAGAAATTATTCATAGATTTAAAAGGGAATTCAGCATCTCAAAGAACATTCCACCAAAGTAATAAAAATTAAGAAAAGATAATTTTTGATACCACGAATAGAAGACACACGATTCAAGATCATTAGGTTGAAAAACTTCAGGAAATACCTCACGATAAATGTCTATTCTTATCTCTCGGTATCTAGCTCGTCGCTTTCGAGGCAGTTAAATACACACAACTTCGGAAAATTTTATCTATATCCATTCCAACGTTCGTAAATCGACTCAGAATAATCTTTTGACAAAAGGTGGCGTTTCGTCGCAAGAATGAATTTATACATAAGCCATATACACTCATTAAGCATTGTAAAATATAATATTCAGGAAAGCATTTCCTAGAGCGAGACTTGAATGTCAATTAATGCGACTTTCTAATAAGCCTAACACTTGTACAAAAATTGGGGAAAAAACTAAAAAAAATAATGTATTAATGGATACAGGATGGAGCAAAGCTTTTTTATCTCTTGACTCAAGCACGCGTCGCATTAACCTCTCACTTATAATCGATCTTCTCACCGCCTTCTCACTGTAATTTTCAACTTAACAAACGAAGTATATCACAGTATACACCTATATATTTTTCTGGTCTCTCTTTCTCTCTCTTTCTATCTCTTTCTCTTTCTCTCTTCTGAAGCGCGAGTCTCTTGAAGCGCGTCACGATGATCATAAACAAATGAGCTAAAGCACACTTCCCACAGAAGTCGAGCCCGCGATCGAATTCAAAGACGAAAAGAAAAAAACAACTCAAAAGAGAATTTTTTTTTTACTTAAAAAAAGAAATCTCGGGCTCGGCTTCGAAACAAAAAAGAAAAAAAAACATTGATTAAAGTAAGAAACAAGACGGTTCGTGAGTCGAGAAAGAACAAACGACCAAAAAAAAAAGAAAAAACAAAAAAAAAAGAAAAAAAAACAAAAAAAAATGATTGAGTGACTTGTCTTGTGTTGATGTTGCAGGTTCAAAAGCCTGGCACATGCGGCTGACCTTTGACCGGGTGCCAGGCGGCTGCAACCTACACAGGTGCAAGCTGTGCGGCAAGGTCGTGACGCACATCAGGAACCACTACCACGTCCACTTCCCCGGCAGGTTTGAGTGTCCTCTCTGTCGTGCGACCTACACGCGCAGCGACAATCTGCGCACCCACTTTAAATTCAAACATCCCGAGTCAAGAAAGATCGATCTTAACGATTACATGGCCGGCTCGCTGGCGCTCTCCGCGACGAGTAACGACACCATGAATACACTCTCCTAAGGCCGTCGCCGCCGCCTACGTTGTTGCCTACGCCGTCGTCTCCAGCTACTGCTAGTGTTGTTAGCCACCGCCGCCACCGTCGCCGCGTCACGCTAAGCGTCACACCGTTACACCCGACACACCAAAACACCAACACACTTACACACACATACACACACACACACACACACACATAGGACTTGTTTTGTGTATGTCTTGCGTATATGTGCGTGTGTTGTATGAATTTTGTTCGATGACGACGACGACGACGACAATGACGACGATGATGTTGACGAATTTATTACCAACTCTGTCAGTTTATGATATGCGCACACGAAGTATAACACAGTCGACCAGACGGACACAAGCGCAGCAATTAATTGGCGGGGGCCGGTGACGCGCGTCACATCACCGGCCACGCCGAGCGTCATTATGTGATATATATTTTATAGAAGATGTGATGTGTCGATCGCCAAACCTTTGTACAAAAAAAAAAAAACAAGTCTCATCTTCGTCGTTCTCCACACACGTACACAAACAAACACACACACATGCATACACAATTCATAAAACATCCTCGGATCTGTACTCAAACACCTATACATTGGCATCGTCGTCGTCCCCTTTGTCGTCCCTTCGCGTCGTCCCGAAGACAAGTCGTCACATGAAGATCGAGAGAGAAAGAGATATATAGAAGGTGACGCGTGACGAGCGGCGAGAGAGCCAAAGAGAGTATCGACAGCAATCGAGAACACCAAACTGAGAAGATGATGATGATGATGATGCGGGGTCGCGATTAGTCATTAACGGTTAGACTGCGTTTATTTGTCGCTATCGGGGGCAGAGAGTCGTCCATGTAAATAACGACGCAGCGGCTGGGGGTTACGCGTGACGCGAGAGCTGTCTGTGTATAGTGGGGGGGAAAGGGCGTTGGCGCCAAGCGTCAAACGCCGTTTGTAAAAAAGCAAAACGTAAAAAAAAAATGAATTAATAAATAATAAAAAAAAAACGAAAAAATTTTTGGGAGCAAACGTGGTGCCAATTCCTCCCGTATAGTTGCTGTTCTATAAGTAATGTAAGCCGACTTGAGAAAAACTGAGGATGAGGAATAATTGGGATTTTTAGGAGAGAAAAAAAATTATGACGATGATAATGATGAGTGAAGATAAACATTTGAAAGAATTATTATATATATATATATAGTAATTATATATGAAACGGCGATTCAGCGGTCGCTACGGCCGAAGATATAAAACACTAATTAATTATTAACAATCTTAAGCATAAGCCGAAATAATTTTCATTCGATACGCAGGGTGAGTTGAGTATATAGTTGTTGAAAAGTTTTTTATAGTTGGACTTCATATTAGACAACTGACGAAAAGAGAGTACGGTCACGTTTCACTAGAAAGTCACCGGTGGCAATGTATGCACGGATATGAATTTTCAATTTTGATCAAGCTCGCGTATAAAAAAAAACATACAATGTAAATATTTCAATGAACAAAGGAACAACCTACATACACGCACTTTTCGTAAAGAGTGAGGGGAGGGCTACACACGTGAGAGTAATTAATTCTAGCGATTATTGACTTTCGATTAACAACGAATACAATCTTTGTCCTATGCATCGCTTTTTTTTCGCGTTTTGAGCTTTTTTCGTTTTTCGTTTCTCTTCTTCCCACAAAAAAAAAAAATTCGACTTGACACGACATTAAACTACGCAGCTCTAATATGAATTTTGACTATGAAGTTACGGTACTTGTTACAAAGTCTATAATTTTAAATCTGCACACAGCAAATGATAATGCAGCAAATAGTGGAAATCACGAGAGACATTCCACGATCGGGACTTAAGTGCATAGGCAACAGATTATAGGAATTTATCGTGTATTGGATGATTTATAGTACTATATTTTATACTTTATATAATCTACCGTTATTAATATATTTGGTTTTTTTTTTTTGAGATAGTTACGTTATTAAAAAAAACGATTACGACTTTTATCCAAGGGGTGGTTAACTGATAGTCACTACACGTCGTTGCACGTTGATATAATTCTTTTTTTTTTGTTCATAGCTATCATCGGTTGGGGTGAAATCCGTTGTTTTTGTTTATATATATTTTTTTGTCTCTTTTATTAATAGTCACACATGATCGCCTTACGACTTCTTGGATTGTAGCATTGGAACGCGATTCAGCGCCTTCGATTGCCAGGTGCGCTAGGACCGATCAAAAAGCGTGCTTGAGGTTTCTGCTCGATTGCGTGAAATTTTATACTTTGTTTTACGACAGCATCTGTGTATTTACTCCAATCAACGCGATTTTTTCCGTCGCTCATCGAACCTTTCGAGGTTTTATTTTTTATAACTAAATCATAGCCGTAGAGTCAAATAGCTTTGAACCATTTTTCAAACTCAATTATCGAATCCATACTAATAACACTCGAGCATGTCCTAAGAGAAAGAAGATTGAGGAACGTCGCCTGGATTGTGAAAGAAAGGATGTTGATGAGCTGGCAGTCTTTTTACTTGTACCCAAACAAAGCACGCATATACCGAAATAATTTAAAAGTAAAATATATAATATAGTATATTCTTAACCGTAACCAGATTTTATTAATATATTACGCAGAATCTTATTCGCTGAGGTATATATGATAATATATATATATATTGGATATAATTTATTTTATTTTTTTTTTGTTTTACCGTTTTAATGATTTTATATACACTGTTGTTACTGGTTGACGAGAATTATAATGAAAGATTGCAATTATAATAATAGTACAGCGATTTCCGCCTGTGTACGCAAGGATTTATTTATTTTTACACTTGCATATAATATATACTATATATATCTAAGCAGGGAAAAATATACACGGGGCAAAAAACCAAACTCATTATATACACAAACACCGATGTAAATTTGAATTGTAATCGCGGCATGTGATTCGGAAAATGCACACCGTACATAGGCCTACCCCCCTCTGGTTTAAACTTCTTCTCCTTTACTTTTTTTTTTTTGCATTCTATTTTTCATGAAAATTATCTTATTCTCATTCAACGCGTATTTTCTTTCTATTAACGGGGAACAAAAGTGACAACGTCGTAGGCATTATTTTAGACGCTCATCGCTTACCAAATACGTGTAGTGTGCCGAGTGTTCTTCGAAAGGTCCGAATTCGTACTGCGGCCCTTACGATTTATATATATATATATTATTTTTTTGTTGTATATGTTTATCGTAGCTTACTATATATTAATAATGTCATATTGAGATGACGAGTCGCTGAGCGATTCAAACGAGTTTGCGATGCCTCAGACGTTCGTTTGTTTACTTAACACAAAATGGAATGATTTATTTATTGTGATCGAGGCGATTGTGCATTTGTAAGGGCAGCAGTACTTGTACAATTGCGTTTCCACCAAGCGACCATGTTTTATTATTATTATTATTATTTTTATTATTATTATTATTATTGTTACGACTTTTTGCATGTAAGCGCACAAATGAAAAGCTGCGAGCAACAATAAAGGATTTCCTTTTGTTCACTTTGTTTCATGTAATTTTTTTTTTATTATTCAATTTTCTTTCCATTATGTTTTTTTTTCTTTTTGTATCGATTATTATTATGTATGTCGCCGTACACAAAAGCACGCTTTCTTATTCCCCATTGTCTGCCACGTGATACAATATATGTGCGCGAGCATGTCTATAACTTCCTTTTCTTTTCAGAATTTTCGTCACTATTATCCTTTTAGGCGATTGTTAGCGAGAGCCTTGGTTGTAAGTCTCTCTCGCACCTTATTGTTCATCTTCTTTTTCGCTAATCTTAGCTTTGTAAGTTTGGGCTTTGCGCAACGAGGTGGAAACGTCGAGTATGAAACTTGATTTATTATATATATATCCTTTTTATTTTTCACTATTGTTTTGTCGTTACATTAGATTGTTTGCGGTGCGTCTGAAGTCATTAGATGTATAGCGACTACTTGCCAAATGTTGAATTGTTATTCTAAAGTTCACGTAATCACATTGTGAATCTTATGACAATCAAGTGTGTTGGATCTTGTTGGCACGTTAGCTTATTCAACAAAATAACGAGATAATCTTTGGATGTTTTTTTTGTTTGTTACAACTGTACTTTAAATGTAAACTGGAGACACGTTGAAATCCATACTTTTTTTCTTATTAAATCACGGTTTTTAACAAATACAATGAGTTCTTTTGAAAAATTAAAAAAAAAAAACATTGAAAGTTTGCTTCTCGAGGTCAAAATCTGACGCGCAGACAAGACCAAAGTAACGTATCACAATTGTAAATTATAATGGAAAGTCTCTTTTAACGAAAAAAAAAAATAAATAAATGAATAATTGCATAGAGGTAGAATCTACGTCTACTTTAATATTGCCGAGAGTTTCGCTCAGCCTCGTCGAGCATGAGCGCGAATGACAATATTAAAGTAGAGCAAAATTGAATTAGAACTCGCGCGGAAAATCAGATTCTAGTGGCTTTGGACGCGTATGTAAAAGAGCGAGAGAGAGAGAGTGTGAGAGAGTAAGAGATCCGTCCTCGTGTTCTCTCATTTATATAGTGGGCGAAAGAAAGAGTGTACGAAAGTGCGCGTTCGTAAGGTTGAAGCGATGAAATACTCGGCAACTGAACTTTACACAGACGAAATACAAAACTTTTTTTCTTTTTTGCACCCGTTTTCTTTTTACGGAAGCGAAATGACAGACGTGAATTTTTATGAAATTACCTATCACTACCACTATTACGTAACTATGAATACTACTACTACTACTACTTTACTACTACTATTGAATACTACTACTACTACTACCGCTACTACTACTAAACAAGAAAAAAAAACTTATTGCTACTACTATTAATTATAGGTATTTATATATTTACAATTGCGTGGTGTGGAGTGGAACATTGTGATATAATAGATTGGTGCTAACACCTTATTGAAAAAAAAAATTGAAAATTTAAATTTAAATTAATTAGTAGATGTGAGAAATTAAAATGGAATTTGAAACAGTGCAATATTGCGTGAAAAAAAAGAACATTATCATCCAAATGGCGGAGAAAGAAAATAAAAAGACACAGACATGCACACACATTGAAAACACTCGCGTGGTGAAAAATAAAAAATAAAATAGGGATGAACAGTTGGAAGAACAACTTGATTTTACATTATTTTTTTTAAATCTTTCTAATCTGACTTTTTTGGGCAATCGAACTGTCGTGATAATATAGTTTAACAATCATTGTTCTGTCGTCGATGAAACGCAATTATACACGCTGTGACTGCTATGCCAAACTTCGTAGTTGGAGGAGATATCAGGGACCGCGAAAGAGAGAGGTGGAACGATTAAAAAAAAAAATTGTCATGAGATATGGGAGAGTGATATATGATATATTATTATTATTATTATTATTATTATTATAACGGAGTAGGTACGAATTTATTATTTTATAATGAAATTAATTCTGTATTTTACTGTTGATTAACCTGCAAAATGTTTTTTTCTTGCAAAAAATAAAAAAAACTTTATATTGAAAAATCCAGCGATTCTCTTCATTCTGTCCGAGCGCAAGCTCAAAGCACAATATAATTCGACTTTACAATTACGCGAGTGAGAGCTCTTTTTTTTTGTCTAAGTGCGAATCAAAGGAGCGAGAGCGACTACTGCGCAACAAAATAAAAAAAAAAACGGGAAAGCTAGAGTGGACGAGAGTTGAACTCGGTGGAGAGGCTTAAGCTTAACCTCTCTTAGAGTCTACGTGCTTTTTTCCCCCTCTAAACGGCTGAAGCGAGCAAGTCGAGAACGACTCGGAATTCAATTTTACTCTGCGAAAATGTTGTACAGCTCTCGTAAATTTCACGCGAATTTTGCGTTGACGTTAAAGGGCCGAAAAAAAAACAAACTTCACAGCCGTACGTCATGCAATTAAGATTTACGATATTTTTATCTTTTTGATACTCTGGTTTGTCACTCAGTTAAGGATATCTTCAGTATTCGCGTTGCGCATCAGTCAATTATCGATAAAGTTAAATTACAAAAAAAAAAAGATTTGTCGATATTTCAATGTTTCTCGAAATATAAAAATCTTATTGGGCGCAAATAACGTCTTTGTTCTACTTGCAGTTCGAACCGAATGAACATTTATGCACCGTTTCGTCAATTCGCTTGTAGAAATATTGCAACTTATCGGTAAATTTATGTGTATTTTCGATTTTAATTGAAGAGTAATTTTATTCATTCAGCAACAACGGCTACACAAATTTCACAAAAGGTCACTGCGGCTGAATCTCATCGTACGATTCTAATGTCCTTTCTCTAATATTAGTGAATCAGAATTCACCAAACGAAAAAAGAAAAGTTTTTTTTATCCAATTTCCTCAGAATAAAACTTATAATTAACAAAAAAAAAGTCGTGTGCGGTAAGCGAGAAGGTCAGAGCGTGTGACAACAAGTTTTAATTAACGTGAAGTCGCTCTCGTCAGTGTGTACCTACGAATGTGTATGAAAGCAAAAAAAAAAAGAGAAAGAGAGAAAATTAGAAAGAGAGTTAGAGAGGAAGCGAGTTGCGTGGAAAAAAAGAGAAAAAGAAGAGACGAAAGGGGTTGATATGCTCGAGGAATAAAGCGGAAATGAAAACGACGAGAGAAAAAATGTATGAGACGGTCAACTAGTGACCTCTTTTGTCCTACTTCCTATATCTCTCCCTTCCTTCTTTTTTTTTTTATTCTCCTTCGGCGCGTTGAGATGAACGCGCTCTCTTCCCTTATTCGAGCTTCATCGTCTATTGGACTTTCCATCGCATTGTTTATTTCCTCCTTTTGTTTGTTTGTCTTCTTTTTTTTTTTATTCTTCACTTTCCAAGCTACCCTTTCGTCCGGGATTCTTCTGCAAATACGACACATACACACGAGAATAACGAGTCGAAGACTGCGACTATACAATCTCGGGTTGCAATCACGACGGGCGCAAAAAATCTAAACCTGTATCTCTCGCATGCTGCAATTTCCGTCACTTGTCTGTATGTTGGTGTATGTGTGTGTGTGTGTGTGTGTCTCGAATTTCTGTGAAACGTCATTTTCTTTGGCGAATCTCCTCGATGAGGAAATGCATCCTGTACTTTTGTGGTTCTTTTTTGCAGCTAAATTGTCGAAATATCTGTCACTAGCGCGTATTCTCGCATTTCTGCGAAAGCGTTTTTACCTCGTGAGCTTTCAGTGTTCAAATCATACCAACAGCGAACCATCCTTTGAGTATTATGTTTTGTAATAATAGAAAAAGCAGAGCGAAAGGAATTATACGACCCGAAGGTACCTAAACAAAAAAAAAACGTGTATAAAAGAGAAAAGAAAAAAGTGTAGCGTGAAAAAAGTGAATGATGAGAGGAAGTACACAATCGATTGTCGTCAACAATGCAAAAGCGTTGATCTTTTCGTCGCCGTCGTCGTTTTCAATCTCGACACCTTGACAAATGGCAAAATCCTACTTTTAACTTTGCTCGCGGTCGACAATGAAAGTAAATATACATGTACATAAAGAGAGAAAGAAAATCCGTGCGCGCGTACTATATACACACGAAACACATGACATTTCCGCCGATTAACGAGTAATAACGTAAATATATATGTATATATATTTTATCAGCAATTTGTAGCTCGACCTAATCAACAATGACGAAGATTTTTTTTTTCAAAGGATTATAATATACGTTTATCTTTGTTCCATATATTTTCAATGCGAATTTTTCTATTATACACGCAAATCACATCCGTAGTTTGCGAAGATTTACAATTTTGCCCGAGCAATCCGATTCTCGAAATTTTTGCTGTAAAGATGTATAAAAAAAAATTGAACTAATAGCGGTTTACAAATTGGCTAACGACGAGTGGCCAAAATAAACTAAATATGTGCATTCAATGTATTTCGTACTAAGTTTTTTGATTAAACGATAACTAAATGTTAACCGAACAGTCTTCAAATTCATTCCGTCCAAATCACTTTTTATTCTCTTCGTTTTTCATTATCTAAGTTCCAATGAAAATTTTTATACACATTTTTTTTTTCTCTTATCATTCCCATCGACGATCAAGCAATTTCACCTCGAATCTAGCAGTACAATCAGCCTTGTTATTTATTCAGCGAAGAGGACTTAAAACCTCTTGTTTTATATTTCATTCAACGCAGTAGAACTAATGAACGACCAGACAAAAAAAAAAGAGAGAGAGAGAGAGAGATACGAGAGGAATGCGAAGAACGAAAAGAGAGAGAAAGAGAAAAAAAAACTGGGGAACGCAAGCTCGTTTGTTATCCGTGCTGCGCGCAATCAGGGGTCTCGCGAATAAAAAAAAAATGGCCGTATATAGTATAGCAACAAGTGGTTTCCTTTTCCATTCGCCGCGTGCCGTATATATGTATATATACGCGAGCACAGATCGATTGACCGACACGCTCGTGTTTATATGTATATATATATTTGTTGTCGCGCGCTTGGCTGTGCACGACACGCGATTTGTTACTTCCGCTTCGTGAAAAAAATAAAAAAAGAAGGTGCTACTGTCGCCGTTGTCAATAGAGCCCTTTGAGACGAGAGATCGATAGGTGGATTGTATAACCATTGTGAGGGTGGATGGAAGTGATTTTCACACACCAGTACAATGAAGAGAGAGAGAGAGAGAGAGAACAAATATGGTTAGCTACTCGATGGTTGATCGGCTTTAGGTTTATATACAGTAGTGCTCAAAATTATAAGGCACCCCACTCCTCCGTTTAAAAAGCATATGAAAATTCTTGCTCATCTTTGATGTCTTGACATTTTGCGAAAAAAATTCGTGCACAAATTTGGAAAGAAGCATTTTGTAGCTCTCTTCAAACCCTTTAAAAAAAACACTCATCAAAATTTTTTTTCTTGAATTTTAACGGAGCTAGAAGCATTCCAAGTATTGCAAAAAATCACTATAAATTGGCATTTTTATAAGATTTTAAGCACTTTTGCTAGAACTGGAATGCTCCTAGCTCCGTTAAAATTCAAGAAAAAAAATTTTTGATGAGTGTTTTTTAAAGGGTCTGAAGAGAGCTACAAAATGCTTCTTTCCAAATTTCTGCACGAATTTTTTTCGCAAAATGTCAAGAGATCAAAGATGAGCAAGAATTTTCACGTGCTTTCATAGGATTTTAATAGGATTTTGAGAATTTTTTTTAAAATTGGAATGCTTCTAGCTGCGCTAGAATTTCAAGGAAAAAATTTCTAATCAGTGTTTTTTGAAGGGTTTGAAAAGAGCTGCAAAATGCTTCTTTCCAAATTTGTGTATGGATTATTTTCGCAAAGTGGCGAGGGATCAAAGATGAGCAAGAATTTTCATGTGCTTTTTAAATGGAGGAGTGGGGTGCCTTACAATTTTGAGCACTACTGTATTCTTCGTAAAACCCTTTTTAGTTCATAATATATCTCATCAATGCCGTTGCTCTCGTGTAATGTCTTTCAATCTCATTTCCTCGTCGGACATTAATAATCTTATTATCAAAAGAATTCTCGGCTTTCATTGATTTTGCAAACTCAGTTGATCGTTCAATTAAACCACCTAAATGCCACATCTCCATCAGCAGACAGCGGTGCTAATGCGCGCGAAAATTCCGGACGAGCTTATCGCTGGAATCCCGAGTAATAAACCAGCAGTATAGTGCGCCGGTATATGGGAATACGTTGGGCCCGCGTATGTGTGTGTGTGTGTGTGTGCGCAATGTGCATTCTATCGGTAATGTAATCGCGAGCATAGCCACCCCCTCCCATAACGGAAGGGAATGTGGCTTGCGTTTTAGGAATTGAACGATCGACCTGGCGATTGACTTTCTTTTTTCTTTTTTTTTTTTTTTTTTTTGTTATTGTAAATAGACGCTTTTTGGCATCATTGGGATTGGTTATTGTCATAATTATATGTGGTGTGCATGTGTCATTTATCTGTGTTGCGAGAGTCATTAGTTTGAAAATGAAAAAAAAAGAAGGAAAAACGTATTTCTGTCATTTGTTTTCAGAAGGATCTTGCACACATTGTCGTAACGTAACTAAACCAACTCATAGCCTATACACACGCATAGCTAACCGCAAATCATGGAAAATGCATTTGCCGACCGCGGCTGCGGCGAGGTTCGCGGAAGATTACATACGGGGGTTGTGCCAATTGCGCAACGTAAAAAAATAAAGAGAAACTTTCGAATTAAAACAAACAAAATCAAAACAAAAAAAAAAAACATGGATTGGACATAGAGGTAGAAAGTGCTGACTGTGATCGTTTCTGTTGTTGCAGACTTGAAAAATTGGCGGATATCACAGATATTTGAGAGACAGAACACGGACGAGAGGAAACGGTGTTCGTTGTGCGGTAAGGTCGTGACCAATGTACGCAATCACTATTACGTGCACTTCCCCGGGAAGTACGCCTGTCGGCTGTGCCCGGCCGTGTACACGCGCAGCGACACGCTGATCACGCACACACGCGTGAAGCACGCGAACGTCCAGTGATACGCCATTTTGTCGAGCGCGTTGTTGTGCGCATACTCACACGCCAAAATGGCCGGCGCCGGTCGAACCTGGTCGTCACTCTGTTTACTTGCTCAAGAGGATTCAGTTTATTCCGTTTTTTTGTTGTTGTTGTTGTTACCTTTACTGTTTTAATTTTTCTTGCTACGTCGCGGTGTATGTTTATTCGTTCTGTTTTGTTGATTGACGTTTATTAACATACTTTCGAATTTTGTATAATACCTTAAGTTTAGAGATTTCCGAATCAGTGATCATATTAATATTGAAAATTACTCGTAAAATCTGTCAGTCAGATGTTGATTACTTTGCTTTGTTTATTTTGCATATTTTCATTGTTTCGGCATGAAATTATTTTTCTTCCCAATTTTTATGTTTATGAATGACTTTCAGACAGAACAAGTCTTTTTTATTTATCTATTATATTAACTGCCTGCTAAGTTCTTATAATTACGTTATTTACTTATGTTTATGCTTTATTATGTATCGAAACGTCGAGTAAATTCAGTGACGACTAGTAATTATTTTGTAAAGTTTCTGAAAATATTTGTACTGTAAATTCTACTGTAAATTACTACTGTAAGAAAGTCAGTTTAATGTTATTTATGATCGAGTCACTTGCTCAAAAAGTCAATTCAATACTTCGGACACCGTCTGCTTCGATTGTTTTGTACATATATCTATTCATTATAATTACTTGATGTGTTCACTAGCCAAACTATTAGTGTATGAAGATTCAATCGGCAAATCATCTGAAAGCAGCATAACAGGGTGCGAAACTACATAAAAAATAGATTTATATTATATAATTTTATGATTTATGATAAACCGATTTGGACCTATAAATTATATTTCTAGTATTTAATAATAACATTTGATGACTGAAAAAAATTAGATTATGTAGGAAGAGTAAAATTCAATTACGATTAAGACAGGTTCATTTTTTGAGGAGTTCCGTAACTTCATTTCTATCGAAAACAATTACATTGAAGTACTATTTAAAAAAAATATGAATTATGTCGCGTTGATGGAACAATGTTCAAAAATACAAAAACTCGTTATATTTATTGATAAAAATCGTCAATACTTCATAAGAATAGATAAGATTAAGCAATTTTTTTTTAGAAAAAAGTAATAAAAATTATATCTAAAATTTTGTATTATATTGAATGTGTTACAAATCGGAAAACGATTCCTTTGTGAAAGCAATAACTAGTTCGGATTCGAGATACAACATCATCATTGTATTGAACATTCCTATCTTAGATTTGAAGTTTTTATACGGAAACATTCCATTGTTCAAATTCACAAAAGTTATATGCTATTATTATGCTAGTATTAGTGAAAATTAATTTATAATTTGATATATCTAACTTGTCAGGTGCGATTGCGATATTTCTTTGATAAAATAAATTTTATTTCCAAATACATTCGTCACAAAAATTTTCAAATTAACTAACTAACGTATAATAAAACGTTACGCTTGAAGATCGACAACTCGGTAAAATAAAAAAAATGTGATTACGAAATTCTGGTTATCTCTGCAGGTTTGTAAGCATTGTATTTACAAATGTAAAATACGAATAAACATAGAATGGTTCTTTTGAAAAAAACAAAAAAACAAAAAAAAGTTATTCCTTGCAGCATTTTTCTCGAAAGCAAGCGTTCAAAACCTGGCCTTTTTGGCCGCGCAGCCGCAAGCTCTGGTGTGGTATACGTCTATATTCAAACGTATGGGATGCCGAGACTGGGCGCGACGTGCCTGCGGCCTGGCACTTAGTGGCTCTCGGTATAGCCCGTCAAGCGCCATTCGCATAACGCGGCGTGCGGTTTGCGCTGTACATGCCGCCGTTGCTGCTGCTGTAGCCGTACATTTTTTGTGTGTGCTATTTTCCGCGCTGCTTTACCGACGATCGATAAAGTGGCAGTCAAGTTTCTCTTCCGTCCTTCCATCTTCCTCGAGAGTTTCACGATCTCTTGGGATCAAGTGATTGTGGACAAGTTTGTAACTTGTTCGTTACCCTGAATTCCGCGTAAAATCGAGTTAAAAGAAATGCAACTTTAGCTCTATCTCGATAACAATAATGAAATTTCCAGGTCACTGACTAATTGACTTCTCTCGCTCTCGACGGTTAATGAAGGGTATATCCTGCTGCTACTGCTGCCGTTCAGGCTATCAATTTTCAGAGGCAGCGCAGCCCTTGACAAACAGCAGCAAGATTGAATTTTGCCCGTTTGACGATGACAAAAAACGAACAGGACATTTCATTCTCTCTCTCCCTCTCTCTTTTTAGCTGTGTGGACAGGACTAGTAGTATGTAGTAGCAGCAGCCACGTCACTCTTCGTCGATAAACGTCTCGCCCTATCCACCTCTCAATCAGACCCTTTCAATGTGACGCGCTCGATATCGAGTATCGACGTTCTGTCATTGCACAAGCCATACCTCGCGCAGTGCACTAACTTCTCTCTCTCTCTCTCTCTCTCTCTCTCTCTCTCTCTCTCTCTCTCTCTCTCTCTCGTCTGCTCTGTAAACGTTTTGACTGGTGAAACCAAGTTTCGAGAGCCCTTCCAAATGGAAAGGATGCTTTTGCTTTGAGCGCGTCGGCGTACATGCAGAAATCGCATCGACAAATTGAAAATTCATTGCTCGTGACACACTGATAATTGAGAAAATGTTGGACTTTTCCGTGAATTACAGTGCGAGTGAATTACATTTAGACTACTCATTTATTCATCAGCGCAAGATTAGATATCATTTATTCCCTTGAACCAACCTAATGCTTTAGGAAAATCAATTATATTGAAACGAGGAACGTAACAATGAAAGAAAATTCGGTAAAGTGAAACCATTATTATTCGTTGAACAACTTCTTGCCAAATCCTTTTCACGACAATTTATTTATATTTTAAACAATTAAGATTGAGGCGTTGAATCCCTGTTAGAAAGTTCACGAAAAAAATTCGTGAACCATACAACTTATAGGATTTGGCGCTCAAGTAAAAATACCTATACTTTTTGAAATTATTGTTCAATGATTATTATAATTATATCAAATGGTACATAAGCATCATTAGTACGTCTGAAACAAACTCCGACAAGTTGTTTATGTATAGAGTACACTTTATTGTCGCATTTAAAGCATGAAATTCGTGAAAAATTCGCGAATTATTCGTAATCATTTCTAGCAGAGATACAGTTGAATTAACTAAGTCGTAATGATTGGCCGTCGTCACACACGGGGAAAACGTGCAACTGCGCGAAAGCGATAAATTGGTTTTCGGTCCGATGCCAGAACCTTTATGAAATTGTATCACGATGACAACGCTCAACTGTACATTGACATTTCTTTTTGCATACGACGTGAAAACCGATTAATCGAGTACTCTACAAAGCCAGCATCCTCGTTCTCTCTCTCTCTCTCTCTCTCACTCTCGTACCTTTTGTGCTTCACATCAATACTCAATTCCATCGCAATCCTGTGGCCGTTCTATGCCCGAAATTGGCCTGTCCCCTAAGGGATATGTGTATACCTATATGTGTATATGCATCTTTCTCTCTTTGCTGCATGCAAACACCTATTATTACCTAAACTTCCACAGCCACCGCCAGTCAGCGCCATCAGTTCAAAAAGAAAGAAAAAACGTAATGTAAATGAATAAAAAAAAAAATTTTTTGTTTTAAATGATGTGTGTGCGTGTGTATATGCATAGATTTATAAATGCTTTGTCGTTACGTTTGCTGCCATTGGCTTTGTGTCGCAGGTACGATGCCGAGCGTGCCGGTGGGTCTGTCGTACCACGAGATGTTCGCCGTGTCGCTGGGCAGCCCGGCGCTGTGGAGGTGTCGAGCATGCGGCAAGCAGGTGACCAATCGCTGGCATCACTTTCACATCCACACGGCGCAGAGATCGCTATGCCCTTATTGCCCGGCCACCTACAGTCGCATCGACACTCTGCGCTCGCACATCAGGTCCAAGCACAGGGAGCTTCTCTTCGCCAAGGGCTCGTTATAGACCATGGGGTTTCCCGGCAGGAGGCGCAGGCGAATGCAGATCGCCATTTAAATCACTGAGAACAAACAAACAAAAAAAACCGCGACTATCACCAAGCCGATTTTATTATTACTCCCGAATTCCAATACATCGCGCGGATGAGACAATAGGACAGCGGAGCAGCGAAGTATTCAGTCTCTCTCTCTCTCTCTCTCTCGCTCTCACACTCTTTCGTACACGCACATATTACACTTACACTTACGAACACTTATGGACTTTTATTTATTTTTCAAGCGTCGATATACTTGACAGGGCATTTTCCTTTCGTTTTTCCTTTTTTTTTTTTTAAAGATGAAACTCGTTCAAATGGAACTTCCATTGCTGGTTCGTTAATGGACGAACGTATCAACTTACAAAACTTAATCCTACCTTGCAGCAGAAGCGCTTCGTTATTAGGATAATGTAGAGTTCGTTATAGAAACCCATATTGTGCGCAATATTATTAGATGTTTTTACGTTTCATCCGGTATTTGTCGATCGTTGCGCGATGACAATGCAGAATGTGTGTGTGTGTGTGTGTATGTGAGCCAAACGATTGCATTAATATGTTGGTTCGAGAGTTGATCGCGAAAACCGTCGAAGATCAGTGAGACATTTCATTGTTACTCTTTTTGTTCCCACGTGATTTGCATGAAACTAGCTTTTAAAACCTACAATGGTGGGAGAATTTTCCAATTTTTTTTTTCTTTGCGGGAGGATAGCGAGACTTATATATATTGGCGATTCGGAAACGCTGTTAGTTAATTCATAGACTGAAGCAGAGCGCTGTGATTCTCGGAACACCGAACATCGATGGTACTACAAACAAAAAAAAAACATGAACAAATTAATGCTTTCGCGTTGTTTTATTTGTTGTTAAGTTACTTACATAATTATACTTGTGCCATTAGTAGTTGTAGGACGGTCTAAACGGATATTTCTCGAGGGGAAAATAATACGTTACCAAAACAACAACACTCACATTCAATTCAGCAAGTCGATTGACAGCCAAGAGGATGACTTCCGATTTTACCGACTAAGCAATGTTCGGTCGGCAATGCAGTGATTTTTTAAGCGCTTGCAGTACTTGCAAAATACTTAAATTTTACAATGAATACAATAAACTTGTTTTTTAATTGAAGGTAAATCCAATTTTGCAATTGTATAATATAATTGTAGACGCGTTTTCGTCGAAATTACTTGAATGAAAATTTCATCATTGCCGACTAAATACTTTATCGACATTTTAAAAACTCAATTACTCGTAGCATTGAAAATGCAAGTTTTTTTGTTTTAGATTATACAATTCATTTTGATTATGTAAAACTTTTAAAATATCATAATCAATTGTTGACATGATTTTTATGTGATTCGCTAAAGTCAAATAACATAAACGGATCGATGATATTTGCTTTTAGAGTGATTGTTAACGTATAATACTCCAAAATTGCCATAATATTTCGTATCGAATGGTCGGTAAAATCAAACTTTTTTAGACTGATTCGTGCGTTTACATTTCGTTTGCCTTGCACTTAATCTGCTGTAAGCTAGATACACATTAATCTAGATTATAAACTTACTAGTATAATATAAATATTAGATAAAGTAAGTAATATAACTATATGCGAAATTTTCTAGAAAATGAAAAAAAAATTTTTTCCAGCCAGCCGAGCTCGAAAGCTCGAGGCTTGCTGGAAATAAATTAATTAAACAGGATTACAAAAGTAGCATGACCCTGTTTATTTCTATTTGGACCAATGATAATTCAACTAATGTTGCGAGTAAGCAAACTCTATGGAGAAAAAAAAACAAAACAAAAGTAACAGGGAATGAATATTTTAAGATGTAATAATAAATGTCGAGTCTCATTTGAGATTCGATTAAACGACGTATATATTTCATGTGGGGTTCCTATGATATAAAGAAATTTCATCACATATTATAAAAAAAGTACTCGAGTGAATGGCGATCGCGCGCGCGCGCAAATGAGTGTGACTATCGATTTGTAAATATGAGGAAAAAAAACCTTTTTTTTCTTTTTCAATCAATGCATCACGTGCAATCGAAAAATCAAAATGCTCTTTTGGCTTTGCTTCCTCGTTTGATGGAATTCTAGGATATTAACGAAAACACCGTGACGTCTTCCGATTTATTGTAATCGTAAAGTAAAAAAAAAAAAATTCGAATCTATTTTTACTATATCGTTTATTCGGTTCTTCCTGTTATATCCGTCGAAATGTACCTCAAAGTATATTGTCAGTCTGCACAACATGAAAAAAAAAATCGTACTTTCATTACCCGTCGAGTTACGCTTTTAATACCCATCCTCATGCTAAAGTGCTCGCGATGAATTTCGAATTACAAAGCCCTTTGTGCAAAGCTAATGAAACGAGGCGATGCAAAAAAAAAATTTTTTTTCTCTCTTTAGTGTAGGGCTAATCGAATAAGCGTCGAATTAATAAATTTTTTAAAAAAGATGGAAATTGCGTTTCCCTCTTAGTTAGAGCTGATATTTTTTTTGTGAAATTTTATTTGGTATTAATACCGTTAATACAAGTACACGCACATTTAGTCGAGTTCCCTCGAATATTGCTTCCACGCGACGTTAAGTCTTTGATGAATTTTCGAGAGAAAACGTTCGCGTTACAATGATTTATTTAACCAAAGGTTACTTAAATAGATGTCGTTTTGTAAAAAACTGCGATTAATTCTTATATGTAGTTACGTATGTGTGACATATGTAAACACATTTTATTTGTAATATAATCAAAGGAAGAGATGTAATATATAATTTTATACTGATTTTAAAGCTTCAAGTGAGTTTGAAATGAATGTCTTTTTTGGCGAAATCGATAGTTGCATGAATGTCTAATCGAGTTCATACGAACGAACGATTGAAAGTGTCACGTGTGACTGTTGCTGACAATCCTCTAAATCGTCGACTAACGAATTAATGTGCATGTACAAACAAACAAAAAAAAAAAGAAAGCGAATACATGTAATTAGTTGTAACAGTCCGCCAATCGCCAAAATAACAAAAGAGCGCATGAGTGTGAAAAATTTAATGGAACTTGTATGTCATTAAGAAAAATGAAAAAAAAACTAGTCGTTAAGAGATGTAAAGCAACCTCCACGATTACTTACTCGTGTTTTACTCGATTACAATGTATGAGACAAAGTATAACTTAGAATGAAAAAAAAATTAATAAATAAATAAAACAAGTATATATGATATATAAGTATATCAAATTTAGTGGGGCCGTCCTTACTGGCTATCCGAGTTGTAAATAGACCGTATTGTTGACTCTGGATTAATCGATCATTTTTGCGTGCTTCCCACGCGAAAATGTTAATCTGTAAATACTAATGAAATAATTTATCATGAATATAATATTTAAATTATGGTTATTTGGAAGGATGAATAAAAAAAAATAATGAGTTACATGGTAAACAATCGTTGTGTTGTTGAGTTTTCATTGCTACTTTTATATTTTTACTAATGGGAACGTAGAAAACCAAAAGAAAGAAGCTCGCAATACGATTCCGAGATATTCGTCACGAAATTCGACGAGTCTTTCGACTAAAAATGCAAAGAGGAAGAAAAAAAAAACAAAAATATTGAAAGACTGATGCTGAGATAATAATGACTATTGAAAATTTCGTCAATTTATTGTATTGTAATTCGAACGAAATTAAATTAAAGAAAAAAAAACAAAAAGGCGAGTGAATCGTATTACAAGTACTTTGCGTAGTACGTAAAAAAAAACACAAACAAATGTAAAACTAACAATGAGTCTACTCGTGTCAGTGTAAACGCGAGTGAAGCCGAATTAAGTGTTGAGACAAGAAAAAATAATAATAATAATAAACAAAAAATAATAGCGCGAAAAAAAAAACAAGTGTTTTGTCGACTAACTGTTCTATCTCTTTCTCTTTCTCTCTCCACACACTTGATGTAATATGGTATTACCCCCCATCCCCCTCATCCTTTTCCGTCAAGTAAATTAAAGAAAAAAAAAACAGAGCAAGTTTAAATTAAACGTAATTATCGATATCAAGAAGTGTCAATCTCGTGTCTACTAGATGGTACTTAAGCGTCCGCTGCATCCACTTTTTTGTGTAAGAGCCCGGGGCGATTTTTTCAAACAAGCATTCTGTCGGATGCACTTGATGTTTCAGTGTCGATTTTTATATAAATATGTACGTAAATACATACTCTGATAGCAAGCGATTATCGATTTATTCTAACATAATTTTTCAAGTCTTACGAGAAAAAAAATCAATGTAAATGTCAGTATATTATGCTTTGCCGACGACGTTGTATACTTGATAAACGATAGACAAGCTTTATTTTTCTAGTCATCAAACTCGTTGAAAAATAAATTCAGCATGTATTTAAAAAAAAATCTATCGGACCTCTGTATTTGAAAGTCAAACAGTACAAGAATAATCGCACAATATCGTTTAAGAGATTCTGAGGTGCACGATAGAATATTCTAAAATCCTAACAAGCATGTAGAATATCACTTTCATAAAACGGTCCCGAGTTTCGAAAAAACTGCGATCGTTAAATGCTATCAGAGTTTAAAAAAAAAAAAAGAAAGACAGACAGAAAGCATCATGTTTGCCCGAGTAGAAAGAAAAAATTCACATACCCTGAATTTTTGAACGAGCACGATGAAAGTAACATCGCGGAGTATAATAGTCAAGTATATGTACATATACACTGATAAAAAAAAAAATTCCTCATATTCAGCGCAATCAGTGATGTATCTCGAAGAAGCTTGTGCCCCCTCCCACCTACGCCAACAGAGCAGCTCCGTGGCTTATCTTACCTCCCTATATTATATA
>JAWWMK010000001.1:1894444-1915914 GCA_035047105.1 Galeopsomyia nigrocyanea | reverse complement strand
TTTGATGCTTCGTAGAGCCGCGTAACCCTAAAATTGAGAGTGTACCCTCAGTTTGAATTTTTGAAAAAACGCTACCACATTACGGCAGTTTTTTTCGTGGAATTGGCCATATACGTACGAGTTCAATTTAGAAACCAGAATGTCGTCTTTTTATTTTTTTTCGTTTTATCAATAAAAAAAATTTTTAATTCAAAATCAAATCTAATCGTTTTAGCAGACACAGTATAAACTCAACGAGTGTATATATGTGAGTGTATGTGTGTGTTGTTGACATGTGCGAGGCATAAAAAAAATGACGTAACCGCTCGACGCGCGCTCGGCCCACGATGTCCGAAGGCCGTTGCCATTACGGCCAGTTTAAAACGCTCTCCTTTATATTCGCGCAGCCTCTAATTGTCGCGCCCGCTTTTAAAGTATTACACTCTTGTTTTTTTTTTTTTATTCGTATTTATTTCTCTCTCACTTTGGTCTCGTTTCGATGCCTTTTATGCAGCGCTCCAATGAATGTTTCGCTATTTTACACGTTGCTCCGATGCTGTATTATTTTTACCGTTTATGGGTTGATATTTTGGAAACTTTCATAATTTTTAGTCGTGGATGCAACAAGAAATGCTTGGACTGATTTGGCGTTGAAAAACAAATTCTATACCTACTTTAATCCGTCGAGCCAATGCGCTTTAATGATCTAGAAAGTTGCAAGAACGACTTTCGTCTCTATATATGTAGACTCTGATGGATTTATGAAATTCAATTTGATTTCTAATCTTTCGTACTGACACGATGGTAAATCAAATGGAAAATGAAGATTTAATAAAAAATAAATAAATAAATAAATGAATCTAATGGTTTAGCGATCCCATGAAATAAAAAAATTTCTTCGCTTGCTTTTGATCCGTGTAAAATTGAAGTTCCAATTTCCAATAACAACAACGACCAAAGATCAAATGGAACGCGATGTACATACGTCTATCTCTCTCTCTCTCTCTCTCTCTCTCTCTCTCTCTCTCTCTCTCGCGATGGTTTGTTCCACTTGCAAGACGACGGCAGCTATAATAGCGGGCGCCGCAACACTTTCGACTTGCGACCGAGTGAAAGTACTCTACAGTATAATACGCGAGGCAGAGTGTATATTGGGGCAAGCGCGTCGGCAGTCGATCGGCGTTGCTCGTTACGAGCAGTCACCGACTTTTTTATACGCCATCTAAGGAAGAAATCTATATCGTGCGTGAAGTTTGTTTTTGTTTGTTTGTTTGCGAAACTGACCACGTGAGTGTTTTTTTTCTATTTATTTTTTTGGGGTTTTGGTCAAGGTTTTTGAATTTACGTGGGTATCAAGGTGCTATGATGAATCGTGCGGAATAGTGTGTTTTTAAAGTATGTCGTTGTTTTGACAACGATGAATTTTCAATTATTTTGTAAGATAGTGCGATAAAGTGATAATTGAGTATTATATCTTGATGAGTGATAGAAGTTATTACTGTTTTTGTGTTCGTAAGACGATCGATAAAAAAAACATCTGATGTAATGCTTCTCGATTATATTCAAATTTACGATGCTATAGAGTTAGATTTATACTATTTTCAATTGCCATAAACATCTGTCGAAATGGAAATCAGTCGAAGTAATGCTGATTGTTTCAAAATCTCAAATAACTATCGCCGAGATTTCACATGTTTTTTTTTCACGCGTCAAATCCAATTATTTAACAATTTTGTTTTTTTTTAATTTTCCAATCTATTATTCCCTCGGGCAATTGTAGAATCTTCGTATACAAAACCGCCAACTTTCAAAGCGATCGCTCGTTAACCATCGAAAACGAAAAAAAAAAGAAGAAAATTATCGGTAGACAATGAAGTCGATTATAAGCCTATGTGTGGCGTGTGTCGGTGCAATTAGCCGTGCAAGTCGCGCGCGTATAGGTCGTCGACCATCCGGCACGCGACCACAACGGCATTATGCAAGCGCACATGCACGCGCCGGAAGTGCAAATGCTTGATTATAATAATTGTGCTTCGCTTTCGCGTAATATATTCATAACGTGATCTTTACAATTGACGGGGATTCGAGCTCTTGATTTATCAATTTTTATTTTTCTCGACGATTCATCGCTCGATCATATATCTTATTTTTCATTCGACGAGGACGTGCGATATTAAACTAATGATGGAATATTGAATCGAACGTTCGCGAGTGGCGTGATGTTATCAGTAAAGTCAAGTGTAGTCGATCGATCGAGTAATTTTTTTTTTATTTTTATTTCTCTATTACGATGTAATTGATAACGTTGGAGACGATAAAAAAATCAAATCGCTTCGGCTTGTGTCTCAGATTATCCATCCAATCAATCACGCACTCTAAAAAAAAAGAGAAAAAGAATCTTCAATTGTCACGTTATCATTCATCGCGAGTACATGCTATATATTTGTTCGAACGAATCACACGTATATTGAATTTTTTTTCTCTCCCAATCGTGGGTTATACTGCAATAATCCGTCAATCCGCTACAACGAGACAAAGGAACAATGCCCGCGTGCCGGCTACTTATCCCACGATCCAGTTCCCCTGATACTATGAAAGGCACCGTTACAGCACATTTTTTTTCAACGCGTATTTTACTCTGCGTCCCTTTTTGTTTCCAATCCGCGCCTTCTCTAACTGACCTTCCAGCCAATTGATTTGCAACATCGAATTAGAGTTGAGCTTTAAATGGATGTTATTGTGTTACAAATCGACATACGTTTTTTACGTCATTTAACATAGTCATGACGAAACAGCAATTTACTTTCAACTAGCAACATTTCGAACGACATGTAATTCGAGTCGCGGTAACAGCTGTTTTAATAATGAATACGACATTCGGTAATTGTATGGATGAGACTGTCTAAATTAGAAGCAACGAGATACATGAAGTGCAATTGAGCAGCGACGCGGTTACACAATTGCACAATTGTATGTGTCGAAATGAAAATTAGAATACCTCATTAGAAATTCACATCAGATATATAGATCCTATTGAATTCACTAACCGTATTTCCTGTCTATATGTGTAACCCTTTATCACGAGTATTCAATCTCTTCCGACAATACTCGTTTCCCAACTATAATAGACTTCAAAAAAGCAAACGTTCGGATTTGTAGTAAATGGCAGCGCGAAAAAAGCGTAACGATGTACAAGTGAAATTTTCTTTTGTTTTCACGGGTTGGAAAGTAGATCACTTTTTTTCGTTGTTACTGCTGTTGCAACGATGGAAAGTCATTTTTTTTTCCTTCACTCCCTCTCTCTGTATTTCATATTGTGTATTATAATATTGCTTTCTCTAATAAAGCTCGTGCCACTTTCTTTTGAAATTTCGCCTATATAACACACGCACTTGCAGTAGGTTACACCGTTATACGCGCGTGTGATATATGATAAGCGTGCGAACGCATATTCACACATATACGTACGAGCCGATGATGTGGGTTAAGGGGAACCTATTTCGCGCGTTTTACATATATGCTGCGGCGAATGTTTAGCTGTATAAATTGCGGTGTAAAACTTCCTCTTTCTTTGTTTCTAATTAGAAACTCTATGCATTGTTGCTTGAGCGAGGAATTTATACTCGACGTACGGTAATTTCCATCGTAACTATACAATGCAAATACTCGTTCTTATACTGAACACCTGAACACTGTATATATACGGTGGAAAATATATGCGTTTATAATTTTCTTCTTTTACGTGGGTTTACGAAACGTAAACTCGTCACAATTTTCTGAATTACACGAAACACGACATATATCCCGCATGCGGACGACAGGAAACGTCCGATTCTCTCTTTTTCCCTTTTGTTCATTCTCACGCTCTCGAAGAACATTATTTCGTGCGTCTTTTGGCTTGGCACTCGCTCGCAACGACAACAAAAAAAAACATTTTTTTTTCTTTCCTGTCACGGCTTGGAACCTACGAGATAATTAGTCGAGCAACGCCAACGGAATCGGCAAAGTGTGAAGGAAAGAAGTATATACCTGGTGCGATACTTACTTCCTTGATCGTCTTATCGCGTCCGCAGTCGCGCGTATGTCTTTTAACGCTACAGTGAGTTTGATGTATATGGAGAATACGAAATAGAATTTTAAAAGGTTTCGTTGTGAACGTGTTTTTTTTATGGCATCGAACACAAATGAAAAGTTTACGCGCGTTAGAAATAATTTTCAGTCGAGAAGAAAAATTAGTATAACTTTTCTCTTTGATGTTTACTCTTTGTGTCATAACTATATGTGTGTATTTCATGCATGATTAGTCGATCAAAGAAACTTTCAGATGAAAAATAATGAATTTTAAACAGCAAAGATGATTTCGAGGATTTTTGGAACATTGAAAAAATCTTCATATAAGAACTTTATAAGTGTAGTAGTTTCTCTATATTAAACCAAACAAGTTGGCAAAATTTTATTTGGTATGTACCCGCGAAATCATCGAACCACATCGAAATAAATTACTTTTATCGATCGATGTAAAAAATCTTCAACCGCATTTTCATTGCTGTATTTTTCTATATCCCTTGTGCACACGATTTTAATGCATAATACCGCCAATTTATTCTAATCGCAGCCGCGGCACTTATATAAACCTATCAATCCCTAAATTTACATGATACCAATCGCGAGGAAAAAAAAACAAAGTCAAGGTCACAGAAATGTGATTACCCAAAATGAGAAAAAAAGAAAGGAGAGCGACTCGAGGTCGTTGACCTTTTCGGCTGTCACTTTGCGAGCATATATAGGCGTTGCGCTGCTGCTGCAACACATTTAGCTTTTACAAGCGTCTCTCCATCATCGTATATTACGGTGTCAACGAACTCTTCTCGCATACACATCGCGAGATCATAATCGTGTATCATGTATATCGAGATATCGACAGCAGCATCATTATTTCACCAACTTATTCCTCGTTGAATAAGTTTCAACGCATCCGCCTTCTTTTTCTTCTTCAAGGTGCATCGTTATATATGTATTATGCGAGTGACATATACTCGACGTTGTATAATCTTGTACATATATATATATATATGACTCGTCGTTAATTATGCGCGTTGAATGAGCTTGTAAGACGGCTGTAAATCAGCACACTGCGATTTGACGTTAGCTTTCATGACGGAAAATGCCGTTTTCAAATATAAAAGGTTTTATTATCATTTTTTATCTAAATCAAATTTTTATAAATTGAAACAATCATAGTATCGATTGCAGAAAATATCTATAGGTTGGATACGATGTTTCTGGAATTGCACTATTTTGAAAGTGTTATTAAGTCAATAAAATGACTATTTTCGTATATTCACAAATTATTTGAAGCACCGTAGATGATTCATGTACATGTCATACTATGAATGATTCACGCAAGTTGATGATTATTTTTCGCTTAGTTACTCTTGATTAGACCGCGCCTTAACGTAAATTTTCAAAGATTTTTCAAGAATCCAAACTTGTATTACTTTAGTAGGATCATTAAAAAAAACAGTAGGATACTTTGTAAAAGCACACTTGAATTCGCGCGTATATGGCCAATTCCACAAAAAAGTGCATTAATTCGGTAGCGTTTTTTGAAATATTCAAACTGAGGATACGCTCTCAATTTTAGGGTTACGCGATTCTACGGGGCATCAAAAGTTTCGTAATGCTCTTGCCCACCCTCTCCTTTCATGTGACACCACCTTTTTGGCTTGTGATAGTGTTAAAATCACGTGAGAACTCTGGCATCGATAAAAACGAAAATCTGAGCTTTTCTGGTTTCTTATGGTTTTTTGGATTTTAATAAGAAACGCAAAATGATAGCGTTAATCAGACTTCAGAATCGAATTCCCTGGCTCAAAATACGCCAGAAACCATTTTTTTTCTACTTTCGACCCTTGTAGAGCTCTGAAAACACAAAATTGATTGAACGTGCCAGATTTGCCGTTTTATTAGTTTTTTTTTACTTTTTATGCATTGTTGTAGTTTAAAAAGCTCTACAAGCGTCGGAATTTCGAGTATTAAAAAAAAAGAAAAATATGGTTTTCGATGTATTTTGAGGCGTAGAATTCGATTCTGAAGTCAGATTAACGCTATCTTTTTTCATTTTTTGTCAAATTCCAAAAAACTATGGAATTTAGTGTATTATTTTTTAAACGTTTTAAGACTTCTAAGTCCAAAAAAAAAATGGTGTCACAAGATTACGCGGCGTGGGGCACTAGTGCTTTTAGATGGCAGTTTTTTTGTGGAATTGGCCATATACATATATGTATTTCTACAGAGTTTCTTTATCGAACCTGCAGAATAGAACATTATTTGAAAGTTTAAAAAATCTTTCCAGATACATTCTCAAACCTGATCAAAAACATCTTCAAAAAACATATACATAAATACAGACTAGTTTTAATCCAGTTTCCACCAACCAACGATGCATATATACATACTCGAGTGTGTGAGAGAGAGAGCAGCCGGTCGCTGGAAAGAGCGTCTAGGTCAGGGGCGACGACGCGGATCCCAAGGAACGATATCCGCTGCGACGAACGTTGCAGAGGAGGAAGGCCAGTGCACCGCGCCCAGTCGTTCGTTCTTTCTCGCTCTTTTTCTTTTCTTCTTTCTTTCTTTTTTTTTTTGTTTTTTGTTTTTGTTTCTATTTTATTTTATTTTTCAAACAGTCGGTCTTTCTCGCGTGCGCGCGCGCGCTGGCGCGAAATACTATAAATAATCGCGGCGCGGCGATGGCCAAGTATAGACCGTTGGGACGCCGCCAGACCGTATGTTGCTATTTCGGCTTGCCTCTAAGGCAAGGGTTGCACGCTCTCTCTCTCTCTCTCTCTCTCTCTCTCTCTCTCTCTCTCTCTCTCTCTCTCTCTCTCGCGATACCTATATGAGAATCGCGGGAGAAACTTTCGGGGAATCCCATCCTTCATTTTTGACGAATTATTGTTGCTCTGATAGATTGGACAATGTTCTTTGATTTGTGGTGTATTAAGTTTGATAGAAATTACAAGGCTACTGATAAAAAAAAATTATAAAAGACTTGCAATATTCTTCGTATGCGCATGGTCTTAACAAAGAAAACTATGCCTTGGTTTTGAGAATAAATTTTTTTTTTTAAATCCTTCTCACACGTTAGTGCAAGCCGATTATGCACATTGATGAATTCTTGCTTCGCAATTTTTAACACTCGAATAACATCCATACGCATCTATATATAGAAGAGAATCCTGTTTTACAGGTTCGACGAGAAATTATAATCTATAACGATGCTTTTCTATTTTCTTGCTCGAAGAATGCATGATCGTGCGTTTTACCTTAACACGCTATATAGCAAATGAGTGTTTATCGATGTGATAATATATACACTTGAATAACTTGATACAAGAAAATTAAAAAAAAACATCGATTATCGATAAAACCTTCGCATTCGAAGAATTCGCCAATGTTGCATAATATTCTTGGTCGAGCAACGTGTGAAATCGCAAAAAAAAAAGCGTTAGCGAAACATCCTCATTCGCGCAATCAAACGATCCAAACGCCACGCCAAACAAGCATCGCTCTTTCGTAATACCAACCGATTGAATTCGGAAACATCCATTTTCGTTTTTTTTTTTATTCTTTCATAAACAAACGTCTTATCGATATATGATTAGCGTGCGCGCGCGTGTCTGATGTCTGTCTCTATCTATTATTAGTTGCACGCGCGACCTTCATATATAAGTATATATATATATATATATATATATATATATATATACATATCTCATCTCGTGATACGCAACATGCATACACAATCTTATGATGAATGGAAAATCGCACGCCAAGTAATTTTCCCAAAAAAAAAAACTCATGTGACGCACAACACCTGCTAGTCCATTCGTATTATTTTTAAAAACAACCGCGAAGGTGAGCCATCTAATACGCGCGAGGGTGTTGCAGTTTTTGGCCTCTATAGGGGAGAGCGGAGTAATTTACCCTTTGGGCAAAACACCCGATCTTGAATATCATTGAAATGAGACACATTTCAACTAGGTATAAGAAATTATGTATATTATTTATGTTTGTTTTCTTGCTCTTTCAATGGCACCCAAATTTGGCTTTAAAAATAGCTTTAAGAAAGTTTTCTGGCACATTGTCATTTCCGATCTATGTAACTTTTGTACCTTTTTGGCTAAACAATTATGCGTTTATAAAAACTATGCAAACAAACCATTACAAATTTGATAGACAGTGGCAATCTTTGTCAAGAGATGAAAATTTTGACGGGTCGCACGCATCTTAAAGTTAATTTGCACCAAAGATACAACCTATCGAAAAAAAATTTCTCTTTGGGGCAATTCTACCCTCCTATAAGAACTCAATGTTAAATTTTTTCATCTCCAAATTTTTTGCCAAAAACTCGAGAAAAGTACGAAATTGAATCCTATTTTCAATGTCGAAATCTAGACTTGAAATAAACTTATTTATTCGCGGAACAATTTGACTATGTCTCTGAATATAAAAATTTCAAGTTTTCGTGTCAAGAAATTCGTTATTTTCTCGTGTTACTGTTTAAATAGTGATTAGGGAAAGTGCCCCACCCGAGCGGGTAATTTTACCCCGCTGGCGGGGCACTTTTACCCAAACAATTTTTTTTTGAAAAATGAAATTAAAATGTGAAAATAATAATTTCGCAAATTGAAAAAAATTGTAATAGATTCTACAAATGCTGACCTTGTAGAATCCATTATTCGAAATCGATTCACTGTATGGGAACATTGTTAAAAAAATTAAAAACCAAAAAGTTGGGTTTTTTACCCCGCTCTCCGCCTATTATTTATGCGCGCGGATTTTTATTTTCCTGATCGATCGTCCGCTTCGAACTTTGTGTTGAAGCTCGATTTATTGAAAAAAAAATTTTTTTTCTCGTTCTTACATTTTAAATACGCATTTTTATTTTTGAGAAAGAGCAAGCGCTCAAATTGTATTTCCTGTTATGTGTAGCGATATTGGTACAAGCTCAATTAAAATACCAAATAAATGTCGGCAAAATGTCTTTCAATGTATGTATTTGCGACTTGGCAACAACTGGAAAATGTTATCTTTGAACGTATTTATTACACTGCACATTTTTTGTTAACATTCAAACCGTCTGACTCGCAAATGAAAATTATATCACTCAATTTAAATGTCATCAACATACGTCCTTAATATTCGTTATTTCACCGACAGAAAGAGAGAGAGCGAAATAAGATAATTTATTATTGAAACTCGGAAGTACAGACGTGTGCAGAAATAAATTCTCAACCACCTGTAAGCGCATCAACGGCATTTATGATTATATCCAATAGCATCGTAAATCGACACTCGCGTATTTACGACTCGGGCAGTCCAAAAATACTCGCTTCGCTAGTAAAACAATGAGTAAGCCTGAAGGTCGTTGCCACCGCATAACTTATTATACACATAACTCGATATAATAATACTATCATACATCGAACGACAACATCTGCGGTCAGATATATATATATATATATCATTCAAATATGTTGTATATATACGACGAATGTCACTTTTCTGCACATCTTGGCAACTTCATTCGTTGGAAAACCGCGTGGGACGTCGCTTTTCCGCATTATAAAAATCGAATATAATAAATCAAAGAGAGCCGCGCGAAACGCGAATCAAGCGCGACCAATGCAGTTTGAATTTCGCGCGCTTCGCGGAAGGATGCGATTTTATACGCTTTTACCCTGTTTTTCGTTTCTCGCGCATTAAAGTTAAAAGCGAGTGTAATTGTTAATTAAACTTCATCGTTGCGCTGATATCCGATGAGAAACAATGCGGATATGCGTTTGAATAATATGTGCACGCAATCTCCGATCTGCATAAGTTTATGACCACAGTCAACCTGCCTGATCCGCTACGCTTCCGTAGGTTGTTTTAGTCAAGGTTCGATCGTTCGATATATGTATACAGATTTATACGTAATGCATCGTTGTCGGTGAATCAACGAAATTGATCTTCATCGAAGAACTATTTTTCATGCGATCAGGACGCCCACCAAACTGCAATCGCGCAAACGGAAAACTGCATGGTATTGTAACCTGACGGTCATTTTTTCCATATATATAACCTCTCTAACACACACAAAAGCCGCCGTAGCGGTAGCGCACACACACGCATTCAATCAATACACGCGCGCGCGTCTAGACGACGACACTCTTACTACACGGAGTTGTCGTCGGCTTTTATCGAAAGGGCGCTGCCGCCGCGTGGAACAGCGTGGAAAGAATAGAATTGAGAAAGAAAAAAAAAGATATAAACTGATAGAAACGGTGCCTCGCGTGAGAGAGAGAGAGAGAGGGGTGAGTGGATGCCAAGTGGCGAGCTGTCAATGAAAATCGATATCTTGGCCAAAGGGCATCAGCCGATTTGGATTGCTGCCCGCTGTGTACACGCGAAATTTGTCGTTTGTATCAGTTGGTGTTAGGTGGCCGACACCTCCTTACTTACCTGTACGTGTGCCTTCATCCAGATAGCTCTCTATCTCTCTTCCTCTCTCTGTCTCTCTCTTTCCCTCTTTCTGTGCTTGGTGACTGTACCTTTCTGAGTCATCAAGTTTTCTCCTCTCAGTTATAGGTCTTGTTGACAGAAGCATTGTTTTGTGTGTATTTTTTTGTTGTCCAGACATACTTATGATTTTTCTGCTATTGATTAGTTTTTACTGAAGGTACACATAAAAGTGGAAATTCCAGTTCAGTGATGGACCAAATGTTGAATGATAGTTATCCGGTAGAGTGAGTTTTCAGTGAAGCATTGGTAATGATTGTGTTGTGAAATTGTTTCAGACTTCCGCCTCCACTAAACAATCCACCATGACAACGGCAGCCAAACTTTACGGCAAGGATCTCAGTGAATACGATGATGTGGACGTTGATGAGCTTTTGGCGCAACTCACTCCAGAGGAAATCAACATCCTTGCAAAAGAAGTTGATCCCGATGTGAGTGCTGTTGCTTGACAATGCGCAGAAAAGTAGAGTGAAAAAAGTGTGGAGCATAATTTACTCGAGTTTCACGATTTTTACAGGACAGCTTCATGCCTCCATCTCAGCGCTGCAGTTATGAGTGTACCAAGACTCCAACAGGACCACTCAACCGCAAGAAGCTGATTGAGCACATCAACAAACAAGCACTGGAAACGCCTGATATCCCTGAATTGAAACCCTATGTGCCTGGTACAGTTCGAGGGAAAAAGGTTGGTATATTACGTAACATTATTCTTTTTTCTAATTCTGAGCAAACTGCAAGGTTTTGTTATCAAATTCTCAAATCATTGTAAGAACTTCAGAACAAAAGTGCATTGATGTGGTCGAAATTGAAAAAAATATACTCTAATAAATTCACAAATATTGTTCATAATTGATGAGTAATTTCTCATAATGACAATACATTAAGTTCTAAATCTAAGAAATTTAAGAGAACGCAAAAAATTTGCTGACTTAAGGGCTAGAATTTTCTATACCTTTCCACATTATGACATTTCTTACATAATGACTGACTGTCTTCAGTTTGCATGTTCTTGGCACATTTAAGGCTTATCTAAATAGTTTTAAGGTGTTAGAGTCCCACCATACGCTCAAAACTAATGAAAGTCCTCTCAAGTTACTTTTTTGATGAAATTTATGCAATAAATATTATTTTAATGGATTAAATGTGGGACCAATCTTAAAAAAAATTCTTTTAAATTTAATATTCAATTTCATTTTAACAATTATTTTCAATTCTAGTGGGTGCCTCCAGTGAGAGAGAATCTGAAGGAAAAAGAAGCAGACGAACAGATTGCTATTGACCTTGGTGATGAATATGAACAAGCCTTAACAAATGCATCTGAAGATGAAATTATTGATCTGGCAGGTGAGAATTCGCAAGTTTTCAGTAGTTCGTGATATTGTTGGAAAAACACTTAGTTTAAAATTCTAATAACTACTTGTTTTTATTTTAGCTATCCTTGGCTTCCACTCGATGATGAATCAAGATCAATATCATGCATCTTTGCTGAACTCTGGACAACCTCTTGGAATGGGCTGGGATGGCATCACGAAAGCCAGCCAGCCAAAAGCCTTCCCTATCGATCCACCTAATGACACGAATGTTGACGATACTATTAGACGAGCTCGGGAAGACGATTCCAATCTGGTTGATCTTAACTGGAATAATATTAAGGTACATTATATTTATAGTGAACTTGAAATTTTGAATATTAGTTTTATCGTAGAAGACAGTAATAACTTTATTTGTACATACTATTTTTTATTGTAAACGAAAATTGAAATTGAAAAAAATATCTATATGGCATTGCACACAAAATTTGTCCAATATTTGAGTTGATTGAAACACATTTTCAAGCATTACATTGTTTTTAATAGAAAGAATGTTACGGCTACGAATTTTATTCATTTTGATAAAAATATTGATCATATCAAAAAAATACCTTTCAATTTATTTCAGTTATTGCATTTTTCATACAGTGATTTGATTAAAAATAGTTTTATTGTTAAAATTGTTAAAATACATCTGCAGCCGTGCGTTCTCGGATTAATTGACAAAATTTCTTAAATATTTGTTGAAATCTAATTAGTTATCTATTTCCAGTCCGATATTGCTTTTGATAGAAAGAATGTTACGGCTATGAATTTTATTCATTTTGATACAAACATTGATCATATTAAAAAATACCTTTCAATTTATTTTAGTTATTGCATTTTTTATACAGTGATTTGATTAAAAATAGCTTTATTGTTAAAATTGTTGAAATATATCTGCGGCCGTGCGTTCTCGAATTAATTGGCAATATTTTTCAAATATTTGTTGAAATCCAATTAGTTGTCTATTTTCAATCCGATCACAAACAAAAATCGTGTACAACTGTGTAAAACTTGTCTTCGCTTATAATATCATGACAATTGATTTATATTGAAATTTACAGAGTATCTCCGACGAAAAGTTCTCCCAACTGTTTGAAGCCTTGGAAAACAATACACACCTCGAGACCCTCAGCTTAACGAACACGGGGCTCACAGACAAGACTGCGCAAAGATTGGCAGAAGCCATAGAGAAGAATTCTACTCTACGAGTTCTCAAGTAATGAGCTACAGATTGAGTTTTAATTGACACATTTCCGAATTGCAATTATTTTCAAAAGTCATCAAACGATTGTCTGAACTTCCAAAAATGTTTCTTTATCAAATTTGCATTTTCTAATGTTACAGTGAAATTGAAAAATTGAATTCCTTATGTGTCTCTTTACATTATTATAAAATTTAATTATAATTAAATATATAATACAACGAATGATTTTAGCGTCGAAACAAATTTCATAAGCCCGCCTGTGATAGTGAAGCTCGTCCGAGCTCTCCTCAATACAAAATCCGTCGAGGAGTTTAGATGTTCGAACCAGGTTTGCTATTGAATTTCTCACAACAATGCTCAATCTCACTGCAGACCAACTAATTAACGTATTTCTATTGATTACAGAGGTCTCAAGTATTGGGTAACAAAATCGAAATGGAAATAACGCAATTAGTGGAACAGAATCCCTCGTTGCTGCGACTTGGCCTACACTTGGAATTCAACGATGCAAGACATCGGGTGGCAGCGCATCTCCAGCGAAATATCGACAGGAGTGAGTTGCTCAATTATCTCTCCTCTATTCTTAAAATATATAATTACTCAAACTAAGGGGCCAAGCTGGAGAAAAGCACCGCTAATATTCATTTTCAGCATTGATTCCAGGACACGATCAACCCGGCTTATTTATTTTCATGTTCGATTCGTCAAAAGCAATTGCAAACATTCATTTTTTTTTATTCATTTTTTCTCATCCCCTTTCGCAGATGGAAGCAACTGTATGGCCGAGCACGAGGATTACGCGACGAAATGCTTCAAAGCTCACTCAAACTCTTATTAATCGCTTCGATATAGTCTCACTTTAGCGCTTTATATCATCCTGCCAAACCAAAAAAAAAATCCATTCATTGACGATCTATAGGTAACTATGACTTCAACCCCTCACTTGAACTGCCCAAGAGTGTTTCGCGATCCCCCTTGAAGATCCTCGCAACCGACTTTTTTTTAACGATTGAATTGAAGTGTTCCAAAATACCTTTATATCAACTGCCAAAGTGATAAATGTTCAATTGTTTTTATTGTCTTTTTTTTCAGTAAAGCGAAAGAAAAACCGGGACGTTAGCGTTAATTACACCGGTAATTTGAATTTGAATTTGTACCTAGGAGAAATTGTATTCCCCTTACCGCGAGTTTATTTTTTTGAATTGAATCCCTTTGTTAGATTTCACGCTTCAATCGCTTAAAAGCTTCGTCCCCCCCAATATTATCACATTCATCCTCGACAACAAACACAACATAAAACGGAAGGACTGACTTTTTTTTTGCTTGATTTTGACGAACAGTTATTCGATTGGCGCGCCTCCTACAGATGCAGGAGGAACAGCAAGCAACGCTGAGCGCTAATGTCGGTGGTTTCGTCGACATGCCCACGATCCCAACTCCCGAGGCTCAAGCTGTGTCTTAAAAAAAAAAAAAAACTTGAGTTTCTTTTTTTCTGTCCTCCCTTCTTATCTTTCCGTGAGTAGTCGCGATAAGTGTCTCGTTTCATTGAAATTGGAAATGTCTTGAGTATTTGTCGAATTTATAACAATGTCTGGAGACTTTTCTATCTTAATGTGTATAGAATATCGATGTTACGTGGTCGTTTAACATGTGTGTATCAAAAATTCATTGCAATATGTTTTGTCGTAAATTACTTGTCTTTGAATGTTCAGTTCTAGTCTTAGATTTTTTCGTGAACGTTTCGTAAATGTTTGAATGTCGACGTTGTCGTACAACAGTGTTATTAGTATTTCTCGTGGATTATTTAAAGTGATATTAAAATAAAAAATATATACTTTTGTCGAAAAAAAGACGTATAGATATATAATAATGCTTTCCAAAACTCTAGTGCCCAAATAACGTCTCATCTTTTGTCATGATACACTAACAATTTCACATCTGTTCGCTTCAGTAATACACTATTCATAATATAAGAGACAAACAGAACAAGAAGCATTTCACCTATCTCTCACAACATGCAATATATTTATACATAATTCTCCATTTCAGATATACCTCTTTTATAAAAACGTGCAAGAATCTCAAAGGATGTCTATAAATAGCTTTGTTATTGCCTCTCGACGTTTGAAGAAAAATACGCAGACATTTGAGATTCTCTCACGCACATATATATTTTCCATACACCGAAAGTAACGAAAGGGAAAAAAGTAAAGTGACATGGTTAGACTCACGACACTATTTTATATATTCTTTCCCAACAGTACGGAAAGACCTAACGCTGCGACTGCAGTTCCGATTCTTTAACATGAACCACAGGAAACCCGCTCTCATTAAGTGAAAGGTACAAAGCCTTGTCGAATGATAGATAAGATCTCGTTGTAAACCGAGTGAGAATTTTCTTCGCGAGATAACGCTTTTCACGGGAATTTAATAACGGCAGAGCACGCTTTTGCTCTTTTGTGTGTGCGTAGCGGCTTCTCCTCTTTTTTTTTTGTGGCAAACGTCTTATTATTGTCGAATGCAATCAGTCTTGCGCTGCTTTGAATTACTATTTTTATTGTTTCCGCGCTCGGGGCTTTTGGCCCTCTGCTATTGCCATCGCTGCTACTGTTATTAACAACGCGAATTGAGCGACACTTCAGCGAGATTTCGTTTAATAATACGTTTCTCGAAGGATTCATTGTTGTAAGTTTCTTCTACGAATTTAATTATTGAAGTTTACGCTCGGCGCTAATTAGATGAATATTGCTCGCGAACGCTTCGTTTCGAAATTATAACACGTACATTGAGAGAGAGAAAAAAAAAACTTGCCAATTCGATTAAAAGGTCAACAAACGAGAAAAAAAAACACGAAGAGATAGAGGGAGGAGGAAATAAAGAGGATGCGCAAAAAAAACGTGACAAGATTTAACTCCGTTGACTTTTAAATTCGCTAATAGCTGGCAAATAAATTCGTGGAAATGAAATTCGCAACTTTTAACGAGCTCTTTTGACGGTTTTAAAAGTAAATAATGCAATTTCTCTCTTCCTCTCTCGTTAGACACACTCGTCACGTGGTGGAATACGAACGTTGTTGTTGTTGATTTTTTTTTTCGTTCGCTGTGCTATATTTCTTTTTCGTTACTCTGTCCCCCCAGCGTTTCGCTGTCTGCCTACTAAATAGGGATGCGCGAACTCATTTTTTCTCTCTCTCGGATAGAACGCGTCCGGAGTTGTGTTTCGCTTAAACCTGCGATTCAATATTTAATTCCGCCTTTTTATACGAAAAATAAGGACGAATAAAATATCAATCAGCAGTTGGTAAAAAAATATAAATGAATGAGTATTCGCATGATATCGTCTGAGAGAATTTGGCGTTTGACTTCCTTTTATTCATTCGCAAAACGACGTTTTGATGCCTGCGCTTGACGTGTATATGCCATTCCGACTAACGACACATACAAAGCCCATAACGAATCCATACATGCACTCCCTTCGTCCTTGTTTTTTTTTCTTCTCTTTTACAGCATGACGAGAGAAAGTGTCAGCTCGCCGAACTAACGAACTAATAATCCCTCTGATATGCGTTTGACGACTAACAGTAACTCGAGTGTGCCATTCTTCCACCCATTTTTTTTTCTTCTAATGTGTCTTTGTGATCAGCAGCACAGTGTATAGCTCTCTCGACGTGTATGTGCACGCAAAAAAAAAAATTGTTCCCTTTGGTCTCTCTCGCAATTTTATACCACGGCTGCCGGATTAAGTCGACTTTTCTCTTGGCTCTTCCGTTGCCTTTGTTTCCGCATCGGTTCGACATTTTTTTTTTTTGCTCTACATGTTCTTTCCCTCTTTTATCCGTCGACTCTTATTATATACGTGGCTTCTTCTTCCGCGATTCTCTTTTGTCTTTTGTCAATGGAAATGTATAAGGCGAACCGACGGATTTTTTTTGTTTTTTTTTTGCGAGAATATTGGATTTGATAAATGACCTCGAGAGACCAATTTTAGAATCGCTGTTTTTTTAAACTCATTAATTTACGAATTATGAGGGGGAATAAGTGCATAACACATCGAGAAGCGAACGATCAAGAGTATTTCGAGAAAATAATAATCTCTGAAATCCTTTTGTGAGCACATTGCGCAAAAAATTAACGCAGCAGTGTGCGCATTAAAGAAACGCCAAATTGTGTATTCGTTAACATGTGTTTTTGGGGTGTCTGTTGCAGTACGGCAGTCCCGGCTCGGGGTGGCAGCATCCTAATTGCAATTGTGGCCCGTCTCTGTATATCTATCTCTCTCTCGCCTAGGTGTATTTTGTTAAACGAAACGGAGAAGATGAAAAAAAAAGAAACTACAAAAAAAAAAACAAACAACAAGAATTAAGAACGAGCGATAAACTTTATTACTCTAGACACTCCTAATAATGCACCGCTGTATATACTCAAAGTCTTAGGCACACATACATATTATATACACAAGAAGAGGAAAGACAAAAAAATAACAAAACAAGCAAGGAAAAAAAAAAACTATAAAAAAATACAATACAAATAACGAGATAATGATATATATATATGATTGTATCAGTCTACTACTATGATTATCATTAACTTTTATCTTATTTAACGATTATATGGCAACTTTACGCGCGCGCGCGCTTTGAATCGATCGTATATATGCTATATATAATTTGCGAGAGGATGTATTACGCTCACATTCGCGTTTCAAATTGCAATGTATAAACGAGTCAAAGCTGCCTCTTTAATATTGCGCACGACAAGTTAGGCTTGACTGCGACGTTAAATGCACCCGATCGTCGTTGATTTTTTTTTTAGAATACTCGAATGATATCGACTTTGTGCAATTTTAAATTGTGTTTTATTTTTTTAACAACGTAAAGATTCTCAAACAAAGAAAAACAACTGTTTTTATCGGAATTTAATAATGGAGTGTGTCACGGTGACATTTTACGAGGAGGGAAAAAAACGAGCTAATATTGTAATGTTAGATCACATGATCGATCGAATTCAGCTTTGACTCGAAGCAACGAAAATGCACAAAATAAAAAGAAGAGAACTGTATGGCATCGAGAAAGAGAGCTAGTCAATAACTTGTGTGTTGTCAAAAAAAAAAAATAATAATAATAATGTGGAAGCACCGCTCCGTCCTTGAGTGTCTATCAATTGTGTATCTGTGTGCATTCTCCCGTCGTGTCTGCGTATCGTCGATCGTCAAGGAGCTTACGATGTATTCGTCGATTTGAAGGAAAAAAAGCAAAGCAAAAACAAAAAAAAAACATTTTTTTTTCTATGTCTGTACATTTTGCATACGTGTTTACTTTTTTTTTTCTCTTGGAATTTACATTCGGTAGCGACTTCGAGAAAAGAAAAAGAAAAATTAAAAAAAAAGTAACCAATTATTGTATAATGTTAGTCACGCTACTCCTGCTCAAGCTACATGTGCACAACAGCAACAAAAAAACAATGTGTTATAAGTCGCTGACGCTCTGAATGTAAAGTTGAAAGTTAATCAAATTATTGTAAAAAAAATCGCCATTACTAATATTAGCTCGTACGATTAATTTTAAATTACGTATAAGTACATGCTTGTAACTTGCGTTTCTTGATTTTATATAAGTCAAAGTACTGTAATATGTTACGTTATTATTATTTTTATTGTAATTGTACGATAATTATTATTACGATTATGATTATTCAAATGCGAATAAGAATTGTCTATACGTCTTTACTTTACATTGCGTGAAGATTATTATTATAATTTCAAGATGAGGAGAACATTTTATAACACTTTTGTCGCAGAATAAACGTATACGTTGTCTATGTCCTGTAGATTATTTGTCGCTCACTTCTCTTTTTATCCACACGCTGGCATAAATACTTTTTTTTCTCAAGCAGCAGCACATTACTTCATTCGTGATTTTGCAAAAAATTGAAAAAAATGAAAGAAAGGTAGAAAAAAATTACGACTAACCAAAGCTACTGTATAAATTATTAGACTTCACTGTATGTATGATTTCGTCAAAGTTTCGCAAATATATAGAAAACAATCAAATAATCAATTTTTTTTTATTTTTACGATGTCCCACTATCTCACATCTGATCCTTTTTTTAAATAACTTGGAATTCCACCGAAGAATTAAAATGATTTTTAATTAGACTAAATTGCACAACAACAAAAATTATGAAAAGTAAAATAAAGAGACGAATGCGATCGAACAATATTATACTACACTGTCAAAATACACGATATTAATTAGAATTATTTCTACTTGGTAATATTTATTTTAATTAAAATATCCAATTCTATATGCTCCATTACGATTTATTAGTTCAACCGCGTGTATCATAACAATATTTGAGTTATATTCATTCGCATTTCAAAGGAAATGAGCAGCTGGCGGAATTTATAAAAATAAAAGCACAATATTAATCAAGGCAGTATAATAATTATTAATTGTTGTAATATAATTATTGCAGTAAATACAATATTTTAATTAAACAGCCAATTAAATTTTAAAAATCCAAGATCAATTCTCTCTCAATATCGCAAGATGAACCAAACGAGCCATCCACAACAATCGTAAAGAAGGATATGAATTAAAAGCCGCGGCGAAGCAATGTTCATAAACTCTGAGAAGCAACGAGGGTGTGAAAACTTAATACGTATATAAGAGCGTCTCGCTCGGGGAGATAAAATCCTTTAAATTCTAAATCCCAGCTTCGAAGCCGCGAAAGAAAACAAAAAAGAAAAAAGAAAATGCTCTCCGCGCGGTTCGAAAAAAAAAACGAGAAAGCCGAGGTACATTGCAGGGCTAATGAAAGGGAATTAAACAAAAGATATCGATGCGCCTTGCGCAAAAAAGAGGAAAAAAAATCCTTTTTTTTTTACAGGAACGCACAAAGAGGCGAAGTTTTTTGCTAATGCGGGGAAGAAAAGGCTCGTTTGATAAAATATTTTGCCTTTGATGCGCGGGTAATTATAATGCAATTTCGCTGCTGGCGGAGAGAGTATATTACTTGACAAAGTCTCCACGTCCATTAGTTATATTGGAAGAGCGCCTATTTGTGATACGCTTAGTTGATTAATAATTTTGATTAATCACGTGTTTTTTTCATTGAGATTATAAAAGTTCGTTTTATTAGTTGTGGAAATTATTAATGAAGACAATTTGATTATTTCAAGGGTTAAAGTTAGTCGATAAAAACAACCAATCAAAGACACTAGCTAATGGTCAATCAATTCATTCGTCACTTTATTCGACTTGTAATAAAAACACTGAAAAAAATTTCAGCTCCATTACAGAAGCTTTTTCTCTGTTCTTGTGTTTTTCTTCTCAACAGGTCGTGCGGTGAGAATGGGACGACTTTCACGCAACTACACCGTTGGATATACCGTCCCATCAGCAAAGGTCAACACGTTCCTAATAGATTAATATTAATCGAGCTTTTTTTTATTCGAAAGTTTGTCAAACAGTGATCGAAATAAATCGTTGACATATTCAATATCCGAAGCTTTTTTTTGCGTTCTCATATACATCGTCTTTGACTTATTCCCAAAATATACGGAAAGAGCTTTTTTTTTTCTCGCTGCATCCAATTGTCCAAGTCATCGCGTAGACGTTTCATTGCTTGAATAGTGAGCTTTCTCGTCGTTGGATGATGCCTTCGTCGCCCAAGGCTGTTGCTCGCCCGAGGCAAGAAGTCCGTAGACGAGTGCTCCGACGATGTAGAAGCCACTGGCTATCAGGAAGACAACTCGCCACTCGTCGGGCGTCTACTAAAACCAAAGTAAAAATTTAAAAAAATCCATTACAATCCTTTGCACTTTCGAGGAGAAAAACTTATTTTCCAATTCACACGAGACCTTATCTCTGACGAGATATCCAGTGAGTATAGGACTGATGATGCCGGGTAGTGTGGCCACGGTATTACCAATGCCGAATAAAACGCTCGCGTGCTTGGGCGCAATGTCGAGGTAGTTCACGCTGCCGCGAAAAACAAATCAAGAGATATATAAACGTGTATATGGCCAATTCCACAAAAAAATTGCATTAATTCGGCAGCGTTTTTTGAAATATTCAAACTGAGGGTACGCTCTCAATTTTAGGGTTACGCGATTCTACGGAGCATCAAAAGTTTCGTAATGCTCTTGCCCACCCTCTCCTTTCATGTGACACCACCTTTTTGGCTTGTGATAGTGTTAAAATCACGTGAGAACTCTGGCATCCATAAAAACGAAAATCTGAGCTTTTCTGGTTTCTTGTGGTTTTTTTTTTTCGATTTTAATAAGGAAGGCAAAATGATAGCGTTAATCGGACTTCAGAATCGAATTTCCCGGCTCAAAATACGCCGGAAACCATATTTTATTTTTTT